>CM065729.1:75684623-75702123 GCA_033310375.1 Conus canariensis
ATTTGAAATGATTTGAATTATATGGGAATTCTTGTAAGGTTAATTACTACATTTCTGTCTCTGGCCTTTGTGATTACCGATGGCTAAAGTGATCTGACCTCAGCGAGAACAACGAATGATTTGAAAGATTTGAATTGCATGGGGATTCTTATGATGCTAATTACTACATTTCTATCTGTCCAGCCTTTGATGTGAAAGACGTTGAGAATTTGTGACTACGAAATTCAGACTTGGAAACTCAGTATGAATGGTCAACCATTATAGGTAAAGAACCGTTACTGGCACAGATGGTCTGTCAGCTATGGCAAGAATCACAGGAAAGTGAAATGCAGTTTGTTCTGTGTTGCCCTGCTTCCATCGATAATTAGAAAGAGTCTACTAAGCCTACCTGTCATTGGCAGTACATCTTATTTGAACTGATCTTGTGGATGTCGCAGCTTTATGCCAAGTTGTGTTGACAAAATATTTATTTTTAGATATAAGAAGGCATTTTAAGTGTAGAGAAAAGGCTTACATGAGATGATCGACACATTTGTACTGATAGTCATTATGATTAGTGCCATGATTTAAGAGATACGTCTTGTTGCTTTTTTTTAAAATACGTCTTGTTGCTTTTTTTTTAAATACGTCTTGTTGGTTTTTATTACATTTGTGTAAAATTCACATACACCTGCAGTAGGATTCAAGGCGTAAAACAAAATGAAAATTCTAAATCGAGACTGTCTGTCTGCCTGCCTGTTTATTGTAATGAGCAGATGCGTACGCATTCGTAAATACATTTTTATATTAGATGCGCGTCCCGTAGACAGACGGCTGGGTACCCCAGTCATGAATGGCCATAAACGAAGACCAGACAAATGAATGAGTGAATGAATGAATGAAGAAAGACCTGTTAGTATGTGTGAAAAGAAACATGTTGGTAGCGTTGCCTTGGTAGAGGGGAGATGTGTTCCGAGTGAGAACTAGGCAGTGGATCAACAACGGACAGTGGTCATCACTGCATTACTTTGAGAGCGACAGATGTAACGTTGATGGAGAAGACAGGAGAGAGGGCGTCAGGGACTGGACAGGATATGATCGTGCACCGGATAGATCTATTGAGGTTCCATATCTGTGGGATCTATACACGATCGTGGCAGATATTTCTTTTTTAATAGCCTCAATCGTTTTGATTTCTATTGGAGGTTATTTTCATCTCGCAGTTAGAACTACCCCCACAAAATTATCATTATCATGTGAGTTGTCTCTATGGAAGGCAACGAAATTTTAACTTGTTTCCTGTATTTTTTAGTTAGTTATTTGATTTACTGCTTTTGACAATGTTATTTGTTTATTTCATTTATTTATTTATTTGTTTATTCGTTTGTTTGTTTTACTTGTCTATTTATTCATCTATTTATTTGATTTACTGCTTTTGGCATATTTAGTTCATAAAGTGTGTAAGTTAAAACTCCTTGACTGCCAAAGAGTTACTGGTCCTGAAACTTCTGTATGCCGAAGGATAGAAAAAGCTGAATTTCTGTCCGAACCGTAACGCTGTGACTCAGAGGTGACGAAAAATGAGCATCCTCCCCCCACTTTGTGCAGACAGACCTGAGATGAAAAGCAAGGCACTTCAGTTGTTCTGTCCTCCATGCGGCCACTGAGCGCACGGTATGTTGGCACAACGTCTACCCCCCCCCCCCCCCTCCCGTCGCCTCCTCCTTCACCCCACTCCCTAAGCGGGTGACCCCCTATCAAGCATTCCCCCACATGCCAGCTGAAGATAAACGTGCCCAGAACACGCCAGTCCAGTGTGGATAGGTAGACTTGGCTGTGTGGCCAAGCCCATTAGAAACGCCCATGTTGCAATGCCAACGTTACGAAACCTGCGATCATACAGCCACGGGCTGGTAGCCAACTCTTCACCGTGACTGACAAAAGGAGCGAGGGGTGAGTCTCAAGTGCCAAACAGGATTCCTTCTCGTTGCAGTGAGGTGTCACTGGTCATGCATAATTAATGTCAATGGGTCAGCTAGCTGACTCGAGTCGAGTATGCTGGGACACTCCCTATCTTTTAGTTTGCTGAGACATTGTGTGACGAAACTGTCACGTATGAGATACTTATTGTGGCGTCTGTCGATTAAAAAAGAAAAAAAAAAAAAAAAAAGAAAGAAAGAAAGAAAAAAAAAGAAAGAAAGAAAGAAAAAAAAAAGAATTACCTACGTGGCTTAAACTGAGGCAGTCCGTGGGTTAAATCTTCCCCCTCGTTCCTTGGCTAGAGAGCTGTGTGATCCATCATTTGTTAGATGTTTTCCGTGGTAGATCATTTTGAGTCTGATTATAGAGATAACCACGCCCCATCTTCGTGGATGATAGCCAAGCTGGAGGCCAGGTGTCTTTTTTTTTTTTTTTTTTTGAAGGGGGGGGGGGGGGGGGGGATTGTCATCCATGCCCACAACACACACTAGCTCATTCGCCTACAAAGGACGGGATGCCCACAACACACACTAGCTCATTCGCCTACAAAGGACGGAATAGAATTAAAGGTACATGCTTTTTTTTTTTTTTTTTAAATGTATGCATTCACACTCCAGATTTCAGTTTAAATCTCACCCGGAAGAGTTAGAGAAAGAGTTGGAATTGGTTGATTCCAAAGAGAAAATATCTGACCAGGGTAGTGAAGCCATGTCTCTCTGGTCAAGAGGGTGACCAGGGTAGTGAAGCCTTGTCTCTCTGGTCAAGAGGGTGACCAGGGTAGTGAAGCCATGTCTCTCTGGTCAAGAGGGTGACCAGGGTAGTGAAGCCATGTCTCTCTGGTCAAGAGGGTGACCAGGGTAGTGAAGCCATGTCTCTCTGGTCAAGAGGATAATGCTTTCTTTACAAGGCGAACAAGGTCCCACCAAAAGAATCGGTTACAGGAAGTTTGTTGTCTCCAGAAAGATGGCGACACGGAAATGAGTGCAGAAGACGATGTTTTGTGCGCATATGCATGTGTCATCATTATTGGTTTGATGCCGAAATACCTCCATGGCGTATTATCGGTGCTGAAATTAAGGAAATAGCTATCATCATCACCTGAAAATCGTTATTACGATGTATGACTTCCTTTTTGTGTGTGTGTGTGTGGCTGAAAACCTGAAGAACTGTTTTATGCAGATGTTTTGACACTAGCACGATCCTGTAGCTTCATGGAGATGTTTTGACACTAGCACGATCCTGTAGCTTCATGGAGATGTTTTGACACTAGCACGATCCTGTAGCTTCATGGAGATGTTTTGACACTAGCACGATCCTGTAGCTTTATGCAGATGTTTTGACACTAGCACGATCCTGTAGCTTTATGCAGATGTTTTGACACTAGCACGATCCTGTAGCTTTATGCAGATGTTTTGACACTAGCACGATCCTGTAGCTTTATGCAGATGTTTTGACACTAGCACGATCCTGTAGCTTTATGCAGATGTTTTGACGCTATCACTCTCCTACACCGGACCCATTTCCATTTTGGCTGGAAGCTGTCCCTAGGGTGTGTGTGTTGAAAGGCAGCTTGGTCTGGGCTGGCCGGGCTGCCTGGCCGGCTGACTGGCCCCTGTCCAGTTCAGAAGTATTGTCTATGACCTGAGTGCTGGCACCCGGCATTGACCAGGTCCGGCTGGAAAGACTGGAAATTCTCTCCCTTGGGGACAGCTAGTGGTCCGGCCATAGTTGGGAAGGAGTTGGGTGCTGGGCTGTATCTTATCTGGGCGGTAGTCTGCACGTCGGACAGCCGTGTTTGTACACGTTTTTCCCCCACAATTTCTTGCAAATCTCTCTCTGTCTCTGTCTGTCCTCTCTCTCTCTCTCTCTCTCGCTCTCGCTCTCTCTCTCTCTCGCTCTCGCTCTCTCTCTCTCCCTCCCTCTCTCTCTGCAATATTTCCATATACATTTATACTCTTCACTCGTATTCTGTGATTATTTGATATTACCCACTTTGGGATATGAGATGAGAATCAAAGGGAAAATATGCCCTCTTCAAAGAAAGTGATTTTTTTTTTAAGTTTTCAAGCCAGGCTTAAATGGGGTGTTTGTTTTATCATTGGGGGCCGGAATAGCTCAGTTGGTAGAGCGCCGGACTCGTAATCCAAGGGTTGCGGGTTCGAATCTCCGCCGGGCCGTTCGGTACAGGGGGATTTTTGCCTCGGAGTTAACATTAGTTCTGACTCCATTTCCCATACAGTCCTTCGAACGAGACTATAAACCGAGGTTCCGTGTGTGAACGCACGCATAACATCTTGCACACACGTGAAATCCCATCAGCAACTTTCGGAAGAGAAGGCCAGTTTGGCCGTTGGTATGGATGACACGTTACACATAGCATGCACCTTCCCAGAATATGGAGTATGGCTGCCTTAATGGCGGGATAAAAAAAAAACGGTCATCCACACAAAACTCCACTCCCTTTGTTGGGTAGATGGGATTAATCCTTGCCTATCCGTATAGGGAGTGTCTGCAGGAGTATCAGCCTGCGTACGCAGAAGAAGAAGTTTTATCATTACAGTTGTTGTGCTCTTGGTGATGGCAATTGTCACATGATGCATCGTTCCCTCCCCCCATCCCACCCCAAGAAAAGCGAAAAAATGGTCGATATTTTGATAGTATTTGGTTTAAAACGTTTCAAAGGTGACAAGAGTGATTAGCGAGCAACGCCTGAACAGTTGCGAAGCGCCTGGGTGGTAAATGAGAAAGGAGGGGGGACCAGCAGGGGTGTTATGGAGAGGGGGGAGGAAAAACAGAAGAGGATATGCGAGAAGGAGAAATAAAAAAGAAGTAGGGGGTTGAGGTTGGGGGGGGGGGGGGGGGAGGGATTGTGGTGTGAAGGGGAGCGGATAAAAAAGCTTGTGGGTGTGGTGGGGAAGAGAGAACAGGTGCAGCCCAGCCTGGGTGAAGGGAGAGGAGAAGGAGGAAGCTGGTTGTCAGTGTCAGCGATCCCTCCTCGTCGGCCTGCCACTGTTTCCATTCAGCCTTCGCCTGTCTTCCCTGTCGGCTTGCTACTGCTGCTGTTGCTGGTTTTGTTTTGCTTTGTAGCTAATCCCTATACCCCGCTCACGGGTCTTACCTCCATCGTCGGCCTTCTGTCTGGCGGGCCACACGCCGCCGTTGGAAAGAAGCGCTGTAGAAAAAGGCTGCTGAGAGTGAGGCAACAGAGATTCCGTAAAGGCACAGCTCTCATGTACCACCACTACCTGCAAGTCTCCACGGGTCCCATCCGCTGCCTTCCCTACCCCATTCACCACTATCGTAGCACTTTCATTTGAAAGCAGTTCCATAGATTACATTATTTGTACGTAAATGCCGTCTTTTTTTCTTTCATTTTCCTTTTCTTTTTTTTCTTTTTTTTTCTCTTTTTTTTGAGTGTTCATAGAGGGGGATTTTGTGGGACATGACGTCTCGGTGGCCGTATGTGTCGGCCTTCAATTAGGATTTTTGCGCAGGTGATCATCCGTCCCCTGCTTAGGACAGACTCGTACTTTTCAAGGGCCCACATTCTTCAGATTAGAGCGACGATTAGCCTAAATTCATCGAGTCAAACCACTGGTCTACTGCAGCTAACGTTCATGGTTGGCGCGGGCCGCTCTCGCACAGCGCCATTTTGCACTGATGAAGAAGGAGTTCAGAACAAGCCCGCTCACCACGTCACGTCATATTTGCCACCAGGGCTTCCCACCACAGCCGTCCTCCTCTCCATCCTGTGGCTGAATTCTGTCTCAGAGTCTGGGAGCAGCCAGTACGTTCATCTTATTAAGACCCAAAACAGCTCTCTTTCCTCTCTCCTCTCTCTCTCCTCTCTCTCTCTCTCTCTCTCTCTCTCTCTCTCTCTCTCTCTCTCCTCTCCTTTCCTCACCGAGTCGTTATCCTCATTCCTGTAATTCTCTCCCCCTCACCGAGTCGTTATCCTCATTCCTGTAATTCTCTCCCTTTTCTTTATTTTGATCAGCAGTATAGTCTTTGGCATGTTTGTGGATAGAGACAGACAGAAGGAGACATAGAGGAAGGTGTTGGGGACATTTTTGTGGATAGAGACAGACAGAAGGAGACATAGAGGAAGGGTGTTGGGGGACATTTTTGTGGATAGAGACAGACAGAAGGAGACACGGAGGAAGGGTGTTGGGGGACATTTTTGTGGATAGAGACAGACAGAAGGAGACACGGAGGAAGGGTGTTGGGGGACATTTTTGTGGATAGAGACAGACAGAAGGAGACACGGAGGAAGGGTGTTGGGAGACATTTTTGTGGATAGAGACAGACAGAAGGAGACACGGAGGAAGGTGTTGGGGGACATTTTTGTGGATAGACAGACAGACAGAGAGGGAATTGTGAGACAGACAGAAGGAGACAGGGAAGGTGTTGGGGGACATTTTTGTGGATAGAGACAGACAGAAGGAGACACTAGAGGAAGGGTGTTGGGGGACATTTTTGTGGATAGAGACAGACAGAAGGAGACACGGAGGAAGGGTGTTGGGGGACATTTTTGTGGATAGAGACAGACAGAAGGAGACACGGAGGAAGGGTGTTGGGGGACATTTTTGTGGATAGAGACAGACAGAAGGAGACACGGAGGAAGGGTGTTGGGGGACATTTTTGTGGATAGAGACAGACAGAAGGAGACATAGAGGAAGGGTGTTGAGGGACATTTTTGTGGATAGAGACAGACAGAAGGAGACACGGAGGAAGGGTGTTGGGAGACATTTTTGTGGATAGAGACAGACAGAAGGAGACACGGAGGAAGGGTGTTGGGAGACATTTTTGTGGATAGAGACAGACAGAAGGAGACACGGAGGAAGGGTGTTGGGGGACATTTTTGTGGATAGAGACAGACAGAAGGAGACACGGAGGAAGGGTGTTGGGGGACATTTTTGTGGATAGAGACAGACAGAAGGAGACACGGAGGAAGGGTGTTGGGGGACATTTTTGAGGATAGAGACAGACAGAAGGAGACACGGAGGAAGGGTGTTGGGGGACATTTTTGTGGATAGAGACAGACAGAAGGAGACATAGAGGAAGGGTGTTGGGGGACATTTTTGTGGATAGAGACAGACAGAAGGAGACATAGAGGAAGGGTGTTGGGGGACATTTTTGTGGATAGAGACAGACAGAAAGAGACACAGAGGAAGGGTGTTGGGGGACATTTTTGTGGATAGAGACAGACAGAAGGAGACACGGAGGAAGGTGTTGGGGGACATTTTTGTGATAAGACAGACAGAAAGAGACACAGAGGAAGGGTGTTGGGGGACATTTTTGTGGATAGAGACAGACAGAGAGACATAGAGGAAGGGTGTTGGGGGACATTTTTGTGGATAGAGACAGACAGAAGGAGACATAGAGGAAGGGTGTTGGGGGAGGTGCAATGAGGGCGTTGAAATCAGGCAAACCTGAGTTCAAAATGTGTGTGATCTGAACATACAGGAAATAGCGACCTGTTAGATACCTGTTATCAAGACCCCCACACCATATACCCCCACCACTTCTGCTCTGAGCCTGTCACTTTCTACTTTTCTACTCCTCACTATGACCATCACCAATTATAGCGCTGGATATACTTTTTTTTTTTTTTTTAAAGATATTCCACCCACGGCATCGCTCGAAGTCTGCATATACATGAAGCATCCTGCTATCAGAATGCCAGAACTCTGACTGCTGACCGATCTGGCTTGAGAGTGATGACTGGCTCATGCACAGGACGACTTTGGAGCTGCTAAATCCAGTTTCTTAGTCCTCATGTCCGACTTGTGCTCTTCCTGTCTCATCCCCAACTGCACCGCTCACCCGGCTTCCTTTCGTATCGTTGACCATATACCTTAAGAGTCAGTAGCAAGAACGACAAATATTTTCTTTTCGTACTGTTGACCATACCTTAGAGTCAGTAGCAAGAACTGCAAATATTTTCTTTTCGTACTGTTGACCATACCTTGGAGTCAGTAGCAAGAACTGCAAATATTTTTGGTGCAGTGCATTTGAGCGTGTTGGCATGGAATTCCGGGCACGTTTCTTCTTACATATTGGAACAACAACGACAGCGCCGAAGACCGACGACAACAGCAACAACAACATGTGTGTGTAGTGTATTTTTGTGAGTGTGGGTTGGAGCCGGGTGGTGTGTGCGTGGTCATTCTGTGTCCATGTGAATATGTGGAAACGGGGGAGCGGAACGTGAAGTTTGTGACACTTTTATTTTCATCTGTGCTATTTATTTTTATCTGTGCCACTGCACCAGGTGTTTCCATATAACAAAAAAAGGGTCTTTGTCTTATGAGCAAAAGTACGGAGAAATCAGCTTCTGCACTCACGCAAGAAAGAAAACAAACCTTAGTAACCTTGTAGTTGTGTGGCGTCTGTGGTACAGTTTTGTGGTTAAAGCGTGGCCCTAAGGGGAGTGAATTCACCGTGTGCACCCCCTCAGCCCACACTGGCGCCCACCTGCTGGCGTCGGTCACAGTGCGTGCTTACCTTCTGCCAACCCACAACCACCATGAACATCCACGCTTCCGGCGTCTGCTTCAGCTGAACACAGTGTGTGTGTGTGTGTGTGTGTGTGTGTGTGTGTGTGTGTGTGTGTGTGTGTGTGTGTGTGTGTGTGTGCGTGCGTGCGTGCGTGTGTATGTGTGTGTGTGTGTGTGTGTGTGTGTGTGGTGTGCGTGTGTGTGTATGTGTGTGTGTGTGTTTAAAGCCTGGTTCTTACTCGTCTTTCGTCTTCCAAGTTCGGGATTACTTAATCAACTGATGGCTTAACTGATGAACAAAACGTAAACGCCAAGGTTTTAGTCTGTAAGCTTGGTTTTCTCTCGTCCTCCCCCCAATTTCTTCCTGTCTGGCCTTTCCACCCCACCCCGCCCCTTCCATCCACGCTAACCTCACCTTTTTTTTTTTTTTTTTTTTTTGTTCACAAGTGCTTGTTGGTGAAAACATGTCTGAAATTATTGCTGTTTTAATTTTTTTGAGGCCAGGTGGAAGAAGAAGATGACTGAATTGATGGATGGACCGATAAAGATTTTTTTCTTCTTCTTTTTTTTTTTTTAACGAACAACAGTAGCTAGAGCCACTGAGGTTAAAACAGGTCTCCACATCGCTGCGTTTTTCTTTCTTTCTTTTTTTCCGCCGGGCGGATCAAACTGTTGTCTGTGTATTAAAAACCAGCGTGGATCTGTTTTTGCTGCCTGCCATCGTCAGTCGACCAGGAAACACGCGTTTCAGGAAGGAGTCTCGGCATTCAATAGGAGTAAATTTAGCTTCATGCTCTTTGGAGGTTCGATCTGCTAACGTGGCATACCCCAAGATTGAATGATTGTCGTCTTAGCCCATATGAAGCAGGCGTGGAAAAGAAAGGGAGGGGGGGGGGGGGGGGGGGGGGGGTAGGTAGGGTCATGCACAGTATGTCTGTGGGTGAAAGGGGCGGTTGTGAAAGGAATTGGTTGCTTCTTATGAAGTGTACGAGGGTAGGGGGGCACAGAATGCCGAAGTAATCCGCTCCGTCAGAAAGTACAAAGAAAAAATATTATTCCAACATCAACTTCTTACTAAATCTTCTTTCCTCAATGTGTTAAAAACAAAAGTACACATTGAACGGACAGTATACAGAGTGAAATTGGAATCGTAGGGTGTTTTGTTCGATCGTTTGTTTTTCATAATCGGAAAAAAAGTTGCTGGAGTTGAAGAAACCAATGTGCGTGATTGATGTTGCTGGTAAACAGAAGTCGGGAGTAGAAGGCGGTAATGTCCAAAAGAGTGATGTAGGTCGGCTGCGGTGAGTGTCTTGGTGCGGCGCAAAGAAGTATACTTGGTAATACTTTTTGGACCACAACACTGTATAGGTATGGGGTTTTTTAAGTGTGTGTGAGTGTAGGTGTGTGTGAGTGTGACTGTACGTGTGTGTGTGTGTGTGTGTGTGTGTGTGTGTGTGTGTGTGTGTGTGTGTGTGGTGTATTTTTTTTTAATTTCCAAAAAATGTGACATAAGTTATGTGTGTTGAGGACGACCTTATTATTGTCTTTCAGTTTCTTTTCTTTTCTTTTTTTTCTGTACATCATGAAGAAGATTGAAATCATTTTCTGTTGTAAAAAAAAAAGAGAGAGAGAGAAAAAAAAAAGGCGATGATGTCAAAACTCGGAATAAACTGAAGGTTTGGAGGTGGATGCTGAAGTGGTGATGGATACTGATGTGCTTTTCTCGCTTGCATGATCTATACATAGCGGGTTGGTCTGTGCAAGCGAAACAGACGCTTTTGTCAGCTGTTCGTTTTGCACATAGACAAGGGTGGCCTCGAAACTTGCGTGCCCCACCGGAGCAGCCGGATGCTGCCAGACTGCCGTTCTTCTTATGCAGAATGAGAGCGTCTGGTATGTCCTTATATGACCCTCAGGCCTACATAGAAAATGTGTGTGTGTGTGTGTGTGTGTGTGTGTGTGTGTGTGGGGGGGGGGGGGGGGGGGTTGACAGGCAGAGGGAAAGAGTGAGCATGTCATGTTTCTGAACACGGTCTCCAACTTCAGGATAGGCTGCCTACATAATTATATGACTTGACAAATGACTTGAACAACAACTGCAACAAAGAAGCCTTGTCTCCAACGTGTTTATGGGAATGGAAATTTACAGTGAGTCTGTGAGTTTAATCTGATGAACTTGCCAAGCTTGCCACACAGCAAAATGAACAGTGTGCTTTCATGCCTCGCCCAGATGTCAAACCCAAAGCTCAGTGGTAGGTTACCTAAAGCTCAGTGGTAGGTCACCTAAAGCTCAGTGGTAGGTCACCCAAAGCTCAGTGGTAGGTCACCTAAAGCTCAGTGGTAGGTCACCTAAAGCTCAGTGGTAGGTCATCTAAAGCTCAGTGGTAGGTCACTGAAAGCTCCGTGGTAGGTCACTCAAAGCTCAGTGGTAGGTCATCTAAAGCTCATTGGTAGGTCACCCAAAGTTCAGTAGTAGGTTACCTAAAGCTCAGTGGTAGGTCACCTAAAGCTCATTGGTAGGTCACCCAAAGCTCAGTGGTACGTCACACAAAGCTCAGTGGTAGGTCATCTAAAGCTCATTGGTAGGTCACTCAAAGCTCAGTGGTAGGTCACCCAAAGCTCAGTGGTAGGTCACCCAAAGTTCAGTAGTAGGTCACCTAAAGCTCAGTGGTAGGTCACCCAAAGCTCATTGGTAGGTCACCTAAAGCTCAGTGGTAGGTCACCCAAAGTTCAGTAGTAGGTCACCTAAAGCTCAGTGGTAGGTCACCTAAAGCTCAGTGGTAGGTCACCCAAAGCTCAGTGGTACGTCACACAAAGCTGAGTGGTAGGTCACCTAAAGCTCAGTGGTAGGTCACCTAAAGCTCAGTGGTAGGTCACCCAAAGCTCAGTGGTAGGGCACCCAAAGCTCAGTAGTAGGTCACCCAAAGCTCAGTGGTAGGTCACCCAAAGCTCAGTGGTACGTCACCTAAAGCTCAGTGGTAGGTCACCTACAACTCAGTGGTAGGACACCCAAAGCTCAGTGGTAGGTCACCTAAAGCTCAGTCGTCGGTCACCTAAAGCTCAGTAGTAGGTCACCTAAAGCTCAGTGGTAGGTCACCCAAAGCTCAGTGGTAGGTCACCTGCAACTCAGTGGTAGGTCACCTACAGCTCAGTAGTAGGTAACCTACAGCTCAGTAGTAGGTCACCTAAGGCTCAGTGGTAGGTCACCGAAAGCTCAGTCGTTGGTCAAACAGCTTATGATAACGAACTTGGAATGCACGGACTGAGCTCAAACTTCCTTACGGATATCCACTTCTCCATAGGTTTGTTTGTTTTGTTTTTTTTTTTTTTCATAATGTCTGTGGATATTGGGTGGAGGAGGGGAGGGGAGGGGAAGACAGAGGTAAACGCGTTGCATGTGGATGACCCTTTTTCTACTCACCCTGCCCATCTGAAACTGAAGAAGCTGCACCGTGTGTGATCCGAGTAATGGGTCCCTCAGTGTTATTGAGTACTTGCCTCTATCTTTAATTAAAGGCACACCTTAGTTTACTGCTCACTTTTTAAGGATCGTTGGAATTCACCAGCAATTCCTCTCTCCACTCACAGGCAATTGTTTAGGGGTATTAAATGGATTTTTTTTTTACATGATTTCATAACGAAGTGCATCCTATGCATTATTTGTTTGAATCATTGCAGTTTTGCTGCTACAGCTGCTGTTTTGTTTTTGCTTTGTTTGTTTGATGCTTTTTGCACCCAGCCTGACAACCAGATGAGCACTACGCACCCAGTCGATAGGGCTGAAAGGTGCTGAAGGCGTAGGGCATGGCCTCCACCGACGACACCATCCGCTGACATTCTCAGTTCTTCTTCTTCACCGATATCTCTTTTGATAGAAGACTTGGCATCACCTCTTTGTCGACCGGGGTCTATTTTAAAAGCACGTGCTTATTTTTAGTTCGGCGTTTTCCTGTCATGTTCTGGTTTTTGTGTGTGTGTGTGTTTTTATCTAAGTGGTGGTGCTGACGTTCATGGAGCGCTTAGTGCGAAGAATGTTGTTATTAATATGTGTGTGTGTGTGTGTGTGTGTGTGTGTGTGTGTGTGGTTTTTTTTTTTTTTTTTTTTAGGGCAGTGGGTCAGGGAAAAGGGAGGTTACCCCATCTGTTGCTGAACTTCTGCTCGCTTCCTGTTCTGCGTTGATTTCCATCTAGCGTTGTTGACATGCACGCCGGTGCAAGAATCAGCATGTGGCGGTACTCCCTCCCTTCCCTCCGAGCCCCCACCCCACCACCCATCCCCCTCTTCCTGTCTTCCTCGTTTGTCTTCAAGTGCACACACAGTCGTGGAGGTAAGAGGGTGGCAAAAGCGAGGAAGATGAAGTTCTGTTCAGTTCTTCAGAGATGGGAACTGCAGTCTGGTCTTTCCTGTTGCCACTTCTCGGGGCAGAACAGTCCTTGGGTCCTTTAAGAAGCAGGCAGAAAAAAGATGAATACATAGACAGACAGACGGACGGACGGACAGATGGATGGATGGATGTGGGTACTGTAGATAGGCAGATAGGGATGCATGTAATTTGGTAAAGTAAGGAATATAGGGCTGGAGATGAGACCGAACCTTTTATAAGGACGGCCAACGAGGCCAGTTTCGAACAGTTTCAAAAGAAAGACGTGTTCTTGCGACAAGTCTGACGAGTTCGATTCTTTTTACCATTCTTTTCTTTTCTATAGACGTGAAGGCAAAACGACCTTGGTTGTATATCATTGTCCCTGCACAGAGATAACAGACGGCTTGTGAGACGAATTACTGTTGGCACGCACGCACGCACGCACGCACGCACACGCACACACACACACACACACACACACACACACACACACACACACACCAGTCAGAAAGAGGAAGGTTATGGTTTATGTATGCCATACAGTAGAGGGGGACGGGGGGGGGGGGGGGGGGGGGTTACTTTGTCAACCACGTTATCCTGACGACAAACGCAAGAAATATTTGAAAGTCTGTGGTGGAGAACACGTGCAGTCGCTGGCATGGAAGGACTGACACGGGCACAACAGAAGCATCAGGAAACCTTCAGAAAGAGGGAGAAGGGAATACGAAAGAGGTCGAGAAATGGGAAGGGGGGGGGGGGGGGGGGGGGGGGAGGGAGAGGATGGAAACCTTTAATCTCTCTCTTTCCTCTGTCTCTGTCTGTCTGTCTGTCTGTCTCTCTCTCTCTCTCTCTCTCTCTCTCTCTCTCCTGATCCGCCATTGACCGGCTCATCTCTGAGGAGCGGGTCTCTTGGAATGGCTGCTGTCCAAAGACAAAGAATGCCCCGCCATCCTAACCCGCTGCAGAGAAGAGACCTCTCCTTCAGGTGCACAGAGCAGAGAAGAGACCTCTCCTTCAGGTGCACAGAGCAGAGAAGAGACCTCTCCTTCAGGTGCACAGTGCAGAGAAGAGACCTCTCCTTCAGGTGCACAGAGCAGAGAAGAGACCTCTCCTTCAGGTGCACAGAGCAGAGAAGAGACCTCTCCTTCAGGTGCACAGTGCAGAGAAGAGACCTCTCCTTCAGGTGCACAGTGCAGAGAAGAGACCTCTCCTTCAGGTGCACAGTGCAGAGAAGAGACCTCTCCTTCAGGTGCACAGAGCAGAGAAGAGACCTCTCCTTCAGGTGCACAGAGCAGAGAAGAGACCTCTCCTTCAGGTGCACAGTGCAGAGAAGAGACCTCTCCTTCAGGTGCACAGTGCAGAGAAGAGACCTCTCCTTCAGGTGCACAGTGCAGAGAAGAGACCTCTCCTTCAGGTGCACAGAGCAGAGAAGAGACCTCTCCTTCAGGTGCACAGTGCAGAGAAGAGACCTCTCCTTCAGGTGCACAGTGCAGAGAAGAGACCTCTCCTTCAGGTGCACAGTGCAGAGAAGAGACCTCTCCTTCAGGTGCACAGAGCAGAGAAGAGACCTCTCCTTCAGGTGCACAGAGCAGAGAAGAGACCTCTCCAGGTGCTTCCACCGCTGAGCTGACAGGAGGGAAGAAGGGCTGGATAATCAGGGTAAAAAAATAACCAAGGACAGGGATAGTGTCTTCCCTTTTGGCTCGTCTCACGAAATGGGAACACTGCCCCCACTATCCTCCGTTTCCCCTTCTCTCCTTCCGCCACCCCCTCCCCCACCCCTTTCTTCCACATCCGCGACTCGGACAGAGACATTCGGATCACTGATATTGAAGGTAAGATCACAGAAAGTGGAAAGGGGTTCGCTGTCTCTGGTAAGATCTAGATTTGGGTAGGCGTGGGGTGGAGGGAGGGTGAAAGGAGGAGGGAGAGTTGCAATACAGTATATAGGCCCAGAGTCTAGAGCAGTTTAATGGGGAGACACCTGTGCTTTGTCAGACACAGACCGAGTTGGGGAGCACCCGAGAGTTTCGCTCATCTCGTCGCATGTTGAAGATTTTCTCTGCAAGTCAAGACTAGCCAACCCAGTGTTCCCCTGCCAAGGCGAAATGTCATTGTCTGTGGCGTCTATGCTTGCTGCGTCTATTCTGTGTTTGGTCGGAACTCTTGCAGGATCCTGAATTGAATAGTTCTGCGGATTTCTCCTTTGTTTGCCGCAAACACTAGCACAGGTTATCGAGGCGAGTGAATCCAGACCACTGTCGCTGATTTCTAGGTCTCCTGATCGTTCCTTCGGTTGCTGTGTCAACACGTCGATGAGGTCTTACCTCGTCAGAAATGACTGTGCAAAATGTCAGGGAAAGGATCTGCGTTGTTGCCCTACATGCCCGTGATAGGGTAAGGACATTCTAATATTGAGTGAGACGGCGGCTTGAGCAGATGTGGATGATTGTTAATGTACAGGGTATGACTAAGGCGAGGTGGATTAACGTAAAACAGCAAGAACCAAACATCTTTGTACAGAAAGACTTGTCTAACAACCTTAGCAAAGACATTCCTGTTCTTTGCATTCAAAGAATCACAGAGAGAATATTCTTGACCTGTTCTTTGAAATGGTATTACTGGTGAAAGGATCAATGTGTGGGATGCTGTTGGTGCTGTCATTACAAGCCTCAGCCAGATCCATCAACAGGGTTCCCAAGAAGCTCGTATTGGATCACCATGAACTTGTCTGTAGACTGAGATGGTAATAAGACGATGATTGTACAAGAAATGGTGCCAGAATACTTCTGTCTATTTCTGTCAGCTGACATGTCTCGTGCCGAAGACATCCGGCGGTCATCCAGTAGTAAAAACATTGTTGTCAGGGACATGAGGGGGAGGGGGGGGGGGGGAGTTACAGGGGGATTTTACCACACGATTCAGGTCATGCCTGCTCTTCTTTTCATCGCTGGTCATAGGATGTATATGAGCTGATGACTGTATGAATTAAACGTATTTTACAGGAAGTCGCTGGCCCTCTAAAAATGAAAGCTGGAGATATACATAGATCCACACAGATGAACAGTTCAGAATTATTGGTGCCCAGAATACATTGATCCACACAGATGAACAGTTCAGAATTATTGCTGCCCTTTGAGATCTTGCAGGTGTGGGTGTGACGTAGCAGACTTTTTTTCATATTTTAGCAATGTTAGTGAAGTTTTAAAAAGTTTATTGATCCCCCCCTCCTCCCGACAACAGTGTAAGGAATTGACTGACGAGGTGACAGCCTTGATATGCGTGCTGCATTCCTACCCCCCCCCCCCCTGCCCCCGCTCCCCCCCCCCCCCCCCCCGCCCCCCGACCCCACACACACACACACACACATACTGCGTGATCGGCTGGGTTATAAACAATTTATATTGAATTTTGTTGCCGGGGTCCTGATAAAGAGGGATGGCTGAGGGAAAAAAAAGTGGTAAGAGACATTGTAGTACTGCTTTTTTGTAGTACTGATTGTAGACTATCCTATGTAAGGAGATTTCAGCCAGTAGTTGTCGGGCATTTTGTATATCCATTGGTTCAAGATGTATGTAGTACTGCTTTTTTGTAGGCTATCCTATGTAAGGAGATTTCAGCCAGTAGTTTTCGGGCATTTTGTATATCCATTGGTTCAGGATGTATCACCTTTAATCCAGGAGGTAGAGGGGAAATAGCTGTGACGACAAGCCAGACGTATCTGCTATGTCCAATGTTTGGCGCCTCTTTTCAAGTGTAATATATTTTTGTGGTTTCATAGTTTCACTTCAGGAGTGAGAAGAAAAATGTGAAAAGCTCCTCTCTCTCTCTCTCTCTCTCTCTCTCCAATCCTGTTGGTTGTGTAGTTGCTGTCTTTCCCCCTAAACGGCACCCAGAGCGAAGTTGGCTTTGTGTGTGTGTGTGTGTGTGTGTGTGTGTGTGTGTGTGTTTCGTTGTTTTTATCGTACGCGGGCACGTTGAATAACGGCCTGACGCCGCTTCCTCACACCCAATGTATAATTCAGCCACCACAGAGAATGCCAACAGCAAAAGACTGCTCGCGGGCCTGTGCCTTAAATGCCGTCCTAACACTTTTATCAGTCGGAGGGAGATGGGAGTGGGGGTTGATGTGTCTCGTTAATAGTGCGCGCTACGTGTTTCAAAGTCGGGGAGAGGGAAGTGTGTGTGTGTGTGTGTGTGTGTGTGTGTGTGTGTGTGTGTGTGTGTGTGTGTGTGTGTGTTGGGGGGGGGGGGGGTTTAAAGGTCTGGGTGCGGGATAGGAGGATGTTCACCACCACCGCCCCTCCCCTCCTATTATCGATCGGTCGCACGTGTCGGTGCCATTGTCGATTCTTTCTTCCAATAGATGTGTACCGCGTCTCGCGATTCCTTCTTTTCGCCCGTTTGACCTTTGAAAAGTGTTTTGATGTCGTTCATTGTCATTGGGTGAACTGACTGGAAGTGACAGTGAAAACCAATAAAAACAACAACAACAGATGTTATGGTAATGGTGGTAGTAGTGTGAGTGTACAGGCAATGACGAAGGGGACAGGTCCTTCAGCGATAGAGTGTGGATGACGCCAGTGGAAAGGCGACAGGTTTATTAACCGGATGGGTGTACCCGCTTGATTTGTTGTTCCATGATGCGCGAATGCTTGATTGTGCTTCCAGGAAATA
>CM065729.1:75722622-75725122 GCA_033310375.1 Conus canariensis
TTCCGTTCATTCACCACTTTACCTCCTATCTTTAGTTCACGTTCATTCACCACTTTAACTCCCATCTTTATTCACTTTCATTCACCACTTTACCTCCCATCTTTATTCACTTTCATTCACCACTTTACCTCCCATCTTTATTCACGTTCATTCACCACTTACTCCTCTTTATTCATTATTACATTTACCTCCCATCTTTATTCACTTTCATTCACCACTTTACCTCCCATCTTAGTTCACATTCATTCACCACTTTACCTCCCATCTTTAGTTCACTTTCATTCACCACTTTACGTCCTATCTTTAGTTCACGTTCGTTCACCACTTTACCTCCCATCTTTAGTTCACTTTCATTCACCACTTTACCTCCCATCTTTAGTTCACTTTCATTCACCACTTAACCTCCCATCTTAAGTTCACATTCATTCACCACTTTACCTCCCATCTTTATTCACGTTCATTCACCACTTTACCTCCTATCTTTATTCACGTTCATTTACCACTTTACCTCCCATCTTTAGTTCGCTTTCATTACCACTTTGCCTCCTATCTTTAGTTCACTTTCATTCACCACTTTACCTCCTATCCTTATTCACTTCATTCACCACTTTACCTCCATCCTTATTCACGTTCATTACCACTTTACCTCCCATCTTTAGTTCACTTCATTCACCACTTTACCTCCCTCTTTATTGACATTCATTCACCACTTTACCTCCTATCTTTAGTTCACGTTCATCACCACTTTACCTCCTATCTTTAGTTCACGTTCATCACCACTTTACCTCCTATCTTTAGTTCACGTTCATTCACCACTTTACCTCCTATCTTTATTCACTTCATTCACCACTTTAACTCCCATCTTTAGTTCACTTTTTCACGCCTTTACCTCATTTTTTAGTTCATTTTTCTCCTTTTTACCTCCTCATCTTTATTCACATCATTTCACCACTTACCTCCTTCCTTTAGTTCACCTCATTGTACCTTCTCCTTAGTTCACGCTCCCTCTTCCTCTAGTTCACCTTTCCTTATTCACCACTTTACCTCCCATCCTTTAGTTCCACTTTCTAGTTCACCCTTACTCCCATCTTTGTTCACTGTTCATTCACGCACTGTCTACCCTCCTCTATTCACGCTTCCCTCTCCTGTAGTTCACGCGTACCTTCCTCCTCTGTATAGTCTCCTTTCATTCACCACTTCCCTCCCATCTTTAGATTCACTGTTCACTCCACTCTTTACTCCTATCTTGTAGTCCATCCGCTGTAGTTCACCACTTTACCTCCCATCCTCTAGTTCACGCTTGTCATTCCCTCTATTACCTCCCTCTTCTTAGTTCACCTGTTTCATTCACCACTTCACCTCCCTTCTTAGTTCACTCTGTCCTCCCTCTGTAGTTCCTTCCCTCTTCTTCAGTTCATGCTTCCCTTCCTCCTCTAGTTCACCGTTCTTTCCTTTACCTCCCTCTTTTCAGTTCACCGCTGTCCCTCCCTCTTAGTTCACTGCTGTCTCCCTCCCTATTACCTGTCCTCCTCCTTAGTTCACCGCTGTCCTTTCTCACACCTTCCTCCTCCTTAGTTCACGCTGTCCCTTCCCCCTTATACCTGTCCCTCTTTTAGTTCACGTTCCTTCCCATCACGTTCCTCCCTCTCTATTCACGCTGCCCTTCTATCACCCTTCCTCCTTCTTAGTTCACTGCTGTCCTCACTTCTTCTTTCACGCTTCCCTCCCTCTGTAGTTCACACCGCTGTTCCCTCCCTTCTTCAGTTCACTGCTGTCCACTCCCTCTTAGTTCACCCTGTCCTCCCTCTCTAGTTCACCGCTGTCCCTTCCTTCTTTTCACCCTGTCCCCCTTCTTAGTTCACCCTGTCCCTCCTCCTGTAGTTCACGCTGTCCTCTTCTTCAGTTCACTGCTGTCCCTCCCTCCTGTAGTTCACCGCTGTCCTCCTTCTTCAGTTCACGCTGTCCTCCCTCCTAGTTCACCGCTGTCCCTCCCTTCTTAGTTCACGCTGTTCCTCCTCTGTTCACCGCTGTCCCTCTCTTAGTTCACTGCTGTCCTCCCTTCTTAGTTCACCGCTGTCCCTCCCTCCTGTAGTTCACCGCTGTCCCTCCCTTCTTCAGTTCACGCTGTCCCTCCCTCCTGTAGTTCACCGCTGTCCCTCCCTCCTCTAGTTCACCGCTGTCCCTCCTCCTGTAGTTCACCGCTGTCCCTCCCTTCTTCAGTTCACCGCTGTCCCTCCCTCCTGTAGTTCACCGCTGTCCCTCCCTTCTTCAGTTCACCGCTGTCCCTCCCTCCTGTAGTTCACCGCTGTCCCTCCCTTCTTCAGTTCACCGCTGTCCCTCCCTCCTTAGTTCACCGCTGTCCCTCCCTCCTGTAGTTCACCGCTGTCCCTCCTTCTTCAGTTCACCGCTGTCCTCCCTCCTCTAGTTCACCGCTGTCCCTCCTCTGTAGTTCACCGCTGTCCCTCCCTCTTAGTTCACCGCTGTCCCTCCCTCCTCTAGT
>CM065729.1:75730122-75734208 GCA_033310375.1 Conus canariensis
GGAGAAGAAACCACTGAGAGAGAGAGAGTTGAAAGAGAGAGAGAGAGAGTTGAGAGAGAGAGAAAGAAAGGAAGGGAGAAGAAACCACTGAGAGAGAGAGAGAGTTGAGAGAGAGAGAAAGAAAGGAAGGGAGAAGAAACCACTGAGAGAGAGAGAGTTGAGAGAGAGAGAAAGAGAGGAAGGGAGAAGAAACCACTGAGAGAGAGAGAGAGAAAGAACTGAAGGGAGAAGAAACCACTGAGAGAGAGAGAGAGAGAGTTGAGAGAGAGAGAGAGTTGAGAGAGAGAGAAAGAAAGGAAGGGAGAAGAAAACCACTGAGAGAGAGAGAGTTGAGAGAGAGAGAGGAGAGAGAGTTGAGAGAGAGAGAAAGAAAGGAAGGGAGAAGAAACCACTGAGAGAGAGAGAGAGTTGAGAGAGAGAGAAAGAAAGGAAGGGAGAAGAAACCACTGAGAGAGAGAGAGAGAGAAAGAAAGGAAGGGAGAAGAAACCACTGAGAGAGAGAGAGAGTTGAGAGAGAGAGAGAGTTGAGAGAGAGAGAGAGAAAGAAAGGAAGGGAGAAGAAACCACTGAGAGAGAGAGAGAGAAAGAAAGGAAGGGAGAAGAAACCACTGAGAGAGAGAGAGAGAGAGAGAAAGGAAGGGAGAAGAAACCACTGAGAGAGAGAGAGAGAGAGAGAGTTGAGAGAGAGAGAAAGAAAGGGAGAAGAAACCACTGAGAGAGAGAGAGAGAAAGGAAGGGAGAAGAAACCACTGAGAGAGAGAGAGAGAGAAAGAAAGGAAGGGAGAAGAAACCACTGAGAGAGAGAGAGAGAGAGAGAGAAAGAAAGGAAGGGAGAAGAAACCACTGAGAGAGAGAGAGAGAGTTGAGAGAGAGAGAAAGAAAGGAAGGGAGAAGAAACCACTGAGAGAGAGAGAGAGAGAGAGAAAGGAAGGGAGAAGAAACCACTGAGAGAGAGAGAGAGAGAGAAAGAAAGGAAGGGAGAAGAAACCACTGAGAGAGAGAGAGAGAGAGAGAGAGAGAGAGAGAGTTGAGAGAGAGAGAAAGAACTGAAGGGAGAAGGAAACCACTGAGAGAGAGAGAGAGAGTTGAGAGAGAGAGAAAGAAAGGAAGGGAGAAGAAACCACTGAGAGAGAGAGAGAGAGTTGAGAGAGAGAGAAAGAAAGGAAGGGAGAAGAAACCACTGAGAGAGAGAGAAGAGAGAGAGAGAGAGAGAGAGAGAGAGAGAGAGAGAGAGAACGAACGAACGAACGAACGAAATTTGTTTAATGAGGGAAAAGAATAAGCACATGACAGGCTTGTTTGCATCTCGCCCTCAAAAATGAAAAAGAAACATTTCAAACACAAAAGCCACCCTCCACACCCCAACCATTAACCAAACATCCACCTGTCGCACAATCGTTTCCAAGCAATAATAATAGCAATAAGAATAGTAATGAATGATAATGATTAAAAATGATAACATTACAATTCAAATATAACACCATGCGCACATATATACATATGCATTGTCAAACATTACATCTATCGAATAGCTTGATCTGAAAAGATAGAAATACAGAACACATAATAATCACAAATATAAATCAACATGATAGTAAATCAATATTAGAACCAAGAATCTGTTCCGGAAGGGGGCGTACAACACACATTTTTGCGCCCTCCAGATACGCACGCAATTCCCCTTTCCTCTCTATCCCGTGTTCTCTGCAAACAATTCCATCCTGCCCCTCGTAACAAACACCCCACCTCACCCCATCTACCCCTCCGTTCACAACCAACCCTACTCAAACACAGAGAGAGAGCGAGAGGCCGGATATAAAAAGTAAATATTCACTTACCATAAGGATCAGGAGATGCTGTTCATGTATTGCGTCATAAGGTGTGTTTGATATTTGTTTTTAAAGACTCGGAGGCTTGTATTTACATCGAATGAAGTTATAACAGAATTCCATAAGCAGCCACCAGAGTACAACAAGCTTGATTTAAACAGGTCTTTTCTCGGAAGAGGTAATTTTATCTTGTAAACATGATGAATCTTCTTCATTTCGAATCTATTTTTCAAAGCCATAGGGGCACGGTCGGACATTATATTAAACATAAAGATAGCTTTGTTGTAAATTAGTTTCCATTTTAGAGGCAGAATTCCTAAATGTTTATATTCTGAGAAAGTAGGGGAGGAGGACTTCAGGAGGATCAGTTTAATGGCACGTCTATGTAAACTGAATAAAGGTTTTAAAATATTATCACTAGCGGAATCCCATATTGTTGAGGCATAGTTTATGTAAGATTCAACATAGGCATGAAAGAACAACTTACGGCTATGTTGATCTAAAAAGTGTTTCATTCTGGAAAGCTGGTAAATCTTTCTGGACACATTTTTACATAATAACGCAATATGATTTGACCATAACAGATTGTTATCAATAATAACACCTAGGATCTTATGGTGATCAACTTCCTCGAGATTTTCGCCATTTATACAAAGGTATTGATTGCTACAAGAAAGATTTTGACGTTTTTGTCTGGTAGTAATTAATAAGTATTTAGTTTTTGGGGGGTGGAGTCGCATATGATTAAGTTCAGACCATTCAGATAACTTGTTGATACTTTCTTGTAAGGAGATAAAAATGCTATCTAATCTATCGTGACAGGTGTGGATAGTGGTATCATCGGCAAACATCTCACATAAAGTTGTAAAAAAACAGAGGTAGATCATTTATATATATATATAGAAAATAGTATTGGCCCAAGGACTGAGCCTTGAGGGACGCCGTACTTAACAGGTAGAATGGAAGAATTTGATCTATTTACCGAAACACACTGTTTCCTGTCTGAGAGAAATGAAGATAGAAGTTCCAAAGCGTTGTCAGTTAGGCCATAGATCTTTAATTTCTCAAGTAGAAGACTGTGGTCGACGACATCAAATGCTTTCATAAAGTCTACTGCTAGAACACCTGTGCTTTTATTATTGTTTATGTTAGTAAGCCACTGGTCAACAAGATTAGTTAATGCTGTGTGACAAGAATGGTTGGCCCTGAATCCGGACTGGTTTGGATGAAACAGATCGAAGGAGATGAAATGATTAAGAATGTGTTTGTTTATGTGATCTTCCAAAGGTTTAGAGAGTATAGACAAGATGGAGATGGGTCTATAATTTGAGGGATCAGCATAGTCACCTGATTTATAGATGGGTTATAACTTTAGCAACTTTAAAAGCTTTTGGAATATAATTTTTTGCAAGGCATAGGTTGTAGATGTAGGTAAGAGTTTCGGCGATTACTGGGGCTGACAATTTCAAGATTTTCTCATCAATGCCATCAAGACCACTTGTGTTACTTTGTTTTAGGCTACTAAGAGATTTATACACTTCATGCACACCCATAAATGGTATATTTGAAAGAGAGGATATATTTCTAGAATTGCAGAAGTCCTGAAGAATATCCAGTTTATTTTCTGACGTTCTGTTTATTTTTATTGTTGAGTTAGCTATGTCACAAAAATGTGAATTCAAGACATCAGATGATAAATCTTTTGGCGAGGTAGTATGACCTTTAACATTTTTATTGGTTAGCTCGTTTATCGCTTTCCAAATAGATCTGTTATCTGCTTTGGAAGAAATAAGATTTTGAAAATACTTTTTCTTTGACGATCGTTTTAGGTAATTGACTAAGTTTCTTTGTTTTGTTTTTTATAGGAATCTCGACTCCCTGACACTAACAGCGACTGTCTTAAGTCGGTAGCAGTGTCTATATCTTTAGTTATCCAGGGTTTTTTAGGATTGTTACTAACACGCATTGTTTTAAATGGGGCATGCTTATTATAAACATTAAGGAAACCATGATACCAGACTTCTAAAGCCTCGACAGGGTCTGTGAATTGATAGACCGTGGAAAGGAATGAGTTCATTAAATCCCGCTGAAAGGAGTCATTGTCAAATTTTGAAAAGTTTCTGTAGGTAATTATCTTGTGGAAATTTTTGGAACTTTAACTCCTCGCTTGGACCACGTAAAACACACTGGAGAATGGTCGCTACAACCGAACGTCGGTGAGCATATTTCTATCATGGTGTTAACTGAAGAAGTATAT
>CM065729.1:75734308-75739308 GCA_033310375.1 Conus canariensis
GGCCCCGGATAAAAAGAAAATATTCACTTCCATAAGGATCAGGAGATGCTGTTCATTTTATTGCGTCATAAGGTGTGTTTGATATTTGTTTTTTAAAGCTCGGAGGTTTTGTTTTTTACATCGAATAGTTATAACAAATTCCATAAGCCAACCACCGAGTAAAACAACTTGATTTAAACAGTCTTTTCGGGGGAAGAGGTAACTTTATCTTGTAAACATACGAATCTTCTTCATTTCGAATCAATTTTTCAAAGCCATGGGGCACGGCGGACATTATTAAAAAAGAAGCTTTGTTGAAATTAGTTTCCTTTTAAGGGCAGAATTCCAAAATGTTTATATTCTGAGAAAGTAGGGGAGGGGGACTTAAGGAGGACATTTTAATGGCCGTCATGTAAACTGAAAAAAAATTTAAAAATATTACACAGCGGAATCCATATGTTGAGGCATAGTTTATGTAAATTCAACATAGGCAGAAAACAACTTACGGCTATGTTGATCTAAAAAGTGTTTTTCTTCTGGAAAGCTGTAAAATCTTTCTGGCAACATTTTTACTAATAACGCAATATGATTTGCCATAACAGATTGTTATCAAATAAATAACACTAGATCTTAGGTGACAACTTTCCTCGAGTTTTTTCGCCATTTATACAAATATTGATTGTACAAGAAAGTTTTTGACGTTTTTGCCTGTAGTAATTAATAAGATTTAGTTTTGGGGGGGAGTCCATAGATTAAGTTCAGACCATTCAAAACTTGTGATACTTTCTTGTAAGGAGATAAAAAATGCTATCTAATCTATCGTACAGGTGGGATAGGGTATCATCGGCAAACTTCTCACATAAAGTGAAAAAAAACAGGGGTAGATCATTTATAAAATATAGAAAATAGTATTGGCCCAGGACGACCTTGGGGGACGCCGTACTAACAGTAGAAATGGAAGAATTTGATCTATTTACCGAAACACACTGTTTCCGTCTGAGAAATAAGATAGAAGTTCCAAAGCGTTGTCATTAGGCCTAATCTTTAATTTCTCAAGTAAAACTGTGGCGACGACTCAAAGCTTTAAAAGTCTACTCAGAACCCTGGTTTTTATTATTTTTATGTTATAAGCCACTGTCAACAAGATTATTTGCTGTGTGACAAGAATGGTTGGCCCTAATCCGGACGGGTTTTTTGGATGAAACAGATCGAAGGAGAGAAATATTAAAATGTGTTTGTTTATGTGTCCCAAAAGGTTTAAAGTAAGCCAGAAGAGGGTCTATAATTTGAGGGACCCGCTAGTCACCTGAATTATAGATGGGTATAACTTTGCAACTTTTAAAAGCTTTGGAAATAATTTTTTCAAGGCAAAGGTTTAATTAGGTAAAGTTTCGGCGATTACGGGCTGACAATTTCAAATTTTCCATCAATGCCATAAAACCCACTTTGTTACTTTGTTTTAGGACTAAAATTTTATACACTCATCACCCCATAAATGGTATATTTGAAAGAGGGAAATATTTCTAGAATTGAAAGTCCGAAAATATCCGTTTATTTTCTGACGTTCTTTTATTTTTTATTGTTTAGTTAGCATGTCACAAAAATGTAATTCAAGAATCAATGAAAATCTTTGGCGAGGTAGTAAGCCCTTTTAACATTTTATTGGTTAGGCTCGTTTTATCGCTTTCCCAAATAGATCTTTATCGCTTTGGAAAAATAAGATTTGAAAAATACTTTTTCTTTGACGACGTTTTTAGGTAATTACTAAGTTTTCTTTGTTTTTTTTTATAGGAATCTCGACTCCCTCCCTAACACACTGTCTTAAGTCGTAGCATGTCATATCTTAGTTATCCAGGGTTTTTTAGTTGTTAACACACCATTTTTTAAAGGGCAGCTTATTATAAACATTAAGGAAACATATCCAACTTCTAAAACCCGGGGGTCTTGAATTGATGACCGGGAAAGGAATGAGTTCATTAAATCCCCCTGAAAGGAGCATTGTCAAATTTTGAAAAGTTTCTGTAGGTAATTATCTTGTGGAAAATTTTTGGAACTTAACTCCTCGCTTGGACCAAATAAACACACTGGAAAATGGTCGCACAACCGAAAAGTCGGTGAGCATATTTCTATCATGGTGTTTTAACTGAAGAAGTAATATTTGTCATTAAGTGTTTGGGAGGTAGCGGTACCTTGTTGGTTTGTCTATTATTGGTCGAGGTAAATGATTTTGTAGTTTCTGTCCAAGATTTGTTCGAATTTTAAAATCAATATTGAAATCACCTAGTAAATATTTTCATAAGAGAATAAGGATGCTTCCCCACCATTAAAAAATTCATCTACCAATCATTCGCTCCGCCGGTTTCTATTATAAACATAAGAATAGGTTTTGAATTTTTCAGCGTAATGCGATCCTAACGATTCTACTTGGTATTTTTCTAGGAAAATTTGCTTAAAGTTTAAACTTTGATGAAATAATAATAAGACCCCTTTCCTAATTTGGATGGGTCTTTGCGCACTACATATGGGCCCGGTATTGTTAGTTCTGATCGGACACTTGGTGAATAACCTTGTTTCCGAAAAGCCAATATGGGAAGCTTTTAAAAACCCGATTGAAAAGAAAATTTAGTAAACATTAAGCTTATTTGAAATGACAAACATTCCAAAAAAACCCACCGAGGCCATCGCAGATGGCCCACTCGTTACGGTTCTTGCATGGGAAAAGTAACAAAACAAAAGAGGAAAACAAAAAAATAGCACCAAAGTACAAATATAATACCAATAAAAAACAAGAAATAAGAAAGGGAAGGAAACCCGAACTGTTTGTAACAAAAACTTTTTTCCCCCCAAAATATATTCATAAAAGACAAGAAGAAAAGAGAAAAGAGAGAGAAAAAAAAAAACGGAACTCTTGATCAAAAGGCACAAATGAACAATTCAAATTCAAAAACTTCTTTTTGCACAAGTACCAGAAAAAAAATTGGGCCCCGGCAAAAAACGGACCCCCATAATGATTAAGATCATACAAACCATTACATAACTGACATACATAATAGGCCTATATGCGCACTTTCGAGGAAGTACAATTAATCTGGTGGAAAACAAATTCTTCCCACTCCTGGTTCTTTGTACGCCCCGCAAACCCGCACAAAAAGCGCAAAAAGAGAAGAGAGGGGAGAGAGACAGAGCTCTGCGGAAAACGCTAGTCATACACCACCTATACGACAAAGGTAAGGTCATGTAAGGAAGGTAATCGACACCCTCCTCTCAGGAAACCCCCTGTCAGACCACCAAACAAGCCTCAGGGGAAAACCCCCCCCCAGATGTAAACGGAAGCGTGAAGACCGGCCTGAAACCCGGCGACGTGGGAACTGGAAACAAGACCCACGCCGATGGGGTAACACCTGGACACAGCTGAGAGGAGGAGGGGGCGGAGGAGGAGAGGGAGGGGGGGGGGCTTTAGGGCGCTCTGTGAACTGTTGGCGGCGTATGCTCAGGAAGTCGGTGGATTGTGATGATGATGGTGATGATGATGATAGTGATGATGGTGATGTGATATGATGGTGATGATGTGATGATGATGGTGATGATGATAATGATGGTGGTGGTGATGATGATGATGATGGTGGTGATGATGATGATAATGCTGGTGATGATGACGATGATGATGATGAGAGTACTCTGCCCCGCCCCCCCCCCCCCCCCCCCCCCCCCGCCCCGCTAACTGCGCGATAGTTTTAATGCTGCCTCAAGGTCATAGCTTGTGACACTCCAGGGCGAGGAATGATCGAGTTCTTGTTAAGCAAACAAAAAACAAAATACAAACAAAGAAATAAAGAAACAAACTGAACAAAAGCAAAGCAAAAAACAAAAAAAAATTAAAACGATTTCCCTTGCAGAAAAAAAAAAAAATGGTGTGCCGCAAGAGTGGCAAGCACACTGCACGAAGAAAAAAAAATCTATGAATTTTAAAAAAAATGGTACATGATTTTTTTTTCCGTCCAGACACAGTATTTTTCTTCTCTCTCTCTCTCTCTCTCCTCCTCCTCTCTCTCTCTCTCTGTCTGTCTGTTTCTGTCTGTCTCTCATTCTTCCCTCTCTCTCACTCTCTCTCTCCCCTCTCTCTCTCTCTCTCTTCTATCTGTCGTCTCTCACTCCCTCTCTCTCTCCTCTCTCTCTCTCTCTCTCTCTTCTCTCTCTCTCTCTCCTCTCTCTCTCTCCTCTCTCAAAATCAGGTACGTGTAAGCAACTAATGAAAAAAATGTTGGAAATCTCGTGAGGAAATATCAGATTGTCGCCCCTCCTCTCCTGGAATGAGGAAGCACTTCAAGAGTTCGCTGATACTACCAGCAGCCATTCAGAACTAAACCTGCATGGGAAGGGGAGATAAGATTATGTAAATGCTAAAACTCGCTTGGGGGTAAAAATTTTTAAAAAAAAAAAAAAAAAAAAGAAAATAGAAGGGGAGGGTCGTGGTGGTAAATTTAGATTTGGATGTTTCAAAAATAACATACAGACGCATACTCAGGTTGCGCGCACACGCAGAAAGAAAACGTCACGCACGCTTTCACACGTAACGCGTGCATGCATGCGTTGACGCACAGAGACTTTCGGTAGCCACCGTAACATGTTCCTCACCCTCCTTTTTATATGTCAGGTAGTGGTTCACCGTTTACTCCCCCCCCCCCCACCCCCCTCCCCTCCCCCACTCCCCTTCCATTCTTCTCGGCCTTTTCTTCCTCATTCCCCGGGAAGGGGTATTTTTTGTCTGCAAGGCTGTAATGACACCTTTGGGGTGAAGACATTAAATCTGAATGGAACCTCACACACGCACTCACACAGATACACAGACAGACAGACAGATAGACAGACACACGCACACATACGCACGTACACACACGCACGCACACACACGTACACACACACACGCACGCACGCACACAGCACACACACAGCGCAGCATGCACGCACGCACGCACGCACAACACACACACACACACACCACACACACACACACACACACA
>CM065729.1:75744308-75749308 GCA_033310375.1 Conus canariensis
CTCTCTCTCTCTCTCTCTCTCTCTCTCTCTCTCTCTCTCTCTCTCTCTCTCTCTCTCTCTTTAGCCATGTGTACAAGTGAAATATGCAAATAAACTAAGAGCAAGTTTGTTTTTTTTAAATCTATGCGCTGTAGTATAATCAGAAACTTTCACAGCCCCTGTTCCCCTCCAGTGTCTAACGCACAACCCCATAGGGTTTTTTTTTCCCGTCCATCTCAGCGCCTCCACTCTCCCTCCCCTCTCCTCCTTGCTCTACCCTCACCGCCCCTTTCCAGCCAGGTTCCCCCCTTCATTCCTCAAGGACTTAACTGCATCCCAGTAAGAACAAAATCATCAACATTTCTCTAAAATCAAACACTTCATGTCTGAAACCAGATTTGAACCGGCTGAGAAATGTTCAACTGTTGCAGAAAATCAGTTTGTTGGGCTCTTGTTCTCGAGTTAAAAAAAAAAATCAAGCACCATAATTGTGCCTACGATAGTGAAAAAGTGGTGATATGGAGAGTTGGTGGTGGTGGTGGTGGTTGTTGTTGTTGTTGTGTTGTTCTCTTTTTAAATAATCACAAAGTAGAATGGAAGTATGAGAAAACTGTAAACCACGAAAGGGGAAAACAAAATCAAGTTCTTTTGACATTTCAAAGTGATTCGTTTCACTTTCAGATTCGATGCCCCTTTGCATGTCAGAACGGCAGTATTGATATTCCACGTTGAACCATATCCTAGCAGAGACACGATTTGCGGGTTTCTGGACCCGAACTGTTTTCTTTTACATCTCTTAGTGCACCTGTCCCTTCCTAGCACAGCTGTCTCCGCGCTCTCGTGCCCCTTCTTCACAGCTGAGCTGCAGAGGAACAGGAGCCACCCCGACGTTTCAAGGACACCAGGACAAAGGGGTGGGACGGTGGGGCGGGATAGAGGACAAATGGCGAGTTCTTTTCCTTCAGATAAAGCCCGTGTGGATTGCTGGCTGGACTGGATAATTGCAGTAATACCACTAACCTACCTTCTGTCCATTATATAATGGCGTTAAGGTTCAGTGCATACTGTGGCCTTCATCAGAGCCAGATGGTTTCGGTTTGGTGTTAGTTCACCCTCGGTTTCTATTGTATAAAAGTACAGACACAATCAGCCGTGTCTCCCTGATGCATCCGATCCAGCGGACGAAAGGCCTAGGAGCAGACAAGATGAAGGGATTACAGTGGTTCCCATAATTATGCTGCTAGTGAAGGGTTTAACATTTATGATATGACTTCCTAGTTTTATGTGCTCATTTTATTCCTCTCTGTCCCGTCTCCACCCCCACCCCCACCCCTCACCTTTTCTCCCGTCTTTCTTTTATTTAAATCTTTGCCAAGTCATTAATATAATGACGGAAGAATTGTTAGCCTGCACTTGTTTTCCCCCACTACTGAATTGTTCAGCATTATATATGTATATGTGTGTGTGTGTGTGTGTGTGTGTGTGTGTGTGTGTGTGTGTGTGGGAGAGAGAGAGAGAGAGAGAGGGTGTGTGTGTGTGTGTGTGGGAGAGAGAGAGAGAGGGGAGAGAGAGAGATTCGGTCTTCGGATTTCCGCTGAAAAAGAGTAGGTTATATGGTTTGCAAATGATTGCACGCAGCTTTGATACATATTTATGTCTGCTTCATGTGGATGAGTTGTGCACGTTGTCAAGAGATGAAGAATGAGAAAGGGCCATCCCTTTGATTTAATTCATGACTAAAGACGGTGCTGGTGCTGATGACAGACTGGTGGTACTCCAGGTGGATCGCTTCTGCAGAGCTTATGGGTTCGTCTGCTATATGGGATGCAGATAGTCACGTTTATGTTTTAGAATTGTATTGAAACCTGCAAGGATATATTCGTGGATATCAACTGAAATAGGGGGGGGGGGGGGAGAGAGAGAGAGAGAGAGAGAGGAGGGGGAGAGAGAGAGAGGAAAGGAAAGAGAGGGAGCAGAGTGAATGAAAGAGAGAGGTAGGGAGGGAGAGAGAGAAAGAGAGAGAGGAGAGTGAAGCCAGATTCGAACTTCAACACAGTGGCCGATGAATTGCTAGAAGAGAAGGAGGACAGCATGGTTTGTTTCTCTTCTGCTATCAAGCTCAGACTGCTCGCTGTTCCTCCCCGCACGTTCACACTGGGTCCGATGCATTATTAAAGACCGAACAGAAAGGAGGGGGAGGGGAGAACGTGACCACATCTTTCGGTGACTGGGTTTGCTGGATTGGGTTAACTCCCTTTCTGCTTGTGCCCCCTGCGAGGCCTCCACACCCCCCACACCGTATTCAGAAAAACAACTTTTAAGAGAGAGAGAGAAAAAAAAGGAAAAAAAAAAGAGAAAGAAAGAAAAAATAGAAAAAGAAAGAAAAAAAAACGAAGAAGATTTTAATAAACCGGAGTGGGGAATATTACGAATGGAGCCGGGGTAGTTGCCATTGTTAAAAGACATTTTTCGGACGAGACTCTTGTCTTTTGTCTTTGTCACTTTGGAGGAGATGGGGGAAAGGGGTGGGGCTTAGAAACATAAGCAGCCGAACTGATTTATTCAAATCCTTTCATTTCTAAACAGATTTTGTTTAAGTTAGGTACGCACGCGCGCGCAGCACAGAGAGAGACAGGAGTTGAATTATTTTAAAGTCAGTTCTTTCTCGATGAATTAGATTTCTTAAATAAATGAATACGAAGAAGGGAAGAAGGAGGGGGGGAGGAGGATGGGGAGAGAAGGAAAGAAGAACTGGGTGGATGTTCACTCTTGATGATACTTGATTCTTTCTTAAAAAACAACGAAGAGAAGAGAGAGAGAGAGAGGAGAGAAGGAGACGAGATGTAAGAAGAGAGAGAGAGAGAGAGAGAGATATTACGAATACGAATACAAAATGTTTTATGCAGCTTTAGGCCTAGGCCTCTATCTGAAGGGGATGGTCGCTCACTGACTCATATAATCTCACACGCACACATACATAACATGGAATTTAGACACTGGCCATAAGGCATTTGTCATGCACTAAACAAAACAAAGTAAAGCATAACAAAACAAAAATTTCATTGGTATCTGGTCCATCAATAGTTGTTTTTTTTTATGTTGAAGCAGTACACAAACGTTTCAAAGCTTTATAAGTGAATATGCTACATTAGATAATACACTCTCATTTCTACCTGCAGTAAGTAGATTAAACCTGAAATGACATGGATCATGATAGCACTTGGCCTGAATGTATCTTATTCTCAGATCATGAAGAACAGGGCAACACAGAATAATATGAATGGCATCTTCCTTAGAAACATGACACAAGCGACGCATAACTTTATCTGCTTTTTCACTATATCTGAATCGGTGGCTGGCTATATCTGACACATCAAATCTTAAGTTTTGTAAGAGCACTTTTAACATATTATCTATTCATAACAATTTCAACATATGGTTTCACAAGATTTGTTGCCTTAAATGCCCTATAGTCAGCAAGTCGGTTAATGGTGTGCATGTGGCTACACACACACACACACACACACACACACACACACACACACACACACACACACACACACACACACAGAGAGAAGAGAGAGAGAGAGAGAGCGCTAGAGAGTTTTGATCTTATATACAGTTTGTTTTCTTTTAACGATGCCAGATTCTTTTTCAAAGAAAGACAAGCAGGGAGGAAGATAGTGAAGAAACAGGGTTTGAATTGATTCTGTTTCAAATCTGTTCACTTTTGATGATATTAGATTCATTAAAAAAAAAAAAAAAAGAATGGCAGGCGGAGAGACAGACAGAGACAGAGTTGACTTCATTTAAAGTTTATTCTCTTTTAATGATGTCAGATTCTTTAAGAAGGGCAGGCAGGGACGTAGGGAGTAAAGAAACCGGATTTGAATTGATTTTGTGTTGATGATATGACATTCGATAATGGGAGAGACAGACAGACGTAGGGAGTAAAGAAACCGGATTTGAATTGATTTTGTGTTGATGATATGACATTCGATAATGGGAGAGACAGACAGTCAGAGAGTTGAGTTTATATCAGTTTCACTCCTCTTATTGAGAGGTAGAATGGCAGAGCAGGGAAGAGGGTTGGTCTAGAGAGTCTAGAATTTGTTACAGATTTCAAAGCGGCATGCGTCCCTTACTCCTAAAGTCAGCTGCCCCGGAATATTTCAGAACCTTTCTGCTACACTTGGCCCGTGTACATAACTATTCGCTGCATGCACACAGGGGTTCTAGACTTGACTGTCCAGATTCAAACACTGTTAACACGGCTCAGCTGTGTCTTCATTCTTTCGCGCGCTGCCTCCCCGTCTGGAGGCCGATTTTTTTTTTGTCTTATGACCGGGTCCGTGGCTGTCCACATGGAGGATGGAAAGAGATGTCGTTGAGGTTGTGAAGAGCAGGGAGCAGGCAGGTACCTGGGAGCTGTCTCTGTTGGCTTCACGGTTCGGCTGTCTTTAAAAAGGCTGGAAGAAAGATGGCGAGCCGTGTGCCCCTTTCTCCAACTGGCGGGGTGCGGACTGGAATGACTGGTTCACACTGTGGCTGGCGTGTGCCCCTTTGTCCAACTGGCGGGGTGCGGACTGGAATGACTGGTTCACACTGTGGCTGGCGTGTGCCCCTTTCTCCAACTGGCTGGGTGCGGACTGGAATGACTGGTTCACACTGTGGCTGGCGTGTGCCCCTTTGTCCAACTGGTGGGGTGCGGACTGGAATGACTGGTTCACACTGTGGCTGGCGTGTGCCCCTTTCTCCAACTGGCTGGGTGCGGACTGGAATGACTGGTTCACTCTGTGGCTGGCGTGTGCCCCTTTCTCCAACTGGCGGGGTGCGGACTGGAATGACTGGTTCACACTGTGGCTGGCGTGTGCCCCTTTCTCCAACTGGCGGGGTGCGGACTGGAATGACTGGTTCACACTGTGGCTGGCGTGTGCCCCTTTCTCCAACTGGCGGGGTGCGGACTGGAATGACTGGTTCACACTGTGGCTGGCGTGTGCCCCTTTCTCCAACTGGCGGGG
>CM065729.1:75754308-75756808 GCA_033310375.1 Conus canariensis
ACCTCTTGGCAGAGAGAGGGACAGGAGGAGGTGTGTGGTGTGTGTGTGTGTGTGTGTGTGTGTGTGTGTGTGTGTGTGGACAACTCCAAGTTTGCTGACCTTTTTGTAGCGATAGAGAGAGCAGAAAAATGACTGGAAAACCCAAGTGTGCGGACGCGTTGGCAACGCTAGGGGCAGCAAAACCAAACCAAACCAAAAAACAAAAGCAGCAAGAAAACCAAAGTTTGCAGACTTCTTTGCAAAGTTAGGGAGAGTAGACAAAAAAATCAACAAAAAAATCACACATTGGCAGGCCGCTTGGGAAAAATTAGGGACAACATGAAAAAAAAAGAAGAAAAAGAAAATGACCCCCCCCCCCCCCCCCCCCAAGAAAAATTATTAAATAAATCAAATAAAATTAGTAAAATTTAATAGATGAATGGAAAGAAAGAAAAGAAGAAAAAAAAAGGAAAAGGATGAAAAAAGAAAAAAAAAAAGGTTGACTGACCTCTTTTACAACAGTCGGAAAAGCAGGAAAACAAGCAGGCATGCTAAGTTGGCTGACCTCTGTACAATGTTGAGGACAAAACACAGAATATCGACCCCAGAAGCGTGTTGCCCTGCACGAGCAAAGACTGCTGCCTAGAGACCGTGGTTTGAACGGACCATCACCTACCACCACCTCCTGAGCACAGCACAACAAATCACTCAGTGCAGGCAGGCCTGGGATAGATATGTTTGGGAAGACTAAACAGTCAAGGATTTGAAGGCCAAAGACCCCCGCCCCAACACACCCCCAGTTTCATTCATGAAATAATAGGATTGCCCGCTTCACCTTTAGCTCTGAAGTCGCTGTCTGGCCAAACGGTGAAGTTTGCTAGTGGACAGTTTTAACAATCTGACTCCAACGCTCGTAGACACATACTCACATATGAGCACTCGGTGAAAGCGCACGTGCGCACACGCTTGCCGCACGCGCGCACAACACGCACGCACGCGCGCGCGCGCACACACACACACACACACACACACACACACACACACACACACACACACACACACACACACACACACAAAAGCTCGCGTGTGCGTGAACGCATGCACACACACACACATACTCAAGAACACGATCGCGCATGCATGCACACGCACATGCGTGCACACACACACACACACACACACACACACACACACACACACACACACACACACACACACACACAACTCTTTCTCTGTGTTTGTTTGTCTGTCTTGTCTGTCTCTCTCTCTCTCTCTCTCTCTCTCTCTCTCTCTCTCCACACACACACACACACAAAACACACACACACACACACACAGGCTTAATTCGTCCTCCGTCAACCAGTGTCTACAGTATCCCCTAAGCCGTTCTCCGTTCTCCGGCAGGTGTGTGTTACGGCACATCGACTTGCTTTATTAGGAAGATCCGCTAGGAGCCGACTGCTCTGGAAGGGAAACCCGAGCTGGCTTTCCCACAGATTGTGTGTAAAACGACCCCAGAGCCACACTGGCTCCCCCCCCCCCCCCCCCACTCCACCCCACCCTCCCTCCCGCTGAAGCGAAGTGAAGTTAGCCGCCGGCAGATAAATGGAGAAGGCTCCATAACCCACCTGGAAATCTGGGAGATTGATGAATTGATGACGTTCTTGTCTCCCCCTTTTTTTAAAAAAGGGGATAGAGGAAAGGAAGGGGAGGCGAGGGCAAGGAGGATATTGGAATGGGGTTGGGCGGAAGAGAGGGGTTTGGGTTGGATAGATAAGCCAAGGTGTTTGAAAAAAAAAACCCAGCTGTTCGAGTGCCTTTAGTGGAAAGTCAAGTAGGTTGTTGGAGCCTTCCTGTCTTTTTGTTGTTGTTTTTTTCACATTTTTTTTTACTGGTATTTTTCGAAAGGAAGGAGAATAAACTCTGTGAAGATAAATTCATTGCTGGTATGGGGACTGTGACAGAATGGATCTAGGTGATGCTGTTGTGTTGTAGGCCTGTGGGGTGGGGGAGGTGCATGTGAGTAACTGGTGAGAGGGCATGGCAGAAGAAACAGCAAGAGAGAGAGAGAGAGAGAGAGAGTAGGGCAGGATGATTTTGCAAGAACTGTGGAAGTTTGAGGTTCACAAGGTTCAGGACTGACAGCTATATACCATTGATCTGATGGTTGTAGATGGTTCACTAGGTTCAGGACTGACAACTATATGCCATTGATCAGATGGTTGTAGATAGTTCACTAGGTTCAGGACTGACAACTATATACCATTGATCTGATGGTTGTAGACGGTTCACTAGGTTCAGGACTGACAACTATATACCATTGATCTGATGGTTGTAGACGGTTCACTAGGTTCAGGACTGACAACGATATACCATTGATCTGATGGTTGTAGATGGTTCACTAGGTTCAGGACTGACAACTATATACCATTGATCTGATGGTTGTAGATGGTACGAGCAGTGTGTGTATTCAGACATTTCACATCTTGCCTAACCATTCTATGGGATAACAAACATTGAC
>CM065729.1:75761808-75864308 GCA_033310375.1 Conus canariensis
CTTGAATGCATTTAGGCAAATTTTTGCTGCTGGACATGATTGCACATAGAGTCATTATAGACTATCTTTCTCTCTTCTCTTGCTCTCTCTCTCTCTCTCTCTCTCTCTCTCTCTCTCTCTCTAGGGGGGAAGTGAATAGCTGTTCTTGAGTGCAGACGTGCTACATATTCTCTCTTGTTTAAATCAGAATCGCAGTAAATCGTGACGTTGTTCAGTGCCTATGTTTGGCAGAGACTGTGGTGAAGTGTCATGCCTTCAGCAGCAACGGATTTCCGATGTGTGTGTGGCTGTTTTGTGCCGGTTTACGTCAACTTCATGACGAAAAGGGCCCAAGACAACTCGGCTATGCGCGTCGCCATTGTTAAACTTGGACGGAAAGCGGACGGTGTCACCTTTGGACTACTCCTCTCGTATCTATTCTGGGGCAGTTTGCTTTTGCGTTGTGGGGACATTGAAAGCAATCCAGGACCCAACAATCCCCCAGTTAAGTGCAACACGAGACAGTCACGGTTGACCAGTACAGCAGCAAGTCGCAGTGTCAGCCTGGAGAGACTGAGCGAGTCCACCGCTTCTGCAACTTGCCAGCCCCTGGATCTTACCCTGAGTGATGTCGTGACGACTATGAAAACCATTGGCGACCAGATGAACGCCAAGTTGGATGATGTGAAGAAAGAACTTCGTGAGTTACGCGACGATCACTTGGCTCTACAAAACGAACTGAAAGGACTGAAAGAGGAGCTGAACGAGCTAAGAACAGAGAACCAGGAGCTAAAAAAGACCAACAACGACCTGTGGGGGAAACTGACCGACTGTGACAGGAAGATCGATGATCTGGAGGGGCGTTCCAAACGCAACAATCTGCTTTTCTACGGATTTACTCGAACGGAAAATGAGACTAATGCTCACTGCGAAGGAATGCTCCACGACCTGATCACCGACAAACTTGGCTTGACAGACGACGTGGTGTTTGACCGGGTGCATCGGCTTAATGGGAAGTCAGATTCTCCCATTATTGCACGATGCACCTTCTACAAACAGAAGGTGAATATTCTGAAGGCAAAACAGAAACTCCGGGGATCGAATGTTTTCGTCGGCGAAGACTTTTCCAGAGGTGTGAGAGACGTTCGTAGAAGACTGACGCCACACCTAAAGAAAGCTCGGCAGGAAGGGAAAAGAGTGACAATGATATATGATCACCTATTAATCGACGGCAAAAAGTACTCTGTGGATAGTGCGGAGAGGTTGGTGGAAATCAAATAGGAAGTTGGCCGGTCCCTGTGGAACATTTCTTCCGCGGAGATTTTCAGCCGGGAGTCGACAGCTGACGTGACACCGGTGTCATCGCCTGGCATACCTGTGAGTGGCACGAAGCCCGCACGTGCTTTTGTGGGTGACAGCGTGAACTGTGACTCTCCGTGCTGTGACTTGCCGTGTGCTGAGCTGACCCGTGGAGGGGGCCGTATCCCAGTGGCAGAAGAATTCGTAGAGTTTCCGAGTGATCGATTAAATAATGACGTTTTTAGTTCTGATGATGACAATAAAGGAAAACGCGCCGTATCCTTTCTTCACTGGAATGTTAATGGTTTGTTTTCAAAATTGAGTGATAAAGATTTTGTTTCATATGTTTGCTCTTTTGATTTCGTATGTTTAGTGGAAACATTTCTTGAAGAATTTTATTCTAATGTATTTTCTGGATTTTCAACATTTTGTATACCTGCTGTAAAATTCACGAAACAGGGGAGACGATCTGGAGGTATAGTATGTCTAATTAGAAACGACTTTGTACAGTATGTCGAACAAATTCCTATGAAATCCCGACTCTGCGGTGCATTTCTTATCAAAAAGCAGTTGTTCGGGGTAGATAAAGATGTGCTGTATATCTATTCTTATGTTCCTCCCGAGGGTTCACCATATTATGTTCATTTTGATAGTGAAAATGGTATAGCTCAGTTGGAGGATTACATAAACGGATTGTATACTGACTTACCATGATGTGTATGTGTTGTTGTGTGGAGATATGAACAGCAGGACTTCTGATGTTTCACATGTTTGTCAGAGAATTAATGATGGCAATATTTTTGAGTTGCAATGTGCGAGTCACCCATTAAATGTTGGTAGATGCTCTCAGGACAAGGCATTAAATAATTATGGTAAATTGTTACTAAATATGTGTACTGCTGTAGATTTGTGTATGCTTAATGGTTTGTGTAATGGCGATCTTGAAGGTTGCTACACATACGTGTCAGATAGTGGCTGCAGTGTTATTGATTATTTTTTAATGTCTTGTGAATTATTTGCGTGTTTTGGTGATTCGTGTGAGCTAAACGTGTGCGCACGTACTGAGTCAGATCATATGCCTGTAGAACTCCATATCAGGTGTGTAGATGATAACTCAAACACTAAACTTAATGATAACAGTTTCATCTTGGAAAAGTTTGTATGGAATGATGATTATAGCAGTGTATTCTGTAATAACTTATCACGAATAGACTTTCAGGAAAAAATGGCACATGCACTCAGTTTGATTGATCTTGATGTTAACGAAGCACTGCGTTGCTTTAACATGTGTATAAAGGAAGCTGCTGTCTGTATGAAAATTCAAGTAAGGCATAAAGGAAGTAATGAATCTCAAGACTGGTTTGATTTAGAGTGTGGTTATTGTAAAAAGCATGTTCGTAGATTGTTGAATAAATTTGTGCGTTCACATGATGATGGAGACCGTCACGAGTATTGCAAGGCAAGACGTGAATATAAGCATTTACAGAAGAGAAAGAGGAAACAATTTAATGATACACTAATTGCAGAATTACTATCTTCTGTGAATAGTCAGAAACAGTTTTGGGACACAGTGAAAAGGATATCTTTGAAACAAAATCAGCCTTCAAATAACATAAGTATAGGCACTTGGTTTGAACATTTCAAAACACTGTTGACAAAAGATACTAATACTGATAACATGTTACAGTGTGAATATAATGAAGAACTGGTGAATGATAATTTAAATCGCCCAATCTCTAAAGAAGAAGTTTTGTTTGCCATTAGGAAAATTAAACAACGCAAGGCTGCAGGACCAGATGGTATAATTGGAGAATTTATAAAATATGGTTGTAAATCTGATCTCATTTTGAATTTCTTGGTAACCCTTTTCAACTCTCTATTTGACAAGGGAATATATCCTGAGAATTGGGCAGAATCTATTATTATACCCCTCTATAAGAAAGGAAATGTAAACAATCCCAATAATTACCGAGGCATTTCACTTTGTGATGCTACCAGTAAGCTATACAGCACGATCATTAACTGTAGGTTACAAGAATGGGTAGAAGAAAATAATCTCACGGGAGAATATCAAGCTGGATTCAAACGTAATTACTCTACTATAGACCATATGTTTACTCTGATGGCTTTTATTCAGAAACAATTTTCTTTCAATCGTAAACTCTACGTTGCCTTTATTGATTTTGAAAAAGCTTTCGATTCTATTAGCAGAAGTATTTTGTGGCCTGTTTTGTTGAAAAATGGTATCCATGGAAAATTATATAAATGTGTTATAAGTATGTATAATTGTGTAAAATCTAGAGTGAGAAGTGGCGGAAAATTGTCAGATTATATTATGTGCACTAGCGGTGTTAAACAAGGTGACGTGTGTAGTCCTATTCTATTTTCTTTATTCATTAACGAATTAACAGTTAAAGTTATAGATAATGGGAGGCATGGAGCCCAGTTCATGGACGACTTTTTAGAATTGTTTATACTTCTTCTGGCAGATGATATTGTTTTGTTGTCTGAAACAGTTATTGGTTTACAAACACAATTGAATAATTTATGGCATGCTGCTTCTTCTCCACAACTGACAGTGAATATGCAGAAAAGCAATATAATTGTATTCAGGAAAGGTGGCTATTTAGGTGCAAGAGAACATTGGAATTATAATGGAATACCTATGCCAGTCGTGAATGTCTACAAATATTTAGGAATTTATTTTTCAACCAAATTAAGTTTTAACTTTGCTTGTAAAGATCTAGCAAGCAAAGCAAAACATGCTGCTTTGTGTATAATGAGGAAATTATCAAGTCTGGGAAATCAGTCATTTGAAATATTTGTTAAACTATTTGACTCCCAAATCCAACCCATTGTCCAATATGGTGCTGAAATCTGGGGTCTGGATAAAGCTGCAGTGAATTGCGAGAAAGTACATTTGTTTGCTTTAAAGAGATTTCTTGGGGTTTCACTCCAAACATCTAATGATTTGATTTATGGGGAAACTAATAGGTATCCAATATATCTGAATTCTGCAGTTAGATGTATTCGTTACTGGTTGAAACTGATAAAAATGAACGATTCTAGGTTACCAAAGAAAGCTTATAACATGTTGTGTAATCTGGATGCTAGGGGAAAACCAAACTGGGCAACAAAGTTGAGAATTAAGTTATATGAATTAGGCTTTGGATATGTCTGGTTAAATCAGGGTGTAGGAGATGAACCGATTTTTATCCGAATGGTTCGTTCAAGACTGGTTGATAGTAGATGGCAAGAATGGAATTCCCACATAAATGATAGTACTAGATTTGATTTGTATAGACAGTATAACTCCTTGCATCATATTCCGACTTATCTGTCAATGAAAATGGACAGACATCTGAAATTCATAATGACAAGATTTAGACTGGGAATATCGGATATCTTTGTTCATCATTTTCGTTATAGACAACATTACAACTCTGATCTCATCTGTCCATTATGCACAAATGCATATGAAGATGAAGTTCATTTTGTATTACAGTGTACTGCCTTGAGTAGTCTTAGAGATGAGTTCATTCTGCCTAGATATTACAGACAACCATCTGTATTTAGACTCATCTTACTTATGGCCTGCACTAAAGAGGATGTTGTTAAAAAATTTGCCTTGTACTTATACAAAGCCTTCAAATTCCGAAGCACAGTTTGTTCTTGAGCATGTGATGTTTTCGTTTTGATCGATATGCTTTACAAATATCGTTTTTGTCAATGTGTAATCCACCCCATCATAAGGGGCTGTGGCCTATAATGATTAAATCATCCGTATCCGTATCCGTATCCGTATCTCTCTCTCTCTCCCTCTTGCTCTCTCACTCTCTCTGTCTCTGCCTCTGTCTGTCTGTCTCTCTTGCTCTCTGTCTTTCTCTCTGTGTGTGTCTGTCTGTCTCTCTCTCTGTCTCAGTCTCTCTCCTTCTCTCTCTCTTGCTCTCTCTCTCTTGCTGCCTGTATCTGTCTCTCTTGCTCTCTCTCTCTCTCTCTCTCTCTCTCTCTCTCTCTCTCTCTCTCTCTGTGACAAAAAACCTGGTTTCATCTTGATGTCCCTGCTCCACAGGTGTGCGCATGCTGGATGGGGATGTGACAGACTCTGTTGAGGCACAGTCCCTGGGCCTCCGTTCACAGCACATTCACATCTACAGCGCCTCCTGGGGGCCTGACGATGATGGCCGCACTGTGGATGGACCTGCCACCCTGGCCCGAAAAGCCTTCTACGATGGAATCACAAAGGTATGGACTGGAAAAGCATAGTAAGCGATCTTTTTTTATTGAAAACTGTGTCGTTAGAAACTGCAGCTTTATGTTAAAAAAAAAAAAAAAAATTGCGCAGAAAAATGATAAGTTAATGAAGAAAAAAAGAAGACTGGAGAACTCACCTTAAAGGTAGAAAAAAAAGGAGAAGTCATCCCCAACACACACACACTCACACACACACACACACACACACACACACACACACACACACACACACACACACCACTGTAAAGGGGACAGTATAATGATCACAAGAAGAGCAGTATGTCAGCTATGGTCTCCAAAGTCTTAGCAGCAGCTTGGACTAATGTGCAGGTCAGTCATCGGCTAAGACTCATCCGGAAAACTCTTTTCTCAGATCGTTCCTTTTTAGTTATTACTTTATTTTGTGACCACCTGTTTTCTCATATTGTTCCTTTTTTGTTACTTTATTTCGTCACCCAGCGGTAGACCTGCGCACTGTGGTCTTATCACTGAGCAGATATAGGATAGTGTGTAATGCACTAGTCCACATGAACTTAAACTGAAACCTTGAAGTGTACACTCTAACGAGTCATCTTTGCTTCAAGTTAGATGATTGAAAATTAAGAATCACAGTAGCAAAGGCAAAAATGAACTGTTAAAACTGGAGGTTATTTTCTTATCAAGATTCCTGAGTGTGGAACAAGCTGCTTGCAGTTCTGTGACTCTGATTCAACAGATTTTATTAAATCCAGCTTTGAAACTTTTTAAAAAAGAAAATCCTAATCATATGGTTTTGTTTTATGTAGTGCTATCTAAATGTTCATTATTATTATTATTATCATTGCTGTTATTATCATTATCATTATTATGACTATCAGAACAGACATCACTGAACACTACTAATGGGAAGTTAGTTCCCATGGGGAACAAATCCTGTTGTCCAAGACCACACCTAGAATGGGCAGTGATCTTCACAAAACATAATTAGGACTTTCTCTTACACACCAGCAGCACCAATCAGCTCCTTCATCGAAACAAAATGAATTTGTTTACAAAGAGCAAGTGGCACTTAAAGAAACCTTTCCAATAAACTTTGTCTGCAAGAGAGAACCATTTTAAACAGGAACAAATTGAACACCTTTTAGTTCACAAGTTCCCCCACCAAGGGAAATAACTCAGAAATCAGGGGCAACAAAATTTGTACAGTCTCTTCAACCATAACGGACACAATTTAAATATTGTCTTACAAAACTTCTTTGCACCTTTAGTACACTGGGCAGATATGGAATGTCCTCAGTTTCTCACTTACACGGTGCTGGAAATTAGCACAAATATCTGTTTCATCAAGTAGAGTTAGTTTCAAAGTGAGGTGACCGCAGACAGAAATGGAAACAAATTTTAAGAATATTGTTATTATCATCATTAGCATTGTTGTTACTATTATTGTTATCATTATTATTTTGATCATCATTATTAACTCCCTTTGTCCCCTTCCCAACGACCTCATTTTCATTCAACGCTCATCTTGCACCGAATATGAAAAGATAAATGATTGCCTGTTCTTTATTTTCATTGCCCTGAACATTGTTTATTGTGCCAGAAGAAGACCTAAGAGGTGGAAACGCGTTGTGTTTTGTCTTGTAACTTGTTTGTCCATGTTTTTGATGGACTCACTAAGAATTATTCTTAAAATTTGCATCAGATAGAGGTTCACTCCTCCCAAACATTCCTGGTGACTTACTTGGCTCTCAAGAATAAAGAACTTCGACCTGAACGCCTCCTCAACTGTCTACCACCCTCAGTCCATGGAATACGTTGCCCCGACACACCGTCAGTGGCCCTCACCTCTCTCCTGTTCCAAAGAGTAGCAGACTGGCTGGTGTAAGGGAGCGATGAGCCGGAAAGAAAAAAAAAGGGCTGGAAAACAAGCAGCCCTAGCCATGTTCTGAACTATTTAATGACAGAGTTTGTGGAGAGTGAGGAGGTTGTCCGTGGAAATCCTAGTAACCCTTTTAATTCTTGAATAAATTTTGATGAATTTTGAAGAAAGGAAAAAAAGGTAGAAACATGGAAATAATGTGATAATTTTGAAACAATTTTGGATGTCAAATCATTGAGGCCCCATTTCACATAGATGACACACCCAACCCATCTGTCTAGAGAGCGATAACCGTGGTGGTCTTGAGGGGCTTTCACTCTTGAAGGCTGACACACATCTGTGCCAGCAGAGCCATGTCACAGTCAGAGTGTATGCCCAATAAATTCTCTTCACCAGACCCCAGGTGCGCAGTGCAACTGGTTTATCCTTTGAAAGGAACTTACCACAAAAACATAATTATAGAGGCCTGGAAAACTTGAGCAGAACTGTGAAAGACATGTAGGGCAGGTGTACTATGCCTAAACCCACCATCTTGAGCAGAACTGTGAAAGACATATAGGGCAGGTGTACTATGCCTAAACCCACCGTCTTGAGCAGAACTGTGAAAGACATGTAGGGCAGGTGTACTATGCCTAAACCTACCATCTTGAGCAGAACTGTGAAAGACATGTAGGGCAGGTGTACTATGCCTAAACCCACCATCTTGAGCAGAACCGTGAAAGACATGTAGGGCAGGTGTACTGTGCCTAAACCCACCATCTTGAGCAGAACTGTGAAAGACATGTAGGGCAGGTGTACTGTTCCTAAACCCACCATCTTGAGCAGAACTGTGAAAGACATGTAGGGCAGGTGTACTGTGCCTAAACCCACCATCTTGAGCAGAACTGTGAAAGACATCTAGGGCAGGTGTACTATGCCTAAACCCACCATCTTGAGCAGAACTGTGAAAGACATGTAGGGCAGGTGTACTGTGCCTAAACCCACCATCTTGAGCAGAACTGTGAAAGACATAGAGAGCAGGTGTACTATGCCTAAACCCACCACCTTGAGCAGAACTGTGAAAGACATATAGGGCAGGTGTACTATGCCTAAACCCACCATCTTGAGCAGAACTGTGAAAGATATATAGGGCAGGTGTACTATGCCTAAACCCACCATCTTGAGCAGAACTGTGAAAGACATATAGGGCAGGTGTACTATGCCTAAACCCACCATCCCCATGATGGCAGGGCCGGGGAAGGCTGGGCTCCATCTTTGTGTGGGCGTCAGGCAATGGGGGTCGGGACGGGGACAACTGCAACTGCGACGGCTACACCAACAGCATCTACACGCTGTCCATCTCCAGCTCCACGGAGAACGGCAACGTGCCGTGGTACTCCGAGTCCTGTTCCTCCACCCTCGCCACCACCTACAGCAGCGGATCAGGGGGAGAGAAGCAGATTGTGAGTTCCCTCCTTCCCTTCCTTTCTTCCTTCCTTTCTTTCTTACTTTCTTCTTTCCTTCCCTTCTTTCCTGTCTTCCTTTTTTCCTTCCTTCCTTCCCTTCTTTCCTGTCTTCCTTTTTTCCTTCCTTCCTTTCTTTCTTACTTTCTTCTTTCCTTCCTCTTTCCTGTCTTCCTTTTTTCCTTCCTTCCTTCCCTTCTTTCCTGTCTTCCGTTTTTCCTTCCTTCCTTTCTTTCTTACTTTCTTCTTTCCTTCCCTTCTTTCCTGTCTTCCGTTTTTCCTTCCTTCCTTCCCTTCTTTCCTGTCTTCCGTTTTTCCTTCCTTCCTTTCTTTCTTACTTTCTTCTTTCCTTCCTTCTTCCTTCCCTTCTTTCCTGTCTTCCTTTTTTCCTTCCTTCCTTTCTTTCTTACTTTCTTCTTTCCTTCCTTCTTCCTTCCCTTCTTTCCTGTCTTCCTTTTTTCCTTCCTTCCTTTCTTTCTTACTTTCTTCTTTCCTTCCCTTCTTTCCTGTCTTCCGTTTTTCCTTCCTTCCTCCCTTCTTTCCTGTCTTCTGTTTTTCCTTCCTTCCTTCCCTTCTTTCCTGTCTTCCTTTTTTCCTTCCTTCCTTTCTTTCTTACTTTCTTCTTTCCTTCCCTTCTTTCCTGTCTTCCATTTTTCCTTCCTTCCTTTCTTTCTTACTTTTTTCTTTCCTTCCTTCTTCCTTCCCTTCTATCCTGTCTTCCTTTTTCCTTTCTTCTTTCCTCCTTCCTTCCTTCATTCCTTCTTTCCTTCCCTTCTTTCAAGTCTTCCCTTTTCCTTTCCTCTTTCCTCCTTCCTTCCTTTCTTCTTTCCATCGAAGCTTTCCTTTTTTAAGTCTTCCTTTTTCCTTTCTTCTTTCCTATTTCCTTCCTCCTTTCCTTCCCTGCTTTCCTGTCTTCCTTTTTCCTTTTTCCCTTCTTCCTTCCTTCGTTCCTTCATTCCTTCATTTGTCTTTCCTTACAAAGACGGATAACAAACTTTTCCAGATCCGTCCAAACCTAAAAGAGTTCCTCTCATTTACCTCTGGTGGTCGCAAAGAAGAAATGGTTTTATGCTGGCTGCACACCGGCCATTCGTATTTTAGTTATTCGTACCTTTTAAAGAGTGAAGAAGCTCCATGGCGCATTCCATGTCATGTACCACTCACAGTGAAACATTATTCTTTTAGAGTGTTGGGACTTGCATGACATGAGACATAAACATTTTACAACAGATTCAGATTCCATGAAAACCTTGTTCAGAGATGTTCCACCTGATGTGATCTTTGAATTTTTGAAAGAGATTAACGCTTTTCACTGGATCTGAGATTTCAAAGTGGAAAGATTTTTAACAAAATTTCGGGGGTGGGGGGTTAGGAGATGCATTTTAAAAGAGTTGTGTGAATGAATGACTTGTGAGTTGACTTCAGCGCTGTGACAGCCCTAATATGGCCCTTTGCAGTTGGCTGGGCTATAAGCAGCATTACCCTACCTTACCTTCCTTCCTGCCTTTCTTTTTTCCTTCCTTCCTTCCCTCTCTCTTTACTTCCTTCCCTTGCTCCTCTTTCCTTCCTTTCTCTCTGTTGGTCATTCATTTCTTCCCTCCCTCCTTTTTTCCCCCTCCCTGCCTCCTGTCCCCCCCCCCCCCCCCCCCCTTCCATCCTTTTTTTCGTTTTTTTTATTTCTTTCTTCCTTTATTTTTCTTCCTTCTTTCCTTCCTTCTTTCCTACTTTTTCATCTCTGTTTCTTCCTTGTTTCCTTCCTTCCATCCTTCTTTAATTTTTTTCTCTCCCTCCTTTTTTCTTCCATTCCTTCTTCCATCCATTCTTGCTTTCTTTTGTTCTTTTCCCTCCTTTGTTCCTTCCTTCTTTCCCTTCTTCCCTCACCCCTTCCTTCCTTCCTTCCTTCCTCCCTCTGTCCTCCCTTTCTTCCTCTCTCCTTCTGTCCTTTTTTTTTCCGTTTTCTTTCTTCCTTTTTTCTTTTTAAAAAGAAAAAAAAAATTCCTGCCTCATTCCTTCTCTCCCTCCTTCCCTCTTTCCTTCCTCCCGTCCACCCCCTCCCTCCCTTTCCTCCCTCCTTCTTTCTTACCCTCCTTCCTCATTTCTTTCTTTACTTTCTTTCTCTTTTTTCCATTTTTTATTCCTTCCTGCCTTCTTCCCTTTTTTTCAATCCCTCCCTCCCTCCCGTCCTCCTTCTTTCCATTCTTCTTTCCTTCCTTCCATCCTTCCCTGCTCCCTTCCTTCCCTCTTTGCTCCCTTCCTCTTTCCTTCCTGCCTTTCTTCCTCTGTCTGTCTCTCTGTCAGTTGATGGGGTGTCCAGCAGGCTGTCTGCTTGTGTCTGTTGTCTGTCTGTGTATGTATTCTTCTGTCTCATTATGTCTGCCAAACTGTGTATCAGCATGCCTGTCTCTGTCTCTGTTCTCTCTCTGCCCCCCTCTCTCTCTCTCTCTCTCTCTCTCTCTCTCTTGCTCTCTGTCTCTGTCTCTCTCTCTCTCTCTCTCTCTCTCTCTCTCTCTCTCTCTCTCTCCTCTCTCTCTCTCTCTCGTGGTGACAGCCCTGATGTGGCCCTTTGCGGTCGGCTGGGCTATAAGCAACATTATCTTATCTTATCTCTCTCTCTCTCTCTCTCTCTCTCTCTCTCTCTCTCTCTCTCTTCCTCTCCCCCCCCTCTCTCTCTCTTTGTTTAGTTTCCCTAGACCCTTAGGGGTACAAAAGGCCAGATGAAAAAAAAATTCTTGGGGACTTGTTATCAGGGAATAAAGATGCTCCCACTCTCTCTCTCTCTCTCTCTCTCTCTCTCTCTGTCAGTCTGTCTGTCTCTCTGTCTGTCTCTCTCTTTTTGGTCTGTCTCTCTCTCTCTGTCTGTCTCTCTCTTTCTCTCTCTCTCTCCCTTGGAAATAAAGATTATCATCATCAAAGATTATCATCATCATCTCTCTCTCTCTCTCTCTCTCTCTCTCTCTCTCTCTCTCTCACACACACACACACACACACACACACACACACACACACAATGTACACACACACAAACACACCACCACCACCACGAACCTCAAGCCCTTTTTTACTTGATGACAGGTAACAACGGACCTGCGCAAAGACTGCACAGAAACGCACACAGGTACCTCGGCCAGTGCCCCTTTGGCTGCTGGGATCATCGCCCTTGCCTTGCAGGCCAAGTCAGTCACGTTTCTTTACTTCTGGCATCAGTGTGGGGATAATCTGTCTGTCTGCCTACTTTCCTTTGTGCGTCTCCCTTCAGATCAAGATATCACTCTTCGTTTTTGTACTCCCAGTTCTTATAGAACAGGTAGTACTTTAGAATGGGAACGAAGAAATGCTCTCTGTGTGTCCGTCTGTCTGTCTGTCCGTGATTAGAATGTGTTCCACTCGCTCCAGGCAAAACTTCTGGGCCGATCTTTCTGAAAATGTGTAGGTATGTTCATTATGGATCACGGATGATGCCCGATGTTTTATTTTACCAGAATAGCTGTTACTAATGGCTATAACGGCCCAAAACAGTTTTCCTTGTGTATGGAATATCTCTGAAAGTACTTCTCTGATTTCTTATCTCAGTGACGAAATACATTATGACGCATGTTTGTGACGTTGTTGTTTTTTTTATTATGACGCAAGTTTGATTGTGACGTTTTTTTTTACAGGCCTACTCAAGATAGATCTAAACTGGGAGTAGGTTTATGTGCTTTGCATCTTGTTAGTTGGTTGTTCCTTTTCGACTCATGGTTGTGACAAGACAGAGACAGTGACTTGTCTCTCCGTTTGGTTGTGTGTGTGTGTGTGTGTGTGTGTGTGAGAGAGAGAGTCTTGCATTGTGATTGTAATGCATTTGGTTGAGTGATGTTGCGTGTTGTTGGTTTCATGACATGCTTTAATCCCCCTCTGTGTTTCTTATTCAGGTTTGCTGAGTTCTGTGTCACTTTGGGGGAGGGATCAGGGCAGGGGTGACATGGACGGGGTGAGGTGTTTGTTTTCTGTGCTTATTTTATCTCTGTGCGTGTGTGTGTGTGTGTGTGTGCAGTCCTTCCATCACATGGCGAGACATGCAACACATCGTGGTGGAGACAGCCAGACCTGAAAATCTCCACGCTCCCGACTGGGTCACTAACGGGGTGGGCAAGAAAGGTCAGATTCTTTTCTTCTTTTTTTTTTTGCTTCCTCCATCCCTCCTCCTCCTCCCCCCCCCCCCACCTCCATTTTGTGCTTCCATCCATCCCACCCACTCTCCCTTCTCTTCAAGCCAGTTGGTTGGTTGGCAGAAAGTTTCCCTATTGTAAGAATCACTATTCAGTGGTCAGCAGTAGCAATCCCTCCCTCCTCTCTCCCCCTCCCAGACTGTAATCTTTTGCAAATATATCCTACAAATGAGGTAAAATGACTCAGTTGTCTGCATTTCCCTGTCTGTGTGTCAGTCAGGCTGTCTGTGCTATTCCCTCTGTCTGTCAGTGTCTTTCAGGTTCTGTCGCTCTCTCCCCATCCACCCTCACTTATTCATACACGCACACACTCACGCCCGCACACATGAACGCACGCACGCATGCATGCATGCATGCACACACACACACACAACACTCTCTCTCTCTCTCTCTCTCTCTCTCTCTCACTCTCACATGCATGCACACAGGCACACACTCATTCGTTTATTACTTTACATATGGGAATCGCTGCTTTGGGTCAAAGCAGATCTCTTCCTCTAGTGCTGTTGAAGGCAGTGATAAAAATATACTGACAGAAATGTGTGTGTGTTTCAGTGAGTCATTCCTTTGGCTTTGGGTTGATGGACGCCTCGGCCATGGTGGCCACAGCACGGAACTGGACAACAGTGCCTGAACAGCACATCTGTGAGATCCGCTCTCTGGACCAGAACAGGTAGGGCGTTGAGACACACAGTGTGAATTTGATAAGCACATAAATAGTGCGATGATGAAAGCTAATAAAATGCTTGGTATAATTAGACGGTCTTTTTCATATTTGGATCCTGGAGTTTTTACAATACTATATAAGTCATTAGTTAGACCCCACCTGGAGTATGAAAATGTGATATGGTGCCCTCACCTAAAAAGGCAATCAGTGAGCACTGAGAGAGTGCAAAGAAGAGCCACCTTGTTAATTAAAAAGTTTAAACATATAAGCTATGCAGATAGATTGCGAAGGTTAAATTTACCATTGTTAAAGTCCGACGAATATGGGGAGACTTGATTGAGACTTACAAGCTATTTGAGGGACTTAACAGTACAAATTTTAACAGATTTTTTCAACTAACCTCTAATCAAATTACAATAAATTGTGCTAACAAAATCCAAATTAAATATTGTCGCACTAATATTAGAAAATTTTCCTTTAGTAACAGAGTGGCACCATACTGGAACAAACTACCTGCACACATTAAAAAAGCAAAAGATCTGAATACTTTTAAAAACCTTCTGGATACTAATGCAAAGTTAAATATTTTAAAATTTAATTTTGATTGACAGAATAGAGTAAAATAAATCCTGAATATATGCATGCATTATGCAACCATTATTTATTTATATAAATAAGATGATTGGGACACTAAAAGCCATGAGGCTGTCTAAGTTCCAAGTGAACTGAACTGAACTGAACTGTGAAGCAAACACAAAAGTCCAGATGTAGTAGGCATCGAGACACACAGCTCAGAGCAAACACAACAGTCCACATGGAGTACTTCAGATCCATCTCCAGAGCAAAGGCTGTTCATACCCATTTTCAGAAAACTCAGACTTAATTATACCTCCAACAAGAATTTTTAGGGGAATGGACAGATTGAAGTCATAAGAAGGGGTTGGGGGTGGGGGACATTCAATCAACAAGATCGTTACTGAACTGAATGTTTGTAAAAAGGGGGAGGTGGGGGTAGGGCTGGGTTTGGGGTCGACCATATGACAACATTGTGTTCTTACTGCTCCATCCAACAGCAGGGATGTGGCACTGCTGGTAGTTTCACTTGTGTCACCATCATGGACCCTTTCACTCTCAGAGCGGTGAAAGCTTTAGAAGCGAGCGTACTCCCATAGTCCTAGGCCAGACAATTTTCAACAGGAGAGTGTTTGTGTTTGTTAAAGTTGCGGTGGCTAGTAGTTTTGTGGCTTCTGGCAGATAAATAATTCAAGTCTTATCCTCATGTCTTATGAAACCTGTGAAAAATAATACAATGCATGTTCATACCCTTTTGCATCATTTTTCTCTTCATGTTTTCTAGCTTCAAAGGGTTTTGTACTTCCATGTTAAGTGGCTGTGGTAAGGGGGAAGTCTGTAGAAGTTGTGTTGATAATGGTTGGGAAAGAGGAAGAAGGCGAGGTAGGAGGCATGGTGCTGCCACAGAGGCAGTCATTTCCACCTCAAGGTAGGGCATCTCTTATCCCATGCACTTACCATCAAATCATCAGTTTCTGTTCATTTGTGTTGTACTCATGAACTAACAATATCTGAAAACTGTCTTACGTGTAGCATTCAGTATATCTTTATTGTTAGCTGTTGCTGGTTTTATTTTACTGTTTATTAATTTTTTTAATAAAATTTGATGATGACTTTTTTAAGGCTGCTCAGACACAGTCTGTTATCTCTCAAATCAGAGGGCAAAATGATGATTTTTTTAAGGCTGCTCAGACACAGTCTGTGTTATCTCTCAAATCAGAGGGCAAAATAATGAGGTTGTACACTAGGTAGCTTAAATGTCATGGTGACATGAACGTAGCAAGTGACACACATAGCGATCAATTCCCTGGCATACAGGGTGCCCTTGCACTTGGCAGTGGAAAGGTTAAAAGTCTAAAATTCATTTTCCATGCCTTGATTTATATGATCGAACAGGTGTTTCACCAGTCCCATCCTCCTCCATCGTAAATGCATTTGATTTCCACTGCTATAACCACTTACAATCAAATTTCAAAAAGGAATTATAATGACTCCACCGAACAAAGTGGACAAAGGAATCACAAGACAAAACACGATGCGTTTTGACCTCTTAGGTCTTCTTCAGGCAAGATGAACAACACTCAGGACAACGCCCATCTTGAGCCGAATTCGACAAAGATAAGTGATTGCTCGTTCTTCATTTTCATTGTCCTGGTGTTGTTTAGCTTGCCTGGAGAAGAGCTAAGAGGTTGAAACGCATTGCGTATTTTCTTGTGATTTGTTTGTTCACATTGTTCGGTGGGATCATCATAATTACTTTTTGAAATTAGTTTAGATCTCCACCTGCAGTTGCCTCACTTTGCAACCAGTTATGATCAGTCATGTTATATGACTTTCTTACAGACCAGCATAGTTTGACACCCCTCTCCACCCTCACATACTAAATGATATTTCTTCCTTCCGTTCTTCTGTCCTCCTCCTCCTCCTCCTGCTCCTCCTCCCCAGCAGAATTGTGCCCATGAATGGCAAGATCATGGTGCCGCTGTACACGGACGGCTGCGAGGGCTCGGTCAACCACGTCAACTACCTGGAGCACGTGCAGGCCCGCATCACCATGTCCTCGTCCCGCCGGGGGGAGATCCAGATCAGCCTCACCTCCCCCTTACGCACCCGCTCCATCCTGCTGGCCAAGCGCACGCGCGACACCTCCAGGGAGGGCTTCAACAACTGGGCCTTCATGACCACCCACAACTGGGGGGAACCCGCCAAGGGCCAGTGGATGCTGGAGATTGAGAACGGGCCCAGCTCCTGTGAGTGGTCTGGCTTGGGTTGGAGAGGAATGTGGGAAGGGGAGGTGGAGATTGAGAACGGGCCCAGCTCCTGTGAGTGGTCTGGCTTGGGTTGGAGAGGAATGTGGGAAGGGGAGGTGGAGATTGAGAACGGGCCCAGCTCCTGTGAGTGGTCTGGCTTGGGTTGGAGAGGAATGTGGGAAGGGGAGGTGGAGATTGAGAACGGGCCCAGCTCCTGTGAGTGGTCTGGCTTGGGTTGGAGAGGAATGTGGGAAGGGGAGGTGGAGATTGAGAACGGGCCCAGCTCCTGTGAGTGGTCTGGCTTGGGTTGGAGAGGAATGTGGGAAGGGGAGGTGGAGATTGAGAACGGGCCCAGCTCCTGTGAGTGGTCTGGCTTGGGTTGGAGAGGAATGTGGGAAGGGGAGGTGGAGAAGAAGTGGAGATTGAGAACGGGCCCAGCTCCTGTGAGTGGTCTGGCTTGGGTTGGAGAGGAATGTGGGAAGGGGAGGTGGAGATTGAGAACGGGCCCAGCTCCTGTGAGTGGTCTGGCTTGGGTTGGAGAGGAATGTGGGAAGGGGAGGTGGAGATTGAGAACGGGCCCAGCTCCTGTGAGTGGTCTGGCTTGGGTTGGAGAGGAATGTGGGAAGGGGAGGTGGAGATTGAGAACGGGCCCAGCTCCTGTGAGTGGTCTGGCTTGGGTTGGAGAGGTATGTGGGAAGGGGAGGTGGAGATTGAGAACGGGCCCAGCTCCTGTGAGTGGTCTGGCTTGGGTTGGAAAGGAATGTGGGAAGGGGAGGTGGAGATTGAGAACGGGCCCAGCTCCTGTGAGTGGTCTGGCTTGGGTTGGAAAGGAATGTGGGAAGGGGAGGTGGAGATTGAGAACGGGCCCAGCTCCTGTGAGTGGTCTGGCTTGGGTTGGAGAGGAATGTGGGAAGGGGAGGTGGAGATTGAGAACGGGCCCAGCTCCTGTGAGTGGTCTGGCATGGGTTGGAAAGGAATGTGGGAAGGGGAGGTGGAGAAGAAGTGGAGATTGAGAACGGGCCCAGCTCCTGTGAGTGGTCTGGCTTGGGTTGGAGAGGAATGTGGGAAGGGGAGGTGGAGATTGAGAACGGGCCCAGCTCCTGTGAGTGGTCTGGCTTGGGTTGGAGAGGAATGTGGGAAGGGGAGGTGGAGATTGAGAACGGGCCCAGCTCCTGTGAGTGGTCTGGCTTGGGTTGGAGAGGAATGTGGGAAGGGGAGGTGGAGATTGAGAACGGGCCCAGCTCCTGTGAGTGGTCTGGCTTGGGTTGGAGAGGAATGTGGGAAGGGGAGGTGGAGATTGAGAACGGGCCCAGCTCCTGTGAGTGGTCTGGCTTGGGTTGGAGAGGAATGTGGGAAGGGGAGGTGGAGAAGAAGTGGAGATTGAGAACGGGCCCAGCTCCTGTGAGTGGTCTGGCTTGGGTTGGAGAGGAATGTGGGAAGGGGAGGTGGAGATTGAGAACGGGCCCAGCTCCTGTGAGTGGTCTGGCTTGGGTTGGAGAGGAATGTGGGAAGGGGAGGTGGAGATTGAGAACGGGCCCAGCTCCTGTGAGTGGTCTGGCTTGGGTTGGAGAGGAATGTGGGAAGGGGAGGTGGAGATTGAGAACGGGCCCAGCTCCTGTGAGTGGTCTGGCTTGGGTTGGAGAGGAATGTGGGAAGGGGAGGTGGAGATTGAGAACGGGCCCAGCTCCTGTGAGTGGTCTGGCTTGGGTTGGAGAGGAATGTGGGAAGGGGAGGTGGAGATTGAGAACGGGCCCAGCTCCTGTGAGTGGTCTGGCTTGGGTTGGAGAGGAATGTGGGAAGGGGAGGTGGAGATTGAGAACGGGCCCAGCTCCTGTGAGTGGTCTGGCTTGGGTTGGAGAGGAATGTGGGAAGGGGAGGTGGAGATTGAGAACGGGCCCAGCTCCTGTGAGTGGTCTGGCTTGGGTTGGAGAGGAATGTGGGAAGGGGAGGTGGAGATTGAGAACGGGCCCAGCTCCTGTGAGTGGTCTGGCTTGGGTTGGAGAGGAATGTGGGAAGGGGAGGTGGAGATTGAGAACGGGCCCAGCTCCTGTGAGTGGTCTGGCTTGGGTTGGAAAGGAATGTGGGAAGGGGAGGTGGAGAAGAAGTGGAGATTGAGAATGGGCCCAGCTCCTGTGAGTGGTTGGCTTGGGTGGGAAGGGGGGCAGGGGTGGAGGGGTAGATGGAGAGGGGTACATGTCTGTGTTGATTTGTTTTGTCTGTGTATGTGCAAGTCTTTGTCTGTGTGAAATGCATTTCTGTCTCTGTGTCTTGGGTCTTTTGCCTTTATATCTTGACTAAGTGTGAGTAAGGGGGATGTATGTACATATGCATTTGTGTGAGTGAGCAAATCATGTGTGTTTCCGTATGTATGAGAGCACTCTTAGTGTGTCTGCATGTGTGCTCCTGTGTGCCTTTACATGCTTGTTGAAGGTACATTCTTTATGTGAATGTGCATTTTTCCTTTTAAACAATTCACAGTGCTTACGGTATGCATTTTAATGATGTAAGAATGTGCCATTTAGAAGTTAATGAATGACAGAAGAATGAGGGGGAAATGTTTGCTCCAAGAAGGTTAGAATGCTGAATGGTGCGTGTATGTGTGTGTGTGTGTGTGTGTGTGTGTGTGTGTGTGTAAAGATTGCTGATAGGCAGGTGGAGAGTAAGCTTATTCTTCTCCAGTACTGAATTTTCAGTGTTTTGCTTTTCAGTATATTGGAATGCACATGTAGAACATCACAAACAACAAGGCATTTTGTCTTTATCTCCAAGCGGTGTCCATTCATACAGTTTTGTCTTTATGCATGAGGAGTATCCATGTGGATAGTATTTTCTACATTTCCAGGCTTGTGGATGTTGTTGTCAATATGCCCATGCAGTGGGCATGAAGATAATGTTCTCTATATGTCCAGACAGTAGGCAATTGGGTAATATTGTCTATATGTCCAGACAGTAAGCATGAAGATAATGTTGTTGATATGCCCATGCAGTAAGCATGAAGAAAATGTTGTCTGTATGTGCAGACAGTAGGCATCTAGATGATATTGTTGATATGTCCAGGCAGTAGGCCTGAGGAGAAAGTTTTATGTTCAGGCAGTAGTCATCTCGATAATGTCTATATGTCCAGGCAGTAGGCCTGAAGATAATGTCTGCATGTCCAGGTAGTAGGCCTGAAGATAATGCCCATATGTCCAGGCAGTAGGCCTGAAGATAATGTCTGCATGTCCAGGTAGTAGGCCTGAAGATAATGTCTACATGTCCAGACAGTAGGCCTGAAGATGATGCCTACATGTCCAGACAGTAGGCCTGAAGATAGTATCTGTATGTCCACACAGTAGGCCTGAAGATAATGTCTATATATCCAGGCAGTAGACCTGAAGATAACGCCTATGTGTCCAGGCAGTAGGCCTGAAGATAATGCCTATATGTCCAGGCAGTGGGGCCTGAAGATAATGTCTACATGTCCAGGCAGTAGGCCTGAAGATAATGTCTACATGTCCAGACAGTAGGCCTGAAGATAATGCATATATGTCCAGGCAGTAGGCCTGAAGATAATGTCTATATGTCTAGGCAGTAGACCTGAAGATAATGTCTATATGTCCAGGCAGTAGGCCTGAAGATAATGTCTACATGTCCAGGCAGTAGTCCTGAAGATAATGTCTATATGTCTAGGCAGTAGGCCTGAAGATAATGTCTGTATGTCCAGGCAGTAGGCCTGAAGATAATGTCTACATGTCCAGGCAGTAGGCCTAAAGATAATGTCTATATGTCTAGGCAGTATGCCTGAAGATAATGTCTATATGTCCAGGCAGTAGTCCTGAAGATAATGTCTGTATGTCCTGACAGTAGTCCTGAAGATAATGTCTACATGTCCAGGCAGTAGTCCTGAAGATATCTGTATGTCCAGGTAGTAGGCCTGAAGATGATGCCTATATGTCCACACAGTAGGCCTGAAGATAATGCCTATATGTCCAGACAGTAGGCCTGAAGATAATGTCTATATGTCCAGACAGTAGGCCTGAAGATAATGCCTATATGTCCAGGCAATAGGCCAGAAGATAATGCCTATGCGTCCAGACAGTAGGCCAGAAGATAATGCCTATATGTCCACACAGTAGTCCTGAAGATAATGCCTATATGTCCAGGCAATAGGCCTGAAGATAATGCCTATATGTCCAGGCAATAGGCCTGAAGATAATGCCTATATGTCCAGGCAGTAGGCCTGAAGATAATGCCTATATGTCCAGGCAATAGGTATCTTATTGATTTTACATCTGCACGGTCATGACCCCCTGTGTCTTTACCTCTTCTTCCATTATCATTGAATTGTCATGGCATCATCAGTGAATAGTATTTTGCATGTCTTGGTGTCTATTTTAGTACCTGCTTTTTTTGCACCCCCTTTTCAACACCCTCTCTCCTCCATTGATATTTACCCTGTATGGTTACATAGCATGTTGTCTGTGCGTGTGTGTGTTTGTGCAAACGCACACAGATTCTTTGACTAGCAGAAGTTAGACATCGGTGTATGCCTTTTACAATAATACTTTTGTGAGCTTAAAAAGGATCATGAAAAACATGTGCTTCCTGTGGATGAGTTAGCTCAGCCTGTGTCAAGAGAACAGAGAGAGACAGCCACACTGAGACAGAGCAGACCACAGATTGTGTGGTAGTCCTTGCGTGTCTCCATCCTCTTTTGTTCCTTTCGTGGTGTGGATTAGTCATACTGGTAACAAAGCTAAGAACTGCCTCAGAGGCTATGTCTCTCAGCTGTGGAGAGTGTCAGGTTTATCTCCACTTATGGGGGTTCAAAAAATCATTTTGACTGACAGTAAGCTGTCTTGGGCATTTCTACAGTCAGTGATATCTGGAATAAAAAGAAAAAAAATGGTGATTAAGTGTGATCATTCAGACCTGGGAATCAGGAGAGAGGTGACAACTGAGGAGCGAGGGGGAAAAACCTGGAAATGAATGACAATTCAAAAGATTGAATTGTTCACAAATCAGTCATCGAGGAGAACAAGCGTAATCAGATACATAATCTGTTCACTGACCATACATTTAGGATTATTTTCAATTGTTCAGCTATTGTTCTGAAGAGTGCAAGTGTGTGTTACATATGCATAAAACACGGTATGGTACATAAGTAAGAAGAGCTTCCAGTTGTATCCGCAGTTTCCATTGCATCGACTGCTGTGTTTGTCTAGCAAGTATCCCAAAAGAGAGATCAGTGAGGGAACCATTTCAGGCATGGAGCACTGAAATGATGATGTCAGAAAGAGACAGAAGTGAACAGTATGAAAACAGCACAGAACTGCCAGTAAACAACAGCACAGAGGACAGTGAGTGGAGTTCTGACTGCAGCCTAGGTTACACTTGTGTGCATTGCCATTGGTGTTTCTCGCTTTGGACTAGAATAGTTTATACTAACACTTGTTCCTGTTGCTGCAGATCTTTAAAGCTTTATTTTTGAGTTAGTTAAACACACCCAGACACACACCTACACAGGACAGCAGCTCAGCACCAGAACAAGCATGCACTCATACAGATGTTGACATGTGTCAAGCTGAGAAACTGAGTGCACCAAAGGAGTAAATGTTGCAGACTGCGAAAAAGTCTGAGCAGGCCAGACTCACTGTCTTTTCTGAGGGCAGATTCCTTACGCTCTGGAGAAGAAGACAGCCATCTCAGTGTTGGAGTGAGGTTATCTGCTCTTTGCCAAAGCTAACCAAAAAACCAGTCTCAGTGGGCTTGAATAAGCAACCGTCCTTTGTTCCCACACTGTATATGAATGTGATTGTTTTCCATGGTGGTGTAACTGCGCAGTACTTCTGTTCTTTGACCACCATTCAGTTTGTGTTTAAGAGCAGTTTTTTCCACTGGCATATGTGACTGCCATGAATGGAAACTAGATCCTCTCATATGTTAGAAAGTGATGGAGGGGACAGGGAATGGGACAGGGATGACAGGAGAGGAGGGGTTGGGGTGAGGTAGGACTGGGAGTCAGTGAAGAAGAAAGTACCCAACTATGAAACCTTTCACAGAGGGGCTGTAGAATTGTTGATTTTTGTCAGGCAGACAGAACTGTTGTAGCTTGTGGCTTGGGTTGATTTTTGTCTCCTGGGCTGACTACCTTCCCCCCATCCCACCCCCAGAAACCTCTTTAGTTAATTAGGTACATTCAGCTTTAAACCCTGGTTGGGAAGACAGGGATGACCATTCATGGAGAGAGTGGTGGAGGACACTTGTGCCTGCAAACATACCACAAAGTCCACCAGGCAGCGTAGGGCTGATGGTCTGAACATCATATCAGATAACAGAGAGATACCAAATAATACAGAGATACCAAATAACAGAGATATACCAAAAAACAGTGATATACCAAATAACAGAGAGATACTAAATAACAGAGAGATACCAAAATAAAACCAGTGATATACCAAATAACAGAGAGATACCAAATAACAGAGATATACCAACAAAAAAAAACAACAACAGGGATATACCAAATAACAGAGATATACCAAATAAAAGAGATATACCAAATAACAGAGATATACCATCTATCATTCAGAGGCATTGTCGTCACCTCTAGAGAAATTCGCAGTCTGGTGTATGGCTTCCCAGTGTAGCCAGTACAGGTGAGTATTAGGGGAATTTTTTTTTTTAAATGCCCTGAATATACAAATGAAAAGAAAAACCATTTTAAAGAAAACTTTTCTCCCTCACACTTGGAAAGCTAGGTCAAGTGGGATGTCAAAATGTGTCAGCAGAAAAAGCAGTAAGTTCTGCTGTGTTAGTAACACGAGTAATATCAATAAAATTGGCGCTGACAGCAGCTCAGACGTAGAGGATACCCTTCACTTTGATCTCCTCAGAAGACACAAGAGGATTCTGCGTGTTCACCAAAACCTGTTGAAATGGAAAGATGTTGTGAGAACACTGCGTGGCATGCGCCTGTTCCCTTTTGTTGTGTGTGCGATTTTCATCATCTCCACCATCCTCGTGATCGCTGTTGTGCTCAGCGGCTTGCTTTGTTTTCCTCCCTGCCTCTGTGAGGTAGTGAGTGACCCTGTGCCTCCTTACTGCCCCGCTTTGTGTTTGCTCTTGAGTTCACCGCACCTTGATTGGTAAGTGTCACCATTGATTTCTTTCTGTCTTTGTTCACCGGGATTTGTTGTGATGTGTGTGGCACTGCACGGAAAAATCTAGCTGAAAGGAGGTTTGGGAGAGGGATGTGGCAGGGGGGTGTCTTTTGGGGCAGGGAAGGAGAGAGGGTTTTAGTGACATGATATCATAACCATAACATTGTCAGTCAAACTTTGGTGGAAGTAAGCCATTACAAAGAACAGAACGAAGGCTGTTAAGGTTGTTTGTCTCTTGCCTTCTTTTCACTGTGTACAGTTTGTAAGCCAAGCAGACTGTCAGAGTCTGTGTGTATTTTGTTTGCTTACATGTTTGCCTTTCAGCAGGATTTTCTCAGCAGTGTCATGTCACCCTTAGTCTGTTGATGTTTTGCAAGTGGGATGATATGAGTAATGTTTTGGCAAGTAAATTTTCTTTGTATGATTTGAAGTAAAGCATGTCCAATGGGTTTGATTTGAAGTAAAGCATGTCCAGTGTGTTGAATTTGAAGTAAAGCATGTCCAGTGTGTTGAATTTGAAGTAAAGCATGTCCAGTGTGTTGAATTTGAAGTAAAGCATGTCCAGTGTGGATGGCAGGGAGGGAAAGTTTTGAAAAAGTAGACATTTATAAATATGAATCTGTGTGTGTGTGTGTATGTGTGTGTGTGTGTGTGTGTGTGTGCGTGCGCGCGCGTGTGTGTGTGTATGCGTGTGTGTGTGCATGCACATGCATGTGTTTGTGTATGTGTGTGTGTGTAAATTTCTGTACTGTAACTATATGTAAACAGAAAACCATAAAGATGAGCTGTTGGTTGTCTGAGTTTGGTGCATGTGAACATTGTGCATGTTCATGCAGGAGTTATTTGCATGACTTTGTTTAGAAGGAAAGAACCAAACTGATTGGCACTGAGTTCAAAGGCCGTGCCTTGGTTCTGTCAGCTCCAGCATGCAGTTGCATTGTGTCAGCATCATGAAAGAAGACATGTGATTAGATAACAGAGGTCTTTGTTAGAACAATCAAGATAGCATGACTTTTTTTTTTTTTTTTAAATTTGATTAAGTTCTGCCAAACTGGAAGTCTGCTGAGAATGAATGATAGGCACGTATTGATAAAGACTGACATGCAGCATCCTTGGTCTCATGTTTTAAGAGCCTTGATACTGCCCTCATGGTCAGCTGGGCTGTAAGTGCATGACCTGATCGTAGAAACAGCCAGTTGACGGTCAGAAGTCTTACATATGCCTATGTCCTACACATGCTCACAAACTAACTCTTCCAGATATTGACACACACCTTCACCCCACCCAGCCACTCATCTTTCCACTCCATACATATCAGCTTCCCACCTCTTTTTCTCATCATCTTTTTCATTTGTGAGGTTGGCCTTTTATCCATGTTTATTATCCAGCTCTCACAAGTTTCTGCTTTTCTTTTTTCTGTTATGTAAATGTACCAGCCCTCAGTCTGTATCTGTCTGATGTGTTTCTGCACTTAGCTGTTATATCTATCTGTGTCTGTCTCACTTGGATCGGAACTGGCCTGCAGTCTTTGTCTGACTGACATGGCTCTGAACTGTCCTATCAGTCTGTGTCTGACTGACATGGCTCTGAACTGTCCTATCAGCCTGTGTCTGACATGGCTCTGAACTGTCCTATCAGTCTGTGTCTGTCTGACATGGCTCTGAACTGTGCTATCAGTCTGTGTCTGTCTGACATGGCTCTGAACTGTCCTGTCAGTCTGTGTCTGTCTGACATGGCTCTGAACTGTGCTATAAGTCTGTGTCTGTCTGACTTGGCTCTGAACTGTCCTATCAGTCTGTGTCTGTCTGACTTGGCTCTGAACTGTCCTATCAGTCTGTGTCTGTCTGACATGGCTCTGAACTGTCCTATCAGTCTGTGTCTGTCTGACTGACATGGCTCTGAACTGTGCTATCAGTCTGTGTCTGTCTGACTTGGCTCTGAACTGTCCTATCAGTCTGTGTCTGTCTGACTTGGCTCTGAACTGTCCTATCAGTCTGTGTCTGTCTGACATGGCTCTGAACTGTCCTATCAGTCTGTGTCTGTCTGACTGACATGGCTCTGAACTGTCCTATCAGTCTGTGTCTGTCTGACATGGCTCTGAACTGTCCTATCAGTCTGTGTCTGTCTGACATGGCTCTGTACTGTCCTATCAGTCTGTGTGTGACTGATGTGGCTCTGAACTGTCCTATCAGTGTGTGTCTGTCTGACATGGCTCTGTACTGTCCTATCAGTCTGTGTCTGTCTGACATGGCTCTGAACTGTCCTATCAGTCTTTGTCTGTCTGACACAGCTCTGAACTGTCCTATCAGTCTTTGTGCGACTGACATGGCTCTGAACTGGCCTGCAGTCTGTGTGTGACTGACATGGCTCTGAACTGTCCTATCAGCCTGTGTCTGACATGGCTCTGAACTGTCCTATCAGTCTGTGTCTGTCTGACATGGCTCTGAACTGTCCTATCAGTCTGACATGGCTCTGAACTGTCCTATCAATCTGTGTCTGTCTGACTTGGCTCTGAACTGTCCTATCAGTCTGTGTGTGACTGACGTGGCACTGAACTGTGCTATCAGTCTGTGTCTGTCTGACATGGCTCTGAACTGTCCTATCAGTCTGTGTCTGTCTGACATGGCTCTGAACTGTCCTATCAGTCTGTGTCTGTCTGACATGGCTCTGAACTGTCCTATCAGTCTGTGTCTGTCTGACTTGGCTCTGAACCGTCCTATCAGTCTATGTCTGTCTGACATGGCTTTGAACTGTCCTATCAGTCTGACATGGCTCTGAACTGTCCTATCAGTCTGTGTCTGTCTGACTGACATGGCTCTGAACTGTGCTATCAGTCTGTGTCTGTCTGACATGGCTCTGAACTGTCCTATCAGTCTGTGTGTGACTGACATGGCTCTGAACTGTCCTATCAGTCTGTGTCTGTCTGACATGGCTCTGAACTGTCCTATCAGTCTGTGTGTGACTGACGTGACACTGAACTGTGCTATCAGTCTCTGTCTGTCTGACATGGCTCTGAACTGTGCTATCAGTCTGTGTGTGACTGACATGGCTCTGAACTGTGCTATCAGTCTGTGTCTGACTGACATGGCTCTGAACTGTCCTATCAGTCTGTGTGTGACTGATGTGGCACTGAACTGTGCTATTAGTCTGTGTCTGTCTGACATGGCTCTGAACTGTCCTATCAGTCTGTGTCTGTCTGACATGGCTCTTAACTGTGCTATCAGTCTGTGTGTGACTGACATGGCTCTGAACTGTCCTATCAGTCTGTCTGTCTGTCTGACATGGCTCTGAACTGTCCTATCAGTCTGTGTCTGTCTGACATGGCTCTGAACTATGCTATCAGTCTGTGTCTGTCTGACATGGCTCTGAACTGTCCTATCAGTCTGTGTGTGACTGACATGGCTCTGAACTGTGCTATCAGTCTGTGTGTGACTGACATGGCTTTGAAGTGTCCTATCAGTCTGTGTCTGTCTGACTGACATGGTTCTGAACTGTCCTATCAGTCTGACATGGCTCTGAACTGTCCTATCAGTCTGTGTCTGTCTGACTGACATGGCTCTGAACTGTGCTATCAGTCTGTGTCTGACTGCCATGGCTCTGAACTGTCCTTTCAGTCTGTGTGTGACTGACATGGCACTGAACTATCCTATCAGTCTGTGTCTGTCTGACATGGCTCTGAACTGTCCTATCAGTCTGTGTGTGACTGACATGGCTCTGAACTGTGCTATCAGTCTGTGTCTGTCTGACTGACATGGCTCTGAACTGTCCTATCAGTCTGTGTCTGTGTGACTTGGCTCTGAACTGTCCTATCAGTCTGTGTGTGACTGACATGGCTCTGAACTGTCCTATCAGTCTGTGTCTGTCTGCCATGGCTCTGAACTGTGCTATCAGTCTGTGTGTGACTGACATGGCTCTGAACTGTCCTATCAGTCTGTGTGTGACTGTCATGGCTCTGAACTGTCCTATCAGTCTGTGTCTGGCATAGATCGGAACTGTCCTATCAGTCTGTGTGTGTCTGACATGGCTCTGAACTGTCCTATCAGTCTGTGTTTGACTGATGTGGCTCTGTACTGTCCTATCAGTCTGTGTGTGACTGACATGGCTCTGAACTGTCCTATCAGTCTGTGTCTGTCTGACTGACATGGCTCTGAACTGTGCTATCAGTCTGTGTGTGACTGACATGGCTCTGAACTGTCCTATCAGTCTGTGTGTATCTGACATGGCTCTGAACTGTCCTATCAGTCTGTGTCTGTCTGACATGGCTCTGAACTGTCCTATCAACCTGTGTGTGACTGCCATGGCTCTGAACTGTCTTATCAGTCTGTGTCTGTCTGCCTGACATGGCTCAGAACTGTGCTATCAGTCTGTGTCTGTCTGACATGGCTCTGAACTGTCCTATCAGTCTGTGTGTATCTGACATGGCTCTGAACTGTCCTATCAGTCTGTGTCTGTCTGACTGACATGGCTCTGAACTGTGCTATCAGTCTGTGTCTGTCATGGCTCTGAACTGTCCTATCAGTCTGTGTGTGACTGACATGGCTCTGAACTGTCCTATCAGTCTGTGTCTGTCTGACTGACATGGCTCTGAACTGTCTTATCAGTCTATGTCTGTATGACATGGGTCTGAACTCTCCTGTCAGTCTGTGTGTGACTGACATGGCTCTGAACTGTCCTATCAGTCTGTGTGTGACTGCCATGGATCTGAACTGTCCCATCAGTCTGTGTCTGTCTGACATGGCTCTGAACTGTCCTGTCAGTCTGTGTCTGACTGACATGGCTCTGAACTGTCCTATCAGTCTGTGTGTGACTGACGTGGCTCTGAACTGTCCTATCAGTCTGTGTGTGACTGACATGGCTGAACTATCCTATCAGTCTGTGTATGACTGACATGGCTCTGAACTGTCCTATCAGTCTGTGTCTGTCTGACATGGCTCTGAACTGTCCTATCAGTCTGTGTGTGACTGACGTGGCTCTGAACTGTCCTATCAGTCTGTGTGTGACTGACATGGCTCTGAACTGTGCTATCAGTCTGTGTGTGACTGACATGGCTCTGAACTGTCCTATCAGTCTGTGTGTGACTGACATGGCTCTGAACTGTGCTATCAGTCTGTGTGTGACTGACATGGCTTTGAAGTGTCCTATCAGTCTGTGTCTGTCTGACTGACATGGCTATGAACTGTCTTATCAGTCTGTGTCTCTCTGACTGCCATGGCTCTGAACTGTCCTATCAGTCTGTGTCTGACTGACATGGCTCTGAACTGTCCTATCAGTCTGTGTGTGACTGACATGGCTCTGAACTGTCCTATCAGTCTGTGTGTGACTGACATGGCTCTGAACTGTGCTATCAGTCTGTGTGTGACTGACATGGCTCTGAACTGTGCTATCAGTCTGTGTCTGTCTGACTGACATGGCTCTGAACTGTCCTATCAGTCTGTGTGTGACTGACATGGCTCTGAACTGTCCTATCAGTCTGTGTCTGTCTGACTTGGCTCTGAACTGTCCTATCAGTCTGTGTCTGTCTGATTGACATGGCTCTGAACTGTCCTATCAGTCTGTGTGTGACTGACATGGCTCTGAACTGTCCCATCAGTCTGTGTCTGTCTGTCTGTCTTGTTATGTGGGTTTTCAAGCAGATGAGTTCAAGATAGTAACTGCCATGTTGTTCTTGCTACTGCTGCTGCTACTTCTGCTGAAGCTGCTGACCCTGTCACTACTTCAGCTCTGGTGCTGCAAGTTGGACAGATGTAAAGACCAGTGCATAGACATAGAGAGAAATTGAAGGGGGGATGAACATACAGTAGATACATTGATTATCATCTTTACAATTTTTTTTTCATTTTCCCTTGGATTGAAGCTGGGTGGGAGAGCTGTAAAATGGAACTGATAGCATTAAACACCAGCAAAACAGAAATGAGATCTTTTTGTTGTGGGCAACATGTATCATTTATTACAAAAAGCTGTAATGATTAATGTGGTTGAGAACATCAGAGACATTTACAACAAAGGAACACAAAGGCTTTTGTTTTTATTCTTGTTTTAAAAGCATGAAAAATCAGATGTGAAATAAAGTAACATGCAATGCATGAGAATGATAACGATCAATTGTAGGTTTCTGTAGAAAAAAAATCCCCAACATGTAAGTAAACTACAGAAAAAAATGAACTCGGTAAACAGTGGGTAGAAACAGCGGAGCAGAAGGTAATGAAGGTGATGGAGAACATGAGAAAGAGTTCCAAGCGCTATGGAATGGGTTTGATTGTTTCTACTTCTTACCCGCTTTGTGTTAGATTTCTCTGTGGGTAGACGTTATGATGTGTATAAAAATTCACACCATCATACCTGAGACTCAAACTATTGACATACATGGTGGAAATTCATTGTATTTGAACTGCTTGTTCAGTGTTTGTGGGAAATCCTGAAGGTTGGTTGGTTGGTGGTATCTGATAGACTCTGATCTAACAGATTCTGCAACTAACTGTTTTTCTGTTTCGCTTGTGTGTGACTGATAGAACATGCAATGTCAGCATTCTACAGCAGACTCCTGGAAAAAAACTAGTGTAGAGAATTTCCATCTGATGTCTTTATTTTTATTAGTCCTAAAGCAAATAACAATTTGATTGCCATGTGCATGGATCGTGGACAAATATGTTTAGTCTTTGTAAGTTTAAAAATGTACTAGTTTTTTTATCTTTACATTTCACTTAACATACACAGTAGTAGTGATTCTGACTTTTTAAAGTCTTTGCAGTTGGCAAGGTTATAAACAACATGGACGTGATTGAGGGAGTGGAGACACTGTTTCCCTTATGCAGTGTTCCTTGCCTGTGCCATTAACCAGGGACCTTTGCTGTTTGCAGTGCGGGCTGGCCGACTGCGGGACTGGGTGCTGGTGCTGTACGGCACGGACAGTCACCCACGGAAGAGTCCCATCACCGCACGCAACACCTTAGGGGGGAACTACAACCAGGGGAGAGTCCACCGACGTGACCCCCATGGTCACCACAACCCCTTCTTCAGGAACTTCAACAGCACCTACTTTCCTCCAACCACCACCACCACCACCACCACCACCACCACCTCCACCACCACACATGCCTACAACTACCCTCACCAGCCGCAACGCGTGAAAGACTGGTGGACACTCGGAAGCAAGGGGCGCAGCCGGAACCCTTATGGCGGCGGCTCCAGTAAGAGTGATTGGGGCTCAATTTGGGAGCCCTTGCATCATGCACGCCTCAAGCATAAGCACGCCGACCCTGCTGCTCACACGTGTGTGTACCAAACGCTAGACAAAAAGTCCAACTTATCGTCTTCCTCTTCCTCCTCCTCCTCCTCCTCTTCCTCCTCGTACTCCTCAGGCGCCCAGTACCCAAGAAATGCAAGGCCCAAACTAACTGAAGGCAAGCTTCCTTAATCTCTCATTGTAGATGTTTTGGGTGTCTTCCTTTCTCCTTCCTTTCTGTTGCCCTCCTCTCCTTGGTCGTCGGCTCATTGCCTTACTTTGTGTTGTCCTCCTATTGGTTCTGTTTGCACCTGGGCGTTTCCCTCCCAGTGCACTGGCTGTTGGTAGAGAGTGATTTCTGTGCTCTTGTGCCTGCTGAGTGATGGTAGAACTCTTTGTGATACTTTTGTGAACTAGACACAGTGGCCTTCATCATCTTTTCCTGTGGCTGTTTCTGCATTCCTTGGGGGGTTCAGCACGGCAGGTCAAATTAGTTCTTTCTCTAGTTCGTCATCTCATGGTAGTAATTGTGTGCATGCTGTGTGTCATCTGCAGACGACGCTAGAACTAGAAGATAGATAGATACGCTTTTTGTCCAAGGAATTGTTCCGTCCTCTGTGGTAAAGAAAACGACACTGAGAATACCTTGAGCAACGAGGAGAATGGTACTCTGTGCTTGCAGTGCATTGACCTAATACACTGTAACTTTCTAGCGTAGTTCCAGATGGCCTGTATCTGTTGCACTTCAGGTAATTTGTTCTGTCAGCCTTGGAAGGTGATGAATTCACACTGGAGAGACACTTCAAGGGGAGTAGCATGCATGGGATTTGGTCTATGGTCTTACCTGACCATGGAGCTTGCAGCTGTGTGTTTAGGAGCACAAGGGGAAAATCGAAGGTTTCTATTACTATGTCTGTTGAACGTTTGAGTGACGTGTTTCTGGTCTCTGAATTCTGCACCAGCACTAAGTGGTGTGTTGTGGTTGCATTGGTAACCCTTCTTATTGTCTGTAAAGGTTTTTACTTTTTATCAAGCATTCTGAGGGGAGCTAATCTGCTGAAAATGATTCAGTTTCATAGAGAATGCGTCCCTTTTCTTTTCTGGTTTTTTCTTTCTTTGTTTCTTTTTTTTCTGTATTATTTGAGTATCTGTTTTCTTGAAGTTGAAGCACCATTTTCAGTGCATGTGGCTGACAGCTTTCTAGTTCATACATCATTGCATTAACGGAAGAAGATCACATGTTCTTGCTTTCCAAACTTCTTGAATTGCTGTAAATGGTCGCATGTCTCATCATTTGCTGTAGTTTCCTTGTGTTTTGTTTGGGGCTTTTTTCTTTCTTTTTTTTATTCTGAATTGTGCATGGCAGCTTTGCTTGCTTTAATGATGATTTTTCATGTCAATCTAACCATTTTTGTTGTGCCTGTGCATCCCTGCTTTCTCTTGTTGAGTTCTCTGTCCACATCATGTCTGTGCCTGCAACACCCTCTCCCAACAAGACCCAAACCCTGTGTCAGTTTAACCCTTTTTGTTGTGCTACCACATCCTGCTTTGTCTTGTTCAGTTCTCTTGTCAGGAGACATGTCAGTGCCCCTAACACCCTTACCCATCCAAGTCCAAACCTATTGAGATTGTCTACCAGCATTATGCCCCAGTGCTGCCAACTTGGGAGAAGTGTTTCCCTCCCCTCAGTCTGCTGTGTTTCGACTCTCCTAGTGTGATTTGTCCTTCAAAGATGTAGATGGAGATCTCTCTCTTCTCCACTTCTGTCCTCTGCACCCCCCTCCCAGGCTTACTCCGTCCCTACCCCGTTTCCTCCTACAACCTGATGAGGGAGAATGTACGTAGCAGTTGGTGTGAGCATGCCCCAAGCCTGCCGCTTGCTGTCCTTCACTAACTGATACCCTCCCTCCCCCCCCCCCCCCCCCCCCCCCTGCAGAGTGCTTGCCTCACTCTCCCTGTCTTGGGAACTGGCTGCATGTGCGTCCTCCTGTGGCCTGACAATCCATGCAGCACGCAGTACGCTGAACCCACCTGGAGCCAGTGCATGAGCCAAGCTTGCCAGTTCTTTGCTCACCAACTGGAATGAAAATTAATAGTCATGCTTGGAGTTGGTGGGACCTGTGTCTTCCTGTGGACGTGTTGTGTGTGGTGTCCTTCCTCATGAAGAAATCAATGTTGAGAATCAATGTTCAGGCCTGGGAAATTGTGAGGACCTGTTTTTTTTGTTTTTTTTTTATCAGTTTTACGGGGCCTGATAGTTTAGATTGCGTGGCCTTGAAAGACTGGTGGATTGTGTCATGTGCTTTTCCATGCAATGGTTCTGTTTTCAACGTAGGACTTTCTTCTTTTTCTTACCTGCCCCCTAGACAGGTATTTTCCCTGCCCCCAGGCAAAGCCACTCACCTCTCGATAAGCGATAATTTTAAATTCAATTAAGTATTGAATTGTGAAAGAACAGGAAAACACAGTACTCAGACGTGTTGGTTTCTTTTGCTGATGGTCACGTGAATCCACTTGGTTCTCTGCCCAAAGGTCAGGGTTCACTGTCAAGTTCTAGTGACAGGGGTGCCACTTTTCAGGCTCATACTGGGAGTCTGGTTGGAAAAAAATAAATCTGAAAATTGCCCTACAGGTCCAATGAAATTGTATACTTTTCCATTCAGGCCTGTGAAAATCCATCCGGGGTGGGGGGGGGGGGGGGGGGGGTTGTGGCTCTGGTGATAATACTTTTCAGGCTCATGCCAGAAGTCCAGCACACGTGAAAAAAAAAAAATCTGAAAAGTGCTTTTTGATGGAGTCATTGATAGTTGGCAAACTGCTTTCAAAAGTATTCTTTTGAGGGCTAAGTTTACCTCAGTTTGTAAAAAACAGCAACAGCTAATTGACTTGCTTGCAGCAGAAAGCTGTTCCTATTCAGATCGATCAAAACATGATTTCATCAACATCAGGATCATGGTTTATTTCACCATTTCCACTCTGTGCTCCGTGGCTTGGTATGATGGCAGGTAAGGACGGTGCGGAGAAACTGAATGAATGAGACTGAAGATATTTCAGGGCTTGAGAAGACCCTGAAAAAGAAGCGGGGGTGGTCTTGGGTTCATGAGTATGGTGATCAAAAGATCAAGAAAAAATTTTGAGTAGGAAAATAGTGCATATTATTGTCCCCATACCCCCACCCCATCCCTCCCCGACATGTACAGACATGGAAGACAGACAGACACTCGTATACTCTCTCACACACACACACACACACACTGACACACACACACACACACACACACACACAACACACACACACACACACACACACACACACACACACACACACACACACACACACATCACTCACTCACTCACTACTACTCACTCACACACCTATGCTTGTGCTATCCGTCGTGAGTTTCAGTTTCAGTTTCATCAAGGAGGCGTCAATGCGTGCGGACTAGTGCATATACGCTACACCTCATCCATTAAGTTTTGAGACCACACTGCGCTTGACTTTAAGCTAATGGATAAATGAATTAATAACTAAGATAAGGGAATTTTAGGACAGGGTCTTGTGGCTACAACTTAGCAGATGTCTGACCTATGCATTAGCCCAAAGCGCTGGTCAGACCTTTCTTTCCTTCTTCCATCGTGAAAAATGTGGAGAATTAATTGTCAGGCATGGAAAAGTCTGAGGACCGGTTTTCATCAGTTTTCTTGCCGGTCGGCTAAGGTCAGGGGCACCCTGTAGTACTGTCACCCTGAATGATAGATGGCTGTTGTCGTCTCACTGTTTCAAGCAGTGGATCTGTTTTAAGGTAGGACTTTTTTCTGACCTGATCAGGTAGCAGGAAGAGTTTTCAGCTGCCCCCAGGCAAACTGTTTGCCTATCCATCAGCTGCCATTTTGAATTCTGTGAGGTATGAAAAGACGAAGAAATAGAAAAACACAATGCAAAGCCTTACTACATACTATGCATACTTACTCAATGCAAAGTTTCTCTTTCCCTCTCTCTCTCTCTTTCTCTGTCTCTCTCTCTGAAGTATACATCCACTCATGCGCATGCACACACACATACACACACAGCATGCACGCACGCACGCACGCACGCACCACACACACACACACAACACACACACTCAAACTTTGTTTTACACAGATTTGCTTACATGCACTAACAACAACACATAGGATTTATAGCTCTGGTGTCGGAATATCCTGTCATTTTTTTTAGGTAGATCATCATTTTGAGAAGGCATAAAAGAGCAACTTTCATATCTGTACAATGCTGCTCCCATGCTTTGGAAGACCTTTTTCAGTTTAATCACTTTCTGCCATTTGTCACTGAGTGACCAAAACTTAAACCTGTATGCTTCATTTTGATGGGCAAAAATGCCTTCTGACTCAGCCAGTGATCTGGCGCAATACATTATGATGTTGATATCATAAGCAATAGTTCAACATGTTAGTTTTGGAAAGTAAAATTCAGGCTGTCATGATGATTATCCTATATGAGCAAAATGTATTTTAGCAACAGAAATTTGCAAACTACTGGCCCAGCTAGGAGGGCAGGTTGCATCATTTTGCCCCACACAAGTGTCCCCCCCCTTACCCCAGGCATTTATGCAGCTGTTACTGTCCTGTGCTATATAAAATTTCATCACTTACAACACGCATGCTTGATCAGGATTGAAAGAAAATTGTTCTTACCATGTTATGTCTGTCTGGCTAGTCAGTCAAATTGTAGAGGATTTTTAAAAGTTCAACTATACACGGTCTCACAGTATGATAACGAACTGTTACAAGAAATTTTTCCTCAGAACAATTTTGATGTATCTGGGCGACGTAATAACAGACTTTAAAGAATTATGTGAGCAGAGTTTTCCAAGGATTGTACGTCTGTCATGGAGACAGACAGGTCCGCTATACTGATTCACTGAAAAGTATTTCTTTTAAAGCATTGAAAAGTGGTTAACTGGGTTATCTGATGAATTCACATCAAGCAGACAAATATGAGAAACTGTGTAATAGTATGGGGAGATATGACAATGAATAAACGGAACAAGATTGCTACTGCCTGTATACATTCAGACTAAAAATGTGGTTAGAATTTAGTTGAGTTTGAAGTATGTTCTGTTGGAATAGTCCAGAACGTGGTATCATTATAAAGTTAATCACAGGACTGCCTTCAGTTTATTACTGTGCTTCTTTGTACAGTGTTGTCATTGGACACCGTGAACCATTGAATCTGACGTAGAGTGTTCTTGAAGGTTTATCATACAACAGTATGTCTGGACAGAAAACATTAATTCTTTTTTCACACAGGATGGCCTGCCCCCAGTAGAACATGCCAGGGGGATGAGCATGTCTTGGCAGACCATGCCATGTTGGAAAAATTAATCCATTTCATGCACGCAACTACAGAAGAATTTAGGCAGGAAAAACGGTGAATATGCTGTTGCTGAACGAGAACTCTGTGCTGTTGCAAAGAACAGTAACTCTGTGCTGTTGCAAAGAACAACAATTAATTATTCTGTCCTGTTGCAAAGAACAATAACTCTGTCCTGTTGCAGAGAACAATAATTTTTTGCTGTTGCAAAAATCCAAAAATTCTGTCCTGTTACAAAGATCAATAATTCTGTGCTGTTGCAAAGACCGATAATTCTGTCCTGTTGCAAAGAACAATAATTTTGCGCTGTTGCAAAAAACAATAATTCTGCCCTGTTGCAAAGAACAATAATTCTGTCCTGTTGCAAAGAACAATAATTCTGTGCTGTTGCAAAGACCAAAAATTCTGTCCTGTTGCAGAGAACAATAATTCTGTGCTGTTGCAAAGAACAATAATTCTGTCCTGTTGCAAAGAACAATAATTCTGTCCTGTTGCAAAGAACAATAATTCTGTCCTGTTGCAAAATACCTTGCCAAAAGATGCATTGGAGTGGGCCTGTGGAAACTGGATGCCCAGTCAGTTGACGCTGTCTGGGCAAGATATCACCTGTGATTACCCATCTTCATTGAGAATGGGGTGATTCGTGGTTCACGTCCTCCTCTCTCTGTTACTCTTCCTGTTGTTTGTTCCTTGTTACCTGCTTTGTTGTTCACATGCTGTGGAAAATACTCATGTTGTCTTTCAATTTTGACTGCTGCTATCTTTGTTGGAGTTGGATGATGTGTTGTTTGCCAGGAGATGTCAAATAAAACAGTGTAGGGTTTGGGTTTTTTCCTATGCCGGGGTACATTTTTGTTGTATGATGTGTGGTGATCACTAAGTGTTGGCTGTAGATTGTGTGCTCCTTTATCTGTTTGTTGTTGTGCCTTGTAAACCTGTTGTACAGAGCCTGATGATGTTTCGTACTTCTACTGAACAGCGACCTTCAGAAATGTGCAGTAATAATGACATTTTTCTGACAGGTGATACTTTGTAACCACTGTAAGATGTCACTGGTGGTTTGTGGACCCAGGAGGGACGTGGGAAGAGAGAGCGGGGCTGACAATCAAAACACTGATGATACTTACCAACACTCTTCCTCTCTGCAGTTTGTTTGGCAGTCGCGTGGCTCCATCCAGGCAATCGTCGTTTTTTGGCAAGCTGCCTTTACCAGGCATCCCCCTCGACTTCCCACTGTTTGCTTATGAAGCTGGACCAGTGAGCACCAGAGGCAGGCCTGCCAGTTGTCCCAAGCCTACAGAAAGAAGCTCTTGAGTGTGAACCAGCAGGACAATGTCCATCAGGCAGAGTTCCCAGTGCAGACACCCATGCCCAGTGTGTACACAGTGCCCCATAGGTCACAAGGTCACAACTCTGTTGACCAGGTGACATCGTCCAAACATCGGGTGAATGCCTTTCAAAGGACATTGCTCAGCTGTGCAACATGTCAGATGAATACTTCTCTCAGGGAATATGAATGTCAGAGGCGTCAGATGAACACCTTCCTCGGGGAATATGAAAGTCAGATGAACAGCTTCCATGGGGAATTGGCCATCTGTATGAATGTCAGATGAACACCTACCTCAGGGAATATGAATGTCAGAGGAACATCTTCCACAGGGAATTGGCCATCTGTATGTGTCAGATGAACACCTACCTCAGGGAATATGAATGTCAGAGGAACGTCTTCCATGGGGAATTGGCCATCTGTATGAATGTCAGATGAACACCTTCCTCAGGGAATATGAACATCAGAGGAATGGCTTCCTCAGGAAATTGGCCATCTGTATGAATGTCAGATGAACACCTTCCTCAGGGAATATGAACGTCAGAGAATGGCTTCCTCAGGAAATTGGCCATCTGTATGAATGTCAGATGAACACCTTCCTCAGGGAATATATAAACGTCAGAGGAATGGCTTCCTCAAGAAATTGGCCATCTGTATGAATGTCAGATGAACACCTTCCTCAGGGATTATGAAGATCAGAGGAATGGCTTCCTCAGAGAATTGGCCAGCTGTAGGAATGTCAGATGAACACCTTCCTCAGGGAGTATGAAAGCTAGAGGAACAGCTTCCTCAGAGAATTGGCCATCTGTAGGAATGTCAGATGAACACCTTCCTCAGGGCCAGCTGTAGGAATGTCAGATGAACATCTTCTGCAGGGAACTGGCCAGCTGTAGGAATTTCAGATGAATGCCTTCCTCAGGGAACTGGCCAGCTGTAGGAATGTCAGATGAACATCTTCCTCAGGGAACTGGCCAGCTGTAGGAATGTCAGATGAACATCTTCTTCAGGGAACTGGCCAACTGTAGGAATGTCAGATGAATGCCTTCCTCAGGGAACTGGCCAGCGGTAGGAATGTCAGATGAACATCTTCCTCAGGGAATTGGCCAACTGTAGGAATGTCAGATGAACACCTTCCTCAGGGAATTGGCCAGCTCTAGGAATGTCAGATTAATGCCTTCCTCAGGGAATTGGCCAACTGTAGGAATGTCAGATTAACATTTTCTGCAGGGAACTGACCAGTGTACAAATTTCAGATGGATGCCTCCCAAACTTAACAGGTTAGCTCTAAGAATGTCTGATGAACACCCCGTCTGAGGGAATTGGTCTGCTGTACAAGCGTCAGATGAACACCTTCTTAATAAGGGAACTGGTCATCTGTAAGAATTCAGATGAATACCTTCCAAAGGGAACTGATCTGCAGTACAAATGTCGGATGAATGCTCTCAGACTGAATTGGTCTGTTATGAGAATTTCCAAGGAACGCCTCCCACAGGGAAGAATATTAGATAAACAGCCTAAGGGAATCAGTCAGCATTGAGAATGTCTCCTGATGTTTCCCTAAGTGAATGGGTCAGCTGTAAGATTGTCAAATGAATTCCTCCCAAAGTGAACTGGTCAGTTTTAAGAATGTCGGACGAACACCTGACAGGAATTGCTTAGCTTCAAGAAAATCAGGGGAGGGTTTCCTTGAGTGAATGGGTCATCTGTAAGGTGGCCGGACAAAGACCTCCCTGAAGCAGATGGTCATCTGTAATTAAAAGTTTCAGATGAAGGACTAGGGAAATTGGTCAACTAAGAATGTCAGATGACTCGCCTCTGTAAGGGAATCATTCAGCTTTTAGAAAGGCAGGTTAATGTTCCCCTGAGTGAATTAGTCAGCTTTTAGAGTGTGAGATGAATAACTCTCTACAGGAAAAGGTCATCTCTATGAATTGGAGCTAAACACCTCTTCAAAAAATTGGTCAGCTTTAATAATGTCAGATTAACACCTCCTTGAGTGTATTGATCAGGTTTAAGAATGTCAGATTAACACCTCCTTGAGTGAATTAATCAGGTTTAAGAATGTCAGAAAGCCTCCTGCAGTAAACTGGTCAGCTGGATGATGTCAGATAAAGGGCTTCCTAAAGGAACTGCTTGGCTTTCAAAAGGTCAGATAATATGGCATTCCAAGGGAATAGTGTCAGATAAATGCCTTCCAAGGAATAGTGTCAATAATGTTTCCAAGAGATACTATAATAATGCCTTCCAAGGGTATACTGTCAGATAAATGTCTTCCAAGAGAATACTTACGTCAGATGAATGCCTTCCAAGGGTATACTGTCAGATAAATGTCTTCCAAGAGAATACTTACGTCAGATAAATGCCTTCCAAAGGTATACTTATGTAGTAAAGTTCAGGAATACTGTCAGTAATGCTTCCAAGAGAATACTTAGTCAGATAAATGCCTTCCAAGGTATACTTATGTAAGATAAATGCCTTCCAAGGGTATACTGTCAGATAAATGTCTTCCAAGAGAATACTTACGTCAGATAAATGCCTTCCAAGGGTATACTTATGTAAGATAAATGCCTTCCAAGGGAATACTGTCAGATAAATGTCTTCCAAGAGAATACTTACTGTCAGATAAATGCCTTCCAAGGTATACTTATGTAAGATAAATGCCTTCCAAGGGAATACTGTCAGATAAATGCCTTCCAAGAGAATACTTACGTCAGATAAATGCCTTCCAAGGGTATATGTAGATAAATGCTTCCAAGGGATACTAGTCAGATAAATGCCTTCCAAGGTATATACTTACTGTCAGATAAATGCCTTCCAAGATAGAGTGCTATATACTTACGTCAGAAAATGCCTTCCTAGGGTATACTTATGTCAGATAAATGCCTTCAAGGGTATACTTAGTCAGATAAATGCCTTCCTAGGTATACTTGTCAGATAAATGCCTTCCAAGGGATTTACTTATGTCAGATAAATTGCTCTTCAAGGGAATACTTATGGAAGATAAATGCCTCCAAGGGTATACTTACGTCAGATAAATGCCTTTCAAGGGTGCACTTATGTCAGATAAATGCCTTTCAAGGGAATACTTATGTAAGATAAATGCCTTCCAAGGGTATACTTATGTCAGATAAATGCCTTTCAAGGGATACTTATGTCAGATAAATGCCTTCCTAGGGTATACTTATGTCAGATAAATGCCTTCCAAGGGAATACTTATGGAAGATAAATACCTTCCTAGGGTATACTTACGTCAGATAAATGCCTTTCAAGGGTATACTTACGTCAGATAAATGCCTTTCAAGGGTATACTTATGTCAGATAAATGCCTTCCAAGGGATTACTTATGTCAGATAAATGCCTTTCAAGGGTATACTTACGTCAGATAAATGCCTTTCAAGGGTATACTTACGTCAGATAAATGCCTTTCAAGGGAATACTTATGTCAGATAAATGCCTTCCAAGAGAATACTAGTGTCAGATAAATGCCTTCCAAGAGAATACTAGTGTCAGATAAATGCCTTCCAAGAGAATACTAGTGTCAGATAAATGCCTTCCAAGAGAATACTAGTGTCAGACAAATGCCTCCCAAGGTGAATTGCCTTGAAGAATGTCAGAGGAACACCACTGGAAGAGAGCTGCTCTGCTAATGACTGTCAGACCAACATCTCATTGAGTCAGGCATCTGTACAAGCCTTGATTGGTGAACTGCAGGCTGAAGTGTGCTGCCAACATGATCAGAAGACGCGTTTCAAGAGCGTGTTGATGGCTGTCATGTGGAGGTTAAGTATCAGTCAGCTGCTTGGGAGTTGCTCAGAATGGTTTGATGCATTCTCTGAGGAGTTTGGTTATGAGTGAAGAGATTCATAGAAAGGGAACCAGCTTGTAGCTGTTTGAAGGGCATGAACAGGCAACAGTTTTTGTTGAAGTCTAAGAGTCCTCTGCTGGGCTGCTGTGTGTGGTCACCAAACTTGGAGAGGACTGGGTTAGGGGGTCATCTGTGGTTCACTGGCTGTGTAGTCTCACACTTTGCAGTCGTCACCATATGGACATTGTATAGTCATCTCGTGGATCGTAGAACTCCTAACCTGTCCACACTTGCATAATTACCTGCACACAGAAATGCAGACATACAAGCTTGTACACACACACACACACACACACACACACACACACACACACACACACACACACACATATGCAGGCACACACACAGGCCTGCACGCATACATACATGTGCACACATTCATACACACGCACGCATATGCATGCACACACACAGGCCTGCACGTATACGCACATGTGCGGACTCACATATACAGAGAGAGAGAGAGAGAGAGACAACACAACACACACACACACACACACATGCACGCACATACTGTACATGCACAATGCATGCATGCACACAGAATACATAAGCACATGCACATATACACTCATACACATGGGTGCCTGCACACAGGTCTCTGCGCAGGCACATACATCACAACTGAAAAGGACATAGCAAATCAGAAGATGGTACAGATCAGTGAGAGAGGAGAAAACAAACTGAGATGTTGTGAGCCTGTTACAAATAAACAAAAGATTTTCGTTATGTCTGTCGAAAGAAATTCAGGTAGGAATGATACCTTTTTATCCATCTAAGATAATGCAATTTTTTGTGTGTTAAGTGTGTGTATCCTAAAAAAAACATTTGTTATTGTACGCTATATATACATGCAGGCTTTGGAAACGCAATTATTCATATGTGTGTGATAGAAGAAAGAGGGTCAGGTGGTATAAAACCAAATGTATGGAAATGGAAAGGTGTGGATCGTGTAGCATCACATATCACCTGTTCAAAGAGGAAGGTACTGTCAGAATGAAAATACAATTGTTATTAAAAAAAAAATAAGAAAAGAAAAAAAGGACAAGTGCTTCAGATGAAATTTGAAATCTTGGACTCACATCTATCGTAAGGTGAGTTTGAAAACTGAGAAATTCAAACTTTCTTTTTATTTTAAACTTAGTTAGTTCATGTGTTTATTTACTGTTTTTTTCTTATTGGTTTCTTCACGTGTTTATCCATTTGTGTACATGTTTACTTTTTTTAATTGTTTTTAGTGCACATTTACATCAAGTTTAAAATTTAAGTGAGTAAAGCTAATGTTTGACTTTCTGTGTTTAGCGTGTGTGGGGAGTTTGTTTATGTTTGAGGGTTGCTTTTCCCCCCTTTTTTTTCATTTTTGATTAATGTACACACCATGTACATTAGCGGAAATGTCAGCATTTTTCTAGTCCATTTGGGCTATATAGATACAACTTGATTTTAACCATACTCTTTGATTCATTTATATTTGACGTGTTTTGTTGTTGTTGTTTTTTAGGTAAGCAAGTGTTTTTCTTTCAGTAGAAGAAGCCCTTTATTTTTGATAAGTGCATGTGTGTGGGGTGTGTGTGTGTGTGTGTTGAGTGTGGTGTGTGTGTGTGTGTGTGTGTGTGTGTGTCGCGCGCGCGCGCATTTCAGTGGGTGGAAATGGGGGAATGGAAGGTGGGGGGTGGCATAATTTCCATTTTGAATTGACTTATGACATGGTTTTGGTTCTGTGAGGACATCTTGTGTTCTGTATCTTTGAAGAAACATTATGTGTTACTTTATTAGCAGTCTATGAAATCGGTTTGTGTATGTATGTATGTGTATGTGCATTGGAGACAGTGAGAAACCAGTGTTCATGTGTACACTTCACAGTACTCTTAGTACTTACTGGTATTAGTCCTCTCTCACTCTCTCTCTCTCTGTCTCTGTATGTGTGTGTGTGTGTCTCTCACGCGCACACACACACACACACCACACACACACACACACACACACACACACACACACACACAATGCGTGTATGCACGCGCCCGCACACACACACACACACACACACACACACCACACACACACACACACACACATATATGCGTGTATGCACGTACCCACACACACACACACACACACACACACACACACACACACACACACACAATATGCATGTATGCTCACGCGCACACACAGACACACACATACACACACACACACACACACACACACACACACACACACACTGCATCTATACACATATGTTTGTGTTTGAGGAACAAATGATTGTAACTTGCATCTGAGCCATTTGATCTTCAGCATATGGAAGTAGGGGGAGGGGGGGGGGGGATGTGGGGAGGGGAGAGAAAAAAAAACTGAAGAGGTTTAGAATACTTGCAGCAAAGACTAGTGTAAGTGTATTAAAGTGTTAATAGACATAGTAATTCAGAATGTCATGTTCTATATATATGATGAAAATGATAAATCTGAAACTCGAGCATGTCATGCTGAATCGCTTTTCAATAAAGGTTTTGCCAGAAGCATTACAGAATACTGGTTTTGTAAGACGTATCACATGTTATTTCTTTAAGGTCACTATTTATATATCAAGAGTTTTGCCAGTTAAGTTTGATGTGGGAAAGAAAATCATCAGCCACAGCATAGTATTATCATGATTTGGTTTGTTGTAGACAGTTTGTGTTGCTTCCTGTACTGATTTTTTTTTTAATAAAAATAATGATGGTTGAAATAGCTTCATGATAAAGAAACCAATGAAAACTGAACTAGATAAAATTATCAACAACAAGAAAAAACTGAGAAGAAGAAAAAAGGATGTTAATGATACTCTTTGAGGAGAAAAAAAGGACTCATAACAATTACTTTCATTTATTAGGCTCTTTATTTGTGCTTAAAATCGCAGGTGATAACTCCTGCACTGTACCATTCCAGAGATTTTTTTGCACCCCTAGAAGCTGGCTAGTAAATATCATGTCATCACCCCGAAATTTTTCTGGGTTACAGGCATGCCAAATGCATGTTCCACAGGAAATTTCAGGGTTTGGGCACTGAAGGGGTTAATGTGATCATTTACTTCAAATTCACTGATTTAGATAATATATCTATCAATTCATGGAATTGTTCTTTTTCTGGTTCACAGGTATACTTTCTGGGTTTGGGCACTGAAGGGGATTAAAGTGATCATTTACTCGGAATTTATTTATTTGCAGATATTTCTATCCATTCATGGATTTTTTTTTTGGTTGTTTTTTGTTGTATTTATAACAGGTGAGCTTAAGGACTGGACCCTGGTGGTGACAGGCACAGAGAAACACCCACTGAAGCAGAACGTGTCCACGCAGTCCGCCCCAGCAGGGCACACCTTCACCTGCGCCGGCGTGACCCTCAACGGCATCTGCACAGGTCTGTTGCTGCTGTGTTGTGTGTTGTCCTCCCCCTTGCCGTTGTTCCTCCTCCCACATTCGGCGGTCAGGTCACTGTGCTGGTGATGGTGACGGTGAAGGCTCCTGCGGGCCTCAACAGCCAGGGTACTGGCGGTGCTCAAACACTGCTCAGACATTGCTCAGAGGGAAACTGAAAGGCCAGACATGCTCTCTTTGTGGTCTGTCTTCACCGCCATACAGAGATTCAGCTAGTGTTGTGGCATGTCTTCACCGCCATACAGAGATTCAGCTAGTGTTGTGGCATGTCCTAGTGGTGCTGACATTGGAAGTGGTTACATATATGTGTGTGAGGGAGGTGGTGGTGCTGGTCATTAAACTTCTTGTCTCATTGACAGGAGCGCACTCACATGCTCACACACACGCGCGTGTGCATGCACATACATACGTATATGCATGCACACGCACACACACACACACGTGCACGCACACACACGCACGCGCGCGCACACACACACACACACACACACACACACACACACACACACACACACACACACACACACACACACATGCAACGCACACCCACACACACACACGCATCACACACACACACACACCACACACACACACACACACACACCACACACACACACACACACACACACACACACACACACACACACACACACACACACACACAATGCATACCACATGCATGCAGTGTTGCAGATCTTTTTTTCTTGTGACCAAGAAAAAGCGTACGTACGACACCACCTGGAAATCAGGAATCCTTATGGACCTGCACAGGCTTGGTTTTCGTGGTGACCTGCCTCCGTTTATTCAAAACTTTCTGGCTGATCGACAGTTCCAGGTGCGTGTTGGCACCACACTCTCTGACATCCATGGGCAGGAGTTGGGTGTACCTCAAGGGATCCTTTCTCCTGCCCTTTTCAGCATTGAAATCAATGACATTGTGAAATCAGTAAGCCGGGGCTCTGAGTCCTCTCTGTTCGTTGACGACTTCGCGCTGTACGCAGTTGGAGCTTCTTACACCAGCGTACAGCGTCGACTCCAACTTTGTGTCAGCAAGATCCAACAGTGGGCTGAGGAAAATGGGTTTACCTTCTCACGTACCAAAACTCAGTTAATCCATTTCCACAATTTTCATCAATTCTTTGCTGATCCTGAAATTCGTCTAGACAAGTCCACCATTCCAGCTGTAAAAGAAGCCAAATTCTGGGGGTTATTTTTGAGCAAAAACTCAACTTTCTCAGCCGCATTAAAAACCTCAAAACCTCTTGCCAGAAAGCTCTGAATATTCTGCGGGTCGTAGCACACACTGACTGGGGCGCTGATAAGAAAACTTTGCTGCACCTCTACAGAGCCTTGGTCCGCTCCAAACTGGACTATGGTTGTGCTGTGTACGGCTCTGCAAGACCGTCTTACCTCAAACTCTTGGACCCTATCCACCATCAAGGGCTTCGTCTCTGTCTTGGAGCATTCCGCACCACCCCTGTGTACAGCCTGTACGCAGAGGCAGGTGAACCCTCACTGTCCAACCGCAGGCTGAAACTATCTTTGAATTACTATATCAGACTGTTCTCGGAACCGGACAACCCTGCTTATGACTGTGTCTTTGACCCTCAGTTCCAAAGTAAATTTGAAAACAACGCTAACTGTATTCCGCCATTTGGTCTTCGTATGCAGCTTCATGCGCGGAATGCAGGTCTAAACCTAGGAGTTGTGTCCGATTTTTCCAAGTTTCCAGATGAGCCTCCGTGGACCTTTTTCACACCAGAGATTCATTTTGATCTTGCAGCTTTTCGCAAAGAGTCTACCAGCTCTCTGGCATACAAGGCATTGTATGCTGACCTCTGTTCAAAATTCCCATCCTATCAGAAAATTTTCACTGACGGTTCCAAGTCTGTAGATGGAGTGGCATGTGCAGCCTATTGCCCTGGTGCTCCTTCTCAAATACTGTTAGAACATATTCCTTCAGATGCTTCTGCTTACTCTGCTGAACTTACAGCTCTGGTTCTGGCACTGAGGATAATCTCACAATCTAAGAAGAGGGACTTTCTGGTTCTGTCAGATTCACTGTCAGCTTTGGAGGCCATAGCTGGCTGCAACCTTCAGCATCCAGAACTTCTACACTTCTTTGAACTTTTTACCGAGTTGAAAGTGGAGGGTTACAACATTATTCTGGCTTGGGTTCCTGGTCATGTTGGCATCGGAGGGAATGAAATGGTTGATCGTTTAGCCAAGAATGCCACAACAGAGAAATTGTCCAACATATATATCCCCAGCTCAGATCTGAAACCCAAAATTAACGATTATGTCAAAGACCTCTGGCAGGAGGATTGGAATACACAGATGGATAACAAACTCTTTCAGATCCCTCCAAACCTTAAGGAGTTCCTCTCATCTACATCTGGTGGTCGTAAAGAAGAAACAGTTCTGTGCCGGTTGCACACCGGCCATTCGTATTTTACCCATTCATACCTTTTAAAGAGTGAAGAAGCTCCGTGGTGTATTCCATGTCATGTGCCACTCACAGTGAAACATATTCTTTTAGATTGTTGGGACTTGTACGATGTGAGACATAAACACTTTACAGCAGAGTCCATAAAAACCCTGTTCAGAGATGTCCCACCTGACGTGATCTTTGAGTTTTTGAGAGAGATTAACATTTTTCATCTGATTTAAGATTTTACGGAAGAAGATTTTTAACGACGTTTCTGGTGCGTTTGTAGAAGATGTAATTTATAGAGATGTGTGAAAGTTTTTTTATTTTTTAATTTTTTTTTTAAAGATGACTTGCGAGTTGATTTTAACGTGGTGACAGCCCTGATGTGGCCCTTTGCAGTCGGCTGGGCTATAAGCAACATTATCTTACCTTGTAAGGTAGGGGGTATTCATACCCCATTGAGAGAGGATACGGAGTTTGGTTGAATGAGTTGATATTCATAAGGTCGCTTCACCTCTCACTGACTGCCACATTCCACAGAGAACGCTCAGAAAGTGTGTGGTCTTCCTATGAATGTGATATCTAGTTCCCCAGACTGTCTGCCTCTGCTGTCTAAACTTTCCCAGAACTGACTCGGGTATCCATTTACCACTGCGTGAACACCAAGGTTTCCAAGCTGGAAAAGTCCAACACCGTTGGTGGGTTTGAACCGTTGAACATCAGCCCTACCTGCTTGGCACTCCAACTGTTAAGACTTGGGCCTCCTTGGGAAAGCATTTTGTTAAAAAAAAAAAATGCTCTCTTGTTTCACATTACAGCAACACCACACACTGCACCTTGCACTGGTCCAGTGAAGGCCCCCAGTCTCTGCCTGGATTGTGATTTTGCCATTGATTTGAAGCTATGCCTACACCATGACCATTTATCTGCAAAGGCTTTCCACCCACTTTTTCCCCTTTTTTTGGGGAGGGGGGAGGTTTGGAGGGGGATGAGATATAGGCAGCATCAGGGACATGAAGACCATTATCCATTCTTTTGCCACATTCTCTCAGCATAAACTGGAGAAGTTAACATTAGTGAGATTCTAGTGTATGTTAACGTTTTCATTCTTACCATTTTTAATCCAGGCATTTAGGTAGACATGTTCTGTTTGTGTGGATGCTGTCTAAATGGGACACCAGTACATACTTTCTTTTCATGGGGGTTGGGGGGGGGGGGTGCATGTGTGTGTGATCCACTGAAAGTTATGAATACCATACATACCCATGTTACTAATGTATCCAGGTATTATGTCTCCTGTAACTATCTGCACACAATGCACTACCCAAACAGAAGATCCAGATCTAGATTCAGATGCTGTCCTGCAACCACTACAGTAAAGTCTCTAAGTATTGTCCAGTTTCTGTTGAACTGTTCACAACAAAGCCTGCCTGTTGGATTGCGCTGACATGTTGGACTTTCCCTGTGGTCAGACAGACGGTGCTGTACTTGGAGAGGTCATCAGAATGCCCCTGAAGCTGGGACTGTTCTGCTGTCTCCATTGCTCCTTGGTGACCCATGTCTATCCTGTTCAGTTGTCTGTTTAGAATGCTGGTGGGATCTGATTGAAAGCGGCTGTTCTGGGAGGTGTGGAACTGGAGGCCTTTAGGTGATAGTCATAATCCTAAGGACCCACCTTTGAGACACTTTCTCGGACTGTGTTCTGTTTCAGAGTGTTGCATGTATTCAAGAGTGAAATTCTGTCAACTTACAGCTATGAACTGACAGCCAGTCAGCTACAAGTTGGTCACCTGTGATAAAATGACAAATCGCAGCCAAGCTCTTGTTTGTTTGTATGTCCATGACAGTTGAATGCCTTCCAACCCAGGAAGTAGGTGATCATCTGTTATCTGTCTTCCTCTTCAAAACATGGCTATCCATTTGTTCACCATGAAGCAAGATGGACAATCTTTCACTCAAATGTGTACAATATGAGAATATGTAGGTCACTTCAACCACTGTTATGCAAGAAAGGAAAGATAACTCTTAATTCTGGAGTTTGTTCATAGTCATGAAACATGTCGAGTGTGTTGGATGATTTGTGACATTATAACCATTTTGGTGACTGCGTTGATATTGTTTTATTAACCTGCCTTGGTATTGTTGTATTTTGTGTGTCAGTTTCTCCAAAGCCCAAGCATTGCTTTCAGTTTTTCAGTCTGCAGGTAGAGACCAAAGACTTAAATGATGCTCTTGTAGATGTTGATTGCTGTTATACAATAATTATGTTCCTGTGTATGTAAATTTACAACAGTGTATTATCATTTATTGCATTCTGGTTTTATATACATGATGTTGATGAAGGTATTTTCTGAAGTTCAGGCCCACTAGTGTGCTTTTTTGAAGAATGTGAATGATTTTTGAAAACTCTCCATGAAACCACCCTAAGAGACACTAATTAGATATGACAGTGGTGAACTTAGAGCTGTTGGCAACTTGAGTGGAATTATCAGCGTTTTTCAGGCGCCAGAATGCAAAAGTTGCCAGCTGGTTCACAGTGATCAATGGAAAAGTAACAAACTCAGGAAAAAGAGATGCCTGTTGGGTCTGTATCTCTCAGTTCTGGTTGGACCTATGAAATAGTCTACATGGGGTGTAGAATGCAACCCTGTCATGTGGTCTCAGAACTTGGTTCCATGTCTTTCCTCCTCGTCTCTGGTAAGTTCATCATGAACTAAGCGCATAAAAGCCGACAGACGTTTAAAAAAAAAAAATTTTTTTATGATGGTCGGCAATGACAAAGATGAGCAATAGAATGCAGTGAAGTTCCGTTGCGATCTGTGACAACATGACTGGAATCTGCTGTATGCTTCCTTCTGTGGTATGTCCTGGCACCAACCAGGTCTGGGAGTTTCAGATACCTGCAGCACTGGTCAGCTGCACTCCCAGAGATGCATCCATGAAGTGGGTGAAACTCAGCTGTGTTGTTACCATGTCCCTTTGTGTGTCCATGGCACACTCAGCTGTGTTGTTAGCATGTCCCTTTGTGTGTCCATGGCACACTCAGCTGTGCTGTTACCATGTCCCTTTGTGTGTCCATGGCACACTCAGCTGTGCTGTTACCATGTCCCTTTGTGTGTCCATGGCACACTCAGCTGTGTTGTCACCATGTCCCTTTGTGTGTCCATGGCACACTCAGCTGTGCTGTTACCATGTCCCTTTGTGTGTCCATGGCACACTCAGCTGTGCTGTTACCATGTCCCTTTGTGTGTCCATGGCACACTCAGCTGTGCTGTTACCATGTCCCTTTGTGTGTCCATGGCACTCAGCTGTGCTGTTACCATGTCCCTTTGTGTGTCCATGGCACACTCAGCTGTGTTGTTACCATGTCCCTTTGTGTGTCCATGGCACACTCAGCTGTGTTGTCACCATGTCCCTTTGTGTGTCCATGGCACACTCAGCTGTGCTGTCACCATGTCCCTTTGTGTGTCCATGGCACACTCAGCTGTGCTGTTACCATGACACTTTGTGTGTCCATGGCACACTCAGCTGTGCTGTTACCATGTCCCTTTGTGTGTCCATGGCACACTCAGCTGTGTTGTCACCATGTCCCTTTGTGTGTCCATGGCACACTCAGCTGTGTTGTCACCATGTCCCTTTGTGTGTCCATGGCACACTCAGCTGTGTTGTCACCATGTCCCTTTGTGTGTCCATGGCACACTGAGCTGTGTTGTCACCATGTCCCTTTGTGTGTCCATGGCACACTGAGCTGTGTTGTCACCATGTCCCTTTGTGTGTCCATGGCACACTCAGCTGTGGGTAGGTGGCAGCTGGGGATGAAAACCCCTTCAGCTAAAGCCTCTGATTGAACCCTGACCTCAGGAGACTGGAACAGCTCAGTGGGATGAAAACCCCTTCAGCTAAAGCCTCTGATTGAACCCTGACCTCAGGAGACTGGAACAGCTCAGTGGGATGAAAACCCCTTCAGCTAAAGCCTCTGATTGAACCCTGACCTCAGGAGACTGGAACAGCTCAGTGGGATGAAAACCCCTTCAGCTAAAGCCTCTGATTGAACCCTGACCTCAGGAAACTGGAACAGCTCAGTGGGATGAAAACCCCTTCAGCTAAAGCCTCTGATTGAACCCTGACCTCAGGAGACTGGAACAGCTCAGTGGGATGAAAACCCCTTCGGCTAAAGCCTCTGATTGAACCCTGACCTCAGGAGACTGGAACAGCTCAGTGGGATGAAAACCCCTTCAGCTAAAGCCTCTGATTGAACCCTGACCTCAGGAGACTGGAACAGCTCAGTGGGATGAAAACCCCTTCAGCTAAAGCCTCTGATTGAACCCTGACCTCAGGAGACTGGAACAGCTCAGTGGGATGAAAACCCCTTCAGCTAAAGCCTCTGATTGAACCCTGACCTCAGGAGACTGGAACAGCTCAGTGGGATGAAAACCCCTTCAGCTAAAGCCTCTGATTGAACCCTGACCCCAGGAGACTGGAACAGCTCAGTGGGATGAAAACCCCTTCAGCTAAAGCCTCTGATTGAACCCTAACCTCAGGAGACTGGAATAGCTCAGTGGTAGAGCGCCGGACTCATAATCTTGGTGATCCTGGGGTTGGGGGTTCGAATCTTTCCAGGCCGTTTCGGTACAAGGGGATTTTTCCCTCGGAGTTAACATTGGTTCTGACTCCATTTCCCATGCAGTCCTTCAAATGAGACTACAAACCGAGGTTCCGTGTTTGAACGTATGCATAACATCTTGCACACATGTAAAATCCCATCACCAGCTTTCAGAAGAGAAGGCCAGTTTGGCTGCTGGTATGGAAGACACTTTACACACAGCATGCACCTTCCCTGAAGGTGGAGTATGGCTGCCTTAATGGCAGGATGAAAACGGTCATCCACACAAAACTCCACGCCCTTTGTTGGGTAGATAGGATTAATCCTTGCCTGTCTATACAGCAAGTGTCTGCAGGAGTATCAGCCTGTGTACACAGAAAAAAAAAAGCTAACCTCCCAGTCCATCATCAGTCTGCATTACTGCCACAGGTTTGCAACACACTAGGTTTGCTTCCCTTGTCTTGTCATAAAATCCATTTTGTGGCTATGAAAGGCCTGAAAATGGAGTCACTTTTTTGTCTCTCAAACTTAACGTGAATAACCATTATTACCTCTTAACACCACAGTTTGAGAATTTATCACACACACACACACACACACAAAGAAAAATGATGGAGGCTTTGCTTTCAGACACTTTTTAACAACCCATTTGTGGCAATTTTGCTTTTGATTTGTGTAGCAACTTTTGTTAAAGGGTCCTTCACAAGTACATTGGTGATAATGGCATATATAATAGTAAAACGTTGTTTACTTGTATCTTGAGGATGCTCTCATGTATGATAATTCTGGTTCAAACATTGTTCAACTGTGTATTGAAGATAGTCGTGTGTATGACAGTTCTTGTTAAAACATTGTTCCTGTGTATTTTGGTGATAGTCTGATATATGATAATTCTTTTCCTAGTCTGATATATGATAATTCTTTTCCAAAACAGATACATTCATGACAGTTTCATGTATGGTAATATCTGTTAAACCATTGTGTATGTGTGCATTCATGACAATGTCATATGTGATAATTCTTTGCAAAACAGGTATGTTATTAATGGCAATTTCATGCATGGTAATATCAGTTAAACCATTATGTGTGCATTCATGACAATCTCATGTGAGATAACTCTGGGCTAAACATTGATAACAAAGACATGGGCGATAGTCTCCTGTCTGTCAATTGTGGTTAAAACATAGTTCTCCTGTATGCTGGTGATAGTTCAGTGTAAAAGATTCTGGTGAAATCATTGTTCAACTATACATTGGTGATAGTCTCATGCATGGCACTGTTAAACTGTTCCATTGCTGATTTTTCCATTCATATGAACTTCTGCATAAGGTCAGCATACATGATTTATCAGCCACTGGTTAGAACTTCCGTAATTTGATGAAATAAAGGTTTTTCATATAATATAGCTTTTACCATTCTTTTTCTTTTTAACAAAAAGTAATTGCTTGCAACTCAGACATGACTCATTTTCTTCTCAGAGAATATCTGAAAGTGCTTCTCATGAATTATTTTTATAATTTTTTTTCCTGTCTCTCAAAAGCAGTTGCAGAACTCTAACAGAACATCATGGCTGTCTTGCTAACAAGTCAGGGGCACATTGAACTGGCATTGCTGAGATACAATCCAAAATCATGCTGGGTAAACTTCCAGTTAGCGTTTGCTTCTTTGCAAATGCTGTTTGCCATCTGGCCCAGGAGACTTGTCTCATCTGCACTGTAACCTGTGTGTATACTTAAAAGTGATGTGCCTGAAGTGATCAGTGTCACATGAGTGTGTTATAGTACTGAAGCTATGGTAGAATCTATGCTTGCAATAAGAAAAGGCCAGGTTTTGTATTGTAAAGAAAGAAATATCTAGTGTTCTGAAATCATTGGGTAGCTGGGATCAGGAATTGTTTGGTAGCAAGGCATATTGGGTAATTGGGATCAGGAATTGTTTGGTAGCAAGGCATATTGGGTAATTGGGATCAGGAATTGTTTGGTAGCAAGGCATATTGGGTAATTGGGATCAGGAATTGTTTGGTAGCAAGGCATATTGGGTAATTGGGATCAGGAATTGTTGAGTAGCAAGGCATATCGGTAATTGGGATCAGGAATTGTTCAGTAGCAAGGCATATTGGGTAATTGGGATCAGGAATTGTTCAGTAGCAAGGCATATTGGGTAATTGGGATCAGGAATTGTTGAGTAGCAAGGCATATTGGGTAATTGGGATCAGGAATTGTTTGGTAGCAAGGCATATTGGGTAATTGGGATCAGGAATTGTTTGGTAGCAAGGCATATTGGGTAATTGGGATCAGGAATTGTTTGGTAGCAAGGCATTTTGGGTAATTGGGATCAGAAATTGTTCAGTAGCAAGGCATATTGGGTAATTGGGATCAGGAATTGTTCAGTAGCAAGGCATATTGGGTAATTGGGATCAGGAATTGTTGAGTAGCAAGGCATATTGGGTAATTGGGATCAGGAATTGTTCAGTAGCAAGGCATATTGGGTAATTGGGATCAGGAATTGTTCAGTAGCAAGGCATATTGGGTAATTGGGATCAGGAATTGTTGAGTAGCAAGGCATATTGGGTAATTGGGATCAGGAATTGTTCAGTAGCAAGGCATATTGGGTAATTGGGATCAGGAATTGTTGAGTAGCAAGGCATATTGGGTAATTGGGATCAGGAATTGTTCAGTAGCAAGGCATATTGGGTAATTGGGATCAGGAATTGTTCAGTAGCAAGGCATATTGGGTAATTGGATCAGGAATTGTGAGTAGCAAGGCATATTGGGTAATTGGGATCAGGAATTGTTCAGTAGCAGGCATATTGGGTAATTGGGATCAGGAATTGTTTGGTAGCAAGGCGTGTGTTACACATACGTTAAGTCTAATGTGCATTAGTGTGACAGTGATGAGAGAGGATGATGTGCAACTGCTTATGTTGAACAGTGTTACAGAACATGGAAGAGGATGATGTGGGCAAGCTGCTTAATGTTGAACAGTGCTTTACCAGAACATGGAAGAGGATGATGTAGGCAAGCTGCTTAATGTTGAACAGTGCTTTACCAGAACATGGAAGAAAGGAAGGTCAACTCCTTGATATCACTGAGAAGGCAGTATGCGTGTATGTATAACTGTGTGTGTGTTTGGCATACATGGAAGAAAGGAAGGTCACTCCTTGATATCACTGAGAAGGCAGTATGCGTGTATGTATAACTGTGTGTGTGTTTGGCATACATGGAAGAAAGGAAGGTCAACTCCTTGATATCACTGAGAAGGCAGTATGCGTGTATGTATAACTGTGTGTGTGTTTGGCATACATGGAAGAAAGGAAGGTCAACTCCTTGATATCACTGAGAAGGCAGTATGCGTGTATGTATAACTGTGTGTGTGTTTGGCATACATGGAAGAAAGGAAGGTCAACTCCTTGATATCACTGAGAAGGCAGTATGCGTGTATGTATAACTGTGTGTGTGTTTGGCATACATGGAAGAAAGGAAGGTCAACTCCTTGATATCACTGAGAAGGCAGTATGCGTGTATGTATAACTGTGTGTGTGTTTGGCATACATGGAAGAAAGGAAGGTCAACTCCTTGATATCACTGAGAAGGCAGTATGCGTGTATGTATAACTGTGTGTGTGTTTGGCATACATGGAAGAAAGGAAGGTCAACTCCTTGATATCACTGAGAAGGCAGTATGCGTGTATGTATAACTGTGTGTGTGTTTGGCATACATGGAAGAAAGGAAGGTCAACTCCTTGATATCACTGAGAAGGCAGTATGCGTGTATGTATAACTGTGTGTGTGTTTGGCATACATGGAAGAAAGGAAGGTCAACTCCTTGATATCACTGAGAAGGCAGTATGCGTGTATGTATAACTGTGTGTGTGTTTGGCATACATGGAAGAAAGGAAGGTCAACTCCTTGATATCACTGAGAAGGCAGTATGCGTGTATGTATAACTGTGTGTGTGTTTGGCATACATGGAAGAAAGGAAGGTCAACTCCTTGATATCACTGAGAAGGCAGTATGCGTGTATGTATAACTGTGTGTGTGTTTGGCATACATGGAAGAAAGGAAGGTCAACTCCTTGATATCACTGAGAAGGCAGTATGCGTGTATGTATAACTGTGTGTGTGTTTGGCATACATGGAAGAAAGGAAGGTCAACTCCTTGATATCACTGAGAAGGCAGTATGCGTGTATGTATAACTGTGTGTGTGTTTGGCATACATGGAAGAAAGGAAGGTCAACTCCTTGATATCACTGAGAAGGCAGTATGCGTGTATGTATAACTGTGTGTGTGTTTGGCATACATGGAAGAAAGGAAGGTCAACTCCTTGATATCACTGAGAAGGCAGTATGCGTGTATGTATAACTGTGTGTGTGTTTGGCATACATGGAAGAAAGGAAGGTCAACTCCTTGATATCACTGAGAAGGCAGTATGCGTGTATGTATAACTGTGTGTGTGTTTGGCATACATGGAAGAAAGGAAGGTCAACTCCTTGATATCACTGAGAAGGCAGTATGCGTGTATGTATAACTGTGTGTGTGTTTGGCATACATGGAAGAAAGGAAGGTCAACTCCTTGATATCACTGAGAAGGCAGTATGCGTGTATGTATAACTGTGTGTGTGTTTGGCATACATGGAAGAAAGGAAGGTCAACTCCTTGATATCACTGAGAAGGCAGTATGCGTGTATGTATAACTGTGTGTGTGTTTGGATACATGGAAGAAAGGAAGGTCAACTCCTTGATATCACTGAGAAGGCAGTATGCGTGTATGTATAACTGTGTGTGTGTTTGGCATACATGGAAGAAAGGAAGGTCAACTCCTTGATATCACTGAGAAGGCAGTATGCGTGTATGTATAACTGTGTGTGTGTTTGGCATACATGGAAGAAAGGAAGGTCAACTCCTTGATATCACTGAGAAGGCAGTATGCGTGTATGTATAACTGTGTGTGTGTTTGGCATACATGGAAGAAAGGAAGGTCAACTCCTTGATATCACTGAGAAGGCAGTATGCGTGTATGTATAACTGTGTGTGTGTTTGGCATACATGGAAGAAAGGAAGGTCAACTCCTTGATATCACTGAGAAGGCAGTATGCGTGTATGTATAACTGTGTGTGTGTTTGGCATACATGGAAGAAAGGAAGGTCAACTCCTTGATATCACTGAGAAGGCAGTATGCGTGTATGTATAACTGTGTGTGTGTTTTGGCATACATGGAAGAAAGGAAGGTCAACTCTTGATATCACTGAGAAGGCAGTATGCGTGTATGTATAACTGTGGTGTGTTTGGCATACATGGAAAAAAGGAAGGTCAACTCCTTGATATCACTGAGAAGGCAGTATGCGTGTATGTATAACTGTGTGTGGTTTTGGCATACATGGAAGAAAGGAAGGTCAACTCCTTGATATCACTGAGAAGGCAGTATGCGTGTATGTATAACTGTGTGTGTGTGTTTGGCATACATGGAAGAAAGGAAGGTCAAACTCCTTGATATCACTGAGAAGGCAGTATGCGTGTATGTATAACTGTGTGGTGTGTTTGGCATACATGGAAGAAAGGAAGGTCAACTCCTTGATATCACTGAGAAGGCAGTATGCGTGTATGTTATAAACTGTGTGTGTGTTTGGCATACATGGAAGAAAGGAAGGTCAACCTTATATATCACTGAGAAGGCAGTATGCGTGTATGTTAAAAACTGTTGTGTGTGTTTGGCATACATGAGAAAAAGGAAGGTCACAACTCCTTGAATATCACTGAGAAAGGCATATCTGTATGTTAACTTGGGGTTTTTGGATAATGATAACTACCATATGTTGTTTTGTGGCAATACATGAAGAAAGGAAGGCAAACTCCTTGATATCACTGGAGAAGGCAGTATGCGTGTATGTATAAACTGTTGTGTGGTTTTGGCATACATGGAAGAAAAGGAAGGTCACAACTCCTTGATTATCAACTGAGAAGGCAGTATGCGTGTATGTAAAACTGTGTGGTGTTTTGGCATAACATGGAAGAAAGGAAGGTCAAACTCCTTGATATCACTGAGAAGGCAGTATGCGTTGTAATTATAAACTGTGTGTGTGTTTGGCATACATGGAAGAAAGGAAGGTCAAACTCCTTGATATCACTGAGAAGGCAGTATGCGTGGTAATGTTATAACTGTGTGTGTGTTTGGCAATACATGGAAAAAAGAAGGTCAACTCTTGATATCCATGAGAAGGCAAGTAATGCGTGTATGTAAACTGTGTGTGTTGTGTATTGGCATACATGGAAGAAAGGAAGGTCAACTCCTTGAATATCACTGAGAAAGGCAGTATGCGTGTATGTATAAACAGTGTGTGTGTGTTTTTTGGCATACATGGAAGAAAGGAAGGTCAATCCTTGATATCACTGAGGAAGGCCAGTATGCGTGTAATGTTATAACTGTGGTGTGTTTTTTGGCATACATGGAAGAAAGAAGGTCACTCCTTGATATCATGAAGAAGCAGTAGCGGTATTTAACTGTGTGTGTGTTTGGCATACATGAAGAAGGAAAGGTCAACCCTTGATATCAGAAGGCATGCGTGTATGATAACGGTGTGTGTTGTTTGCATACATGGAAAAAAGAAGGTCAACTCCTTTGATATCACTGAGAAGGCAAGTATGCGTGTATGTATAACTGTGTGTGATGCATGACAATGAAATGTCCAGGAAACTGGATTTGGATTTTAATTTTGGTCATAGATGACAACTCATATTTTAGGAAGGTCACCAAAGGACAGTGCTTGCATATGAATGTGTGTGTTGTGGAAGAGAGAGAGAGAGAGGCAGCAATGCACCACAAGCTAATAGTGAGAGTGTATGGAAGGGTACAGACAAATACAGCCTTTTTTAATGCTTGAGATGTGCTGGTGTTGTTATTATACAGGTTTCAAAGATGGTTTTCCTGTTCACTCAGGTATTGGCTGCCTCTTGTGAATCCCTCTTGTCTCACACTGACAACACTCCTTGCCTTCTTTGGCACAGTTCTCTTTCATTTCTGTGCAGTTGAATGGCAGCACCAACTGATCACTAATCCAGCCACCATGCATATGCCGTGGATCTGTTAACATAATCAGAAAAAGAAGTATTCTTTGTAACAAAATAATTATGTAACTTGTTTTCTCTAGAATTCTTCATTAAAACTGGTAATCTGAGTAAGTTCAAACATTATTTTGGGGGTGGGGGTATTTTGAAATATGCACCAGTCATTGTCATCTCTCTTGCTCTCTCTCTCTCTTAAAACAGAAAGGCGTAAAACACACACAAGGTAATAGACTGTATATCCCACTTCTAACTGGATTGGAATAATGACTCAAACTCACACAGAGTAACCTAATTTTGAAACACATTAAAATGTCCATTATTAACCCTGTGGCAACAAATTAACAACATGTGCATTAATGGCTGAACTCATTTCTCTGCAGAAGTCTGTTCCACACACAGCACTATTGAACCATTATCTGAACAGTTTTGCCATGTGTCTGAGTGTTCCACACACAACACTACTGAACCATTACCTGAACAGTTTTGCCATGTGTCTGAGTGTTCCACACACAACACTACTGAACCATTATCTGAACAGTTTTGCCATGTGTCTGAGTGTTCCACACACAACACTACTGAACCATTATCTGAACAGTTTTGCCATGTGTCTGAGTGTTCCACACACAACACTACTGAACCATTACCTGAACAGTTTTGCCATGTGTCTGAGTGTTCCACACACAACACGACTGAACCATTATCTGAACAGTTTTGCCATGTGTCTGAGTGTTCCACACACAACACTACTGAACCATTACCTGAACAGTTTTGCCGTGTGTCTGAGTGTTCCACACACAACACGACTGAACCATTATCTGAACAGTTTTGCCATGTGTCTGAGTGTTCCACACACAACACTACTGAACCATTATCTGAACAGTTTTGCCATGTGTCTGAGTATGTGTAATTCCAGTTTGTAATCCATCTTGTCATAACCATTCACATGAAATCTCTCTGTCTGTCTGTCTGTCATTCTCTCTCTCTCTCTCTCTCTCTCTCTCTCCCCTCTCTCTCTCTCTCTCTCTCTCTGTCTCTCCTTACCTCATCTCTCTCCCTCCCCAACTGTCTAGTCTCTCTCTATGTGTATCTATCTCTGTCTCTTTTTTTTTTTTTTTACTCAGTCACAATTTTTTAAAACGTTGTTTTGCATCTCTGTTCCAATGCTTATTGTTGTTGTTTTTAAACTTGTGTTCTATTTATAATATAAATGTAGTTAGTGTAAAAGAAATCCATTGTTTCTTATTGGATGTATTATTTCAGGAAATTGAAACTCAGTCATGTTTCAGATGATACAGCATTGTTATGAATTTTGAGTCAATCCATGTTTCATTGTTTATAGATAATCTTGGATTTTTTTATTCACCCATGCAACACATGGGTCTGTGTAATCATGCATTTAACTACACATACATACATTAACGTGACTCACTAACACAGACTACAACTCACAGAATCTTGTCATGTGCAAAATACTAGTTCATAGAACAAAGAAAGAAAACGAAAGTAACTGTAGCTTAATGGCTTCCCTTGGATAATTAGGTCCCGTTTGCACCCAGAAGTAGGCCCTTTTTCACAGCAGCCATTTTTTATTTCTGCCCATGCACCTGTCACGGAGTGAATTTTATCCTTTTCCTCTAACAATCAGATTGGTGGGTCCGGGATTTTTGTGGAAGGCTCATGTGGTCTGAGAAGGTGCAAGCAAGCCTAGCGCCTGCTAGAGCATGTGGGGGATATCATTTGTCATCTGATGCCTCAAGGCAGACTTTTACATGGGCCTCTATGCCTTTGTTGTCTGCAGTGATGTTTTCCGCTCCATTGGTATGAGGCCTCTTCCGATCAGTACTAGGTCCCCTCCTCCTTCCCCTCCAATCAACGTGGATGCCCCTCCCCTTTCCCCAAGCTCCTCCTCCCCCTCTGACCTCAGCCACAACACATTTGGCAGGGAATCTGGTTGCCCTGCAATTGTTCTGCTCTCTGCCACACCCAGCCCATTGTTGGTGCTTCCACTGTAAGGCCCCTACTTGCCCTGGGGTTTTCCTGTCAGTTGGGTCCCCAGGTAGGTGCACATTCTTCTCTCTTCCCAAGAATCACCAGCTTCTTGAAGTTTGGCTTCCCTTCCTAGGCAGAGCGTGTATCCTGTGCCCTTGCCTGTAATAAAGGTATGGATGACCCTGAGCAAGTCACCCTGTCCCTGCAGCCCAGGCTGTCACAGTCCATAGGGCCTGCTCTTGGGTCAAGGCCTGATCACCCTTCCCTGGAGTTAATGTTGTTGGAATTCTTCTACATACCCTTTCCTTCCATACCCACCCTGTGCTTTTCATTTGTCTTTTGCTGATATTCATCCCTTATGAGTCAAATAGGCAAATTGTCTTTCTTGTTTTTCTTGTCAGACCTTACACAGGATTATGTTCTCAGGGATTTTGATTTAGTGTGTTGAGCACCAATTCTCTGAATTGTATGATAGAAGCTTTATGTCCTCAAAAACAAACCATTGTGTATCTCAGGTTGTTACAAAGACATGCTGAAATGTGTTGTTTGCTTTGCAGCTGTTGACTGCCGTTTCCATGTTGAAGTTTTGTTGCCCACACAGAAGGTCATGTCTTTCTTTGACGTTTATGATATTGTGATCCATTCCAACTTCACTGCATGGAATGCACGAGACAGGGAGAGGTCCTAAGTCCAGCGCAATGACAAAAGAGCTCAGGCAGCATCCTGGTGAAGTGGTGAAGAAGATGACGATAATGAACTTGACCAGTTGTTAGAGTTCCAGCCCTTAGCTGTGACAGGAGAGCTTCTGGGTGGAAGCAGCACTGGCTCATAGACTGTTCAGCTGCTGTGCTATGTATTGGGTGTAGAGAGAATTGTACTTGGAGAGAGTAGTGAAAGGTCCCATAGAAAATTTTTTTTTTTTCTGTTTTGTTTTTGCTTGTTTGTTTTTAAGTGTCTGATCTTCTTTTTTATTCTGATCTCATGTTCTGAGGTCTGTTAGTGGCTATCACTCCCATGCTTTTTATCCGTGCACCATGCCACACAGCCACACCCATACTCATTCTGTCACAGCTCCAGCAGTCCACAAGGAGCCTTCAGTTTTAAGATGTTATGAGTCATTCCAGTAAAGGAGACACTGCGCCCATGGCTGAGTAACTGATGTAAAGCAGAGTCTGTCATGGCCTGACAGAAGCAGGACTCCTGCTACTAAGCCCGCCACTGAAGACAACAACTGTTCAGCTTTTAAGCCGGCTGCCACTTCTAGACAATATTGATGCCCATAAACTTGGCAGTACTGAAGCCAAATGCACTGCTGGTGTGAATGTTGAGGGAAACATATGCAGAGGACATCAGGATAGAGGATGATCATGAAGACTTTTCTGTGCACAAAGAACAAAAAATGTTTGTCACCATAGTAATGGCATTTAGTTACTGGTTTTGTGCATGTGTGCATGCATGCGTGTGTGTGTGTGTGTGTGTGTGTGTGTGTGTTTTGTGTGTGTGTGTGTGTGTGTGTGTGTGTGTGTTTGCGCACACACATGCATGTGTGTTTTATCTGGTTATGTCATCACTCATCATTTTGGGTAGTGTTGACTTGAAGGCAGTTTGTCATGAATGTAATGTTCACACTTTTGTGAGTTGATTTATAGTATGGCTATATATGTGCTTTTGTTACTGTCATGCCTTAAACTCGTTAGGGTGAATCCGTCACTCAGTTATGTTGTGGTGACTCAGTTTTAAGGTTATTGAACATTTTGATATTTTGACCTTTTTTTCTAGCCTTTTTTCTCTCTCCAGTAATTGAATGTAATGGTGAGTTTTATCAGAGGGGGAAAGGAATCTTTACCATTGTCTTATCATAACAAAACCACATCGACTCTTTGTTGTCCAGACAGTGCAGTAGAGGTGTATCTACATAAAATGCTGTTATAATCTGCCCTTTTTTTCTTTTTTTGTTTAATTCATAGGAAGGAAAATATTCCTGGAATTGGTGACATAGACCATGTTCTTGTGCATGGTCTGATTATAATTCTCACCAGCTGTCAACTAGAAATTGTGTATAGAGAGATGGACTGCTCTGTCGAGCACATTACCAAGATAGATAGGGCAAGAACGTTGGTGATGTATTTTTCTTGGAGAATGCTCAGCTGTGAATCTGCCTTTAGGTGAGAAGTCTGATGCTGTATGTCAACACAGTCTTGTATGGCAGATAAACTTCATTTTATCTGCTGCTTGAATGCTGTGTTGCTCACCTTTAATCTTACATTGGCTCTGAGTGAACATGGCCGTGTGTATGTAGGATATGCAAAGTAATTATGTGACATAAAACATTTATATATAGAGAGAGGGAGAGAGAGGGAGAAAGAGAGAGATTCTTCATAATATATGTACACACACAGACACACACACAGATGCTCTCTCTCTCTCTCTCTCTCTCTCTCTCTCTCTCATCACTCCCACACACACACACACCACACACACACACACACACACACACACACACACACATTTTATATGTATTTGGAATATGCACCAACAAAAGATATCTGTCCTAGATGTCCTCACCTCAAAGGCAAGAGTTACCTATCTCAGTTAGATCTCTCGATCAGCTCCATCTTGAAGTCTTAAAGCAGGAGCCTAGATGTGAAAACAGGATGTTATAGGTAGTTCAACACAGGCAATCCCATTCATGATGTTCCGCACAACTTTGGTATTTATTCGCAAAAATTCATGACTAAAACCTTGTGTAATCGCCAAGATATTACAGTACTATTTTCATTCAAAGTGACATAATTTCATATTCAAAGCATCCTACAAGTATTAAACCAAATTACTGTGTTTATGAAGTGCTGCAAAGTAGAGCAAGCATTTCAAAATTGGCTTTGATTTCTTTTCGTTGCAGTTTTCAGCTTTTTGAGTTAAAAATGAATTACAAAATAATTTCCAAACATCAAAAAGAAGCTGTCAGAAGAAGAAAAGCAGCAGAGACGATGAAAGGTCTACGGAACCAGTTTCAACACAATTCTGACAGCTGCAGGGTGTACAATGTTGCAGTGTCTGAGAACCTGTTGTCTTCTTCTCTCTACCTAAGGATAGTGTTGCCTTCATTAATCACATTTGGCTGGTGAGTGTATGTGAATTTGTTACTGTGGGTCAGGATGGAAAGGAGGAGTCTGCACTCAACATCTCAGGACTTTTGTCAGGTCTGGTGTACATTTTATTCCATGACAGAAACCCAAACTGTCATTTTTCCTGATCAAGAGAGCATTGTAATCTGAGCCAGTGTAACCTTTATCATAGTGTTGTGTTGATTTTGGCTTGTATGCCTATCTTCCATCATAGGGATGACTCTCATTTGTATGTTCTCTGTCCATTCAAAGATTTGTCAATATCCTAAGTTCAGGTCAGTTTTGTCACCCCAGTAATCATACATTTGTTCATAGTATGAAAAAAGGCACCACTTGCTTTTTTTTCTTCTATTTTCAGCTTTGTTTGATTGGTCAACTTCAACGTACATTTGAGCTGAATGGGGCAACCTTCGTTCATGAGTAGGCTGCTTTCTGAATAGCCACCTCCAGTTAAACAGAAAGGAGCCGGCTGTTTGGGGCAACCTTCGTTCATGAGTAGGCTGCTTTCTGAATAGCCCCCAACCCGTTCCCTCCAGTGTTTTATCAAACAGAAAGGAGCCGGCTGTTTGGGGCAACCTTCATTCATGATAGGCTGCTTTCTGAATAGCCACCTCCAGTTAATCAGAAAGGAGCTGGCTGTTTGGGGCAACCTTCGTTCATGATAGGCTGCTTTCTGAATAGCCACCTCCAGTTAAACAGAAAGGAGCTGGCTGTTAAGAGTCCAAAGTGGAATTGTTACATGGTGTGAGTGATTTGTAAAACCTTTTTAGAACATTGTCATTAATCTCTTGTGTTGTTAATGAATTACTTCAGTACCATTACCTGTGTAGTTTTTGTATGTTTTGTTACTTGAAAAAAAAAAAAGAGCAAAAAAAGGACTGACAGTAGCAATGTGTATGATGTGTTTTATGTCAGAGTATGTGTATATGGGTACATGTTGCATTCATGTAGAGTATAAGTATACATGTGTGTGTTGTGTGTGTGTGTGTGTGCGCGCGCGCGCGCGCACGTGCTTCACACTGCAAATAATCTCATAACTCATTTTTGGGTGCACATTATCTGTGGAAATTTTACCCATTCATCTGCAAGTGAAGGACATGATAAAGAAAGAGATGCAAAAGGTATATCTGTAGATTGTTTTGCAGCAAATTTGTTTGTATGCATTGGTATACTTCCTTTTGTCATCCCTAATGTCATTTTCAAGATTTGAAGGCTTCTGTTAACATTTTCCTGTTATGAAGCCAATCCAGTTTGCTTTGATTCTCAAACTTGAGTACAGTCTACTTCAAAACAGATGTGCCAAATTTTTCTCACTTCAGAAGGGTTCATGGGTTCACAGGACATTGTTTTTAACTTTAAAGAAAATTTGGATAGCCTAAAAAAAATGTAGTCTCTATAATTGAGAATTAAAGGTACTTGATCTTGATGGAAAGTTTATGAGAGAACAGGGAGACTGTTTCATAGGCTCAAAGGTCCATGCAGGCTATAGCAGGTTGAAGTGTTTTATAAGCTGACTGGCCCATGCAGGCTACAGCAGGTTGAAGTGTTTTCTAAGCTGACTGGCCCATGCAGGCTACAGCAGGTTGAAGTGTTTTATAAGCTGACTGGCCCATGCAGGCTACAGCAGGTTGAAGTGTTTTATAAGCTGACTGGCCCATGCAGCTACAGCAGGTTGAAGTGTTTTATAACCTGACTGGCCCATGCAGGCTACAGCAGGTTGAAGTGTTTTTAAGCTGACTGGCCCATGCAGGCTACAGCAGGTTGAAGTGTTTTATAAGCTGACTGGCCCATGCAGGCTACAGCAGGTTGAAGTGTTTTATAAGCTGACTGGCCCACGCAGGCTACAGAGGTTGAAGTGTTTAAAGCTGACTGGCCCATGCAGGCTACAGCAGGTTGAAGTGTTTTATAAGCTGACTGGCCCATGCAGGCTACAGCAGGTTGAAGTGTTTTATAAGCTGACTGGCCTGCAGGCTATAGCAGTTGAAGTGTTTTATAAGCTGACTGGCCCAGCAGGCTATAGCAGTTGAAGTGTTTTATAAGCTGACTGGCCCATGCAGGCTACAGCAGGTAGAAGTGTTTTATAAGTGACTGGCCCGTGCAGGCTACAGCAGGTTGAAGTGTTTTCTAAGCTGACTGGCCCATGCAGGCTACAGCAGGTTGAAGTGTTTTATAAGCTGACTGACCCATGCAGGCTATAGCAGGTTGAAGTGAAAGGTCCATGCAGGCTACAGCAGGTTGAAGTGTTTTATAAGCTGACTGGCCCATGCAGGCTACAGCAGGTTGAAGTGTTTTATAAAGCTGACTGGCCCATGCAGGCTACAGCAGGTTGAAGTGTTTTATAAGCTGACTGGCCCATGCAGGCTACAGCAGGTTGAAGTGTTTTATAAGCTGACTGGCCCATGCAGGCTACAGCAGGTTGAAGTGTTTTATAAGCTGACTGGCCCATGCAGGCTACAGCAGGTTGAAGTGTTTTATAAGCTGACTGGCCCATGCAGGCTATAGCAGGTTGAAGTGTTTTATAAGCTGACTGGCCCATGCAGGCTACAGCAGGTTGAAGTGTTTTATAAGCTGACTGGCCCATGCAGGCTATAGCAGGTTGAAGGTTTTATAAGCTGACTGCCCATGCAGGCTACAGCAGGTTGAAGTGTTTTTAAGCTGAAAGGCCCATGCAGGCTACAGCAGGTTGAAGTGTTTTATAAGCTGAAAGGCCCATGCAGGCTACAGCAGGTTGAAGTGTTTTCTAAGCTGACTGGCCCATGCAGGCTACAGCAGGTTGAAGTGTTTTATAAGCTGACTGACCCATGCAGGCTACAGCAGGTTGAAGTGTTTTCTAAGCTGACTGACCCATGCAGGCTACAGCAGGTTGAAGTGTTTTATAAGCTGACTGGCCATGCAGGCTACACAGGTTGAATGTTTTATAAGCTGACTGCCATGCAGGCTACAGCAGTTGAAGTGTTCTAACTGATGCCCATGCAGCTAAGCAGGTTAAGTGTTTTATAAGCTGACACCCATGCAGCTACAGCAGGTTGAAGTGTTTTATAAGCTGACTGACCCATGCAGGCTATAGCAGGTTGAAGTGTTTTATAAGCTGACTGGCCCATGCAGGCTACAGCAGGTTGAAGTGTTTTATAAGCTGACTGGCCCATGCAGGCTACAGCAGGTTGAAGTGTTTTATAAGCTGACTGACCCATGCAGGCTACAGCAGGTTGAAGTGTTTTATAAGCTGAAAGGCCCATGCAGGCTACAGCAGGTTGAAGTGTTTTATAAGCTGACTGGCCCATGCAGGCTACAGCAGGTTTAAGCATTGCACTGTCGTCTAGCATAATCTTTTCTTTGCATATTCTAGGTCCTGACATCGGAGGAATCTTTTGTAGTCTTAAGCTAGACCTGACTTTGGCTAAGATCAGTTTATTTGAAAAGAAAGATTCAGAACATTTTAGCAAAGAAGCCCACACTGACAGAGACATGTTCATTTGGATATCGGTGCCCTGATTGTTCATTGGGCCAGAAGAATGGCATTGATGTAGTAGATGTAGTTGGAAAAAGTACTTTGAGGAAAAAAAGTCAAGCAATCCAAAATGACACATCTCTACTCTACACACAGACGCACGTGATCATGTCTTGCACTCTCACACTCTCTTTTTCTGTATCCCCACCCCCTACCCCCTCCCACATCTCCTGTCCCCACTTTTCTCCAAACAGATCTGTGCCCACACTTTGATCGTGGTCTGCCTCAGAGCTCCATATCAGAAATGTAGTGGGCTGGATCTTTGGCTGACCACACCTTTGCACCTAGTCTGTCCACACTGGTTCCCAACTTTTGCACATTCTTGCCAAACAGGTCCTGGATCCATGCTTTGATGTGGATCCAGACCACGGATCTGCAGCAACATTCATTGGGTTTGTCCTTGGGTCCTATTCTGTCTGTCGGCCAAGTTTCATGAAAATCACTGCAGTGAGTTTTGCATGATGTTGCTGTCAGACAGACAAACAAACCAACAGACACATGTGAATCTCTGAATCTCCCCAAAGGATGTCAGAATCAGAATCAACTGCCATAGAATACACCTAGTGGGCTATGACAACACACTGTTCCCAAAGAAAACTCACACATGGAAGTATAACATGAGGAGAATGTTGCTCTACCCAGTTGTTGATAATCGTCAGCCTGCGACTAGGAAATACATGCCAGCCTCCATCATCCCTAAAACCCTTCATCTCAGATGGGGCCTTTTCATCCCATCAGGGTAAGTGAACTCACTTTTTTCATCAGCATCATGACCTCTTCCATCATGTATTATAACCTTCACCTTTCACCTGGGTTGACCTCATCCCTGACCTTGCCATTTCAGGACCTGAGTGTTATGGATTGAGTTGTGACAAGTTTGAAAGATGTGTAGTTTGACATTGCTGCAGACACACACAGCATGATGGAGTCTTCCAGGACATCAGATCTGTCCCTGTTTGACCCAGGATGGCATTGACACGTACCTCCCCCCCCCCCCCCCAATCATATGTAGCCTTTCCACCAGCAAAAAAAAAAACCTGTACCAGGACTTAAGATGAAATACAATTTTAGAGGTAATCATGACAGGACATTATTTCTATTAATTGGAAATGGGTTATTGTAAAACAGAAAATAAAGCCTACATGTATATGTTTGTTGAGCTGTGGCGCTGTGTTTGGTTTACATTGGTGGTAGGTGTCAGTGGAAGGGGGAGGACTGGTTAGGTTGCACACAGTATGTTTGTTCCGCAGTCATACTGTTTATGTTTGATCAAACATATGCAGAAAGAAGTAAACTTGACAGGAAAGCACACCAAAGCAATATGTAAAATTTGAGTTCTAAATGATGTAGGTCCTGTAGGAAAATGTGAATTTGTAGGCGACTGTGTGTTGATGGTGATGGGATAGTCTGCCCAGGTGAAGCATGAATCTTTGCACATGATCACCAGCTCTGACCTGATTGCAATAGATTGTTCAGCTGTGCCTCTGTATTATTTCTTGGTTTTCCTCTTACTGAGACAGACATATCAACACTCTGTGTTCTTCCATCCCTCTCACCCATTCAGATCTCCTGTTGGGTGCCAGTTAGGACAAGATGATAAGCATTGAAAGAAAGGGGTTGATCCAGAAAGTTTAGAGTGGACGACGTCAGTACAGGTCATGCTGTTGGAAACAGTGTCATGAAGCAGACAGTCCATGACCTGTTGAGGATAACCCTAGAGGCCTGTCACAGGAACTGAGGGCCTTGTCTGTTACCTTTCTCATGATGCACTGTGCAATAGTTACGCCAGCTCAGTCAACCTGTTCACGATGAGCCGTTCTGTCACAACTATTAAACAATACCCTGTTCTCTCATCCGTGGTCTAAGGGATGCAGCTGCCCTAAATGTTTAGAACAGGGTTCTAGCCATTGGAAAAAGTAAGTTTGCATGCACTAGAGATGACCTTTGTGACCACAAAGAAGTCCGAACAAAGAGATGCTAACCAAACAAACGTAAAACAAGATTGTGCCCTATGTTTAAGTTCTGTTGTTTCCATAACTTGAGCGTTGCTGTTTTACCTACAATATATCAAAGTGTGTGCTCATTGCACAGTTTGTGTTTTACCCTTTCCATTGATATGAAACAATAGGTTGTTACATTTATATCAAGGGACATGAAATAAAATCACAAAGTGTGAAAATTGCACGTCTGCAACAGTAGTAAGCACATACAGAGCACGCTGCGGCAGGCAAGTGACATTGCACTTCTGCGCCTGTCGCGAAAGAATTAAGCTTCAGGTTCCATCATTGTTGAAGCATTTCCCATGAGTTTGGACACTGCAGGTTAACTGACCTGCAATGAAGGAGACCCAGGCTTCCACTTTGTGACTCTTCTCAGGGACTGGCTGGTGACAGGTTTTTCACCAGTGTCTCCTTAAGGTTTGTCCACACTTTATGATCTCTCCACACTCTGTCTGGTGATACTCAGAGCATGCTGATTTATGCCTACAAAACTCCTCAGTGAACAAGAGAATGTACGACCATGTGTATTCCGAGCTGTCTGTGAATTATCACTCAGGAGACCTTGCTGTAGCCTCTTTCCACCTCTTCTCCTCCAGTGTATTTTCCTGCAGCTGTGTTCCTGTTCCAGTCAGCGTCTGTCCATGACTGCCTGGTGAATGCATCAGTGGTAGCATGTTCCTGTCCTGCCTTGCCATGCTCTGTCCTGTTTCTCCCATGCATTGAAATACTCTGTGGTCAGCTGGGCTGCACGCACGACTGGTCTTGACCTAAGTTACAAAGTCGGGCAACTGCAGGCAGAAATCTAAACAAATTTTAAGAAGTTTTTAAACGATGATGCATTTTGACCTCTTAGGTCTTCTTCAGGCAAGATAAACAACACTCAGGACAACGAAAATGAACAAGCATGAAATTTGACAAAGATGAATGATTGTTCGTTTATTTTTGTTGTCCTGAGTGTTGTTTATCTTGCCTTAAAAAGACCCAAGAGGTCGAAATGCATCATAGTTTGTCTTTTTCAATTTGTTTTGAAATTGGTCTTGACATGCCTGGACACAAGCATGAATTACGTTTGTACCCTGTGCTGTCCAGGAATGGGGCTGCAATGTTGGGTCTCTGTGGTGAATCTCTGCTATGTAGGTGTATTTGTATGTGTATGTTTCTGTTGTATGAAGGAGGAGTGTGTAGTGTATGGGGCAGTGATCGTGAGACTGTGGAGAATGATATCAAAAGGGCAGTACTGGCATGTTTCAGCACTCTGTAAGTTTGACACGCTTCTGAAGCATTCACCTCTGCATGTAGTGTGCACAATTTGCAGGTTGTTTAATTTAAGCGATGCCTCCAGGCACAGCTATAGTTGGGTTGTTGTTTTTCTTTGAAGTCTGCAAAGTGTATTGAAGGCAGTGTAAAAGAATTCAAATGCTGTAGCCTTGATATGCTAGAAACTGTCTGATGAGTTGTGTCAAATGAAAGAAACCTTGTTGTTCTGGTTTGTTGGTGGTGTATGTTTGATGAGTTGTGTCAAATGAAAGAAGCCTTGTTGTTCTGGTTTGTTGGTGTGTGTATATCTGAAGAATTGTGTCAAATGAAAGAAACCTTGTTGTTCTGGTTTGTTTGTGGTGTATGTCTGATGAGTTGTGTCAAATGAAAGAAGCCTTGTTGTTCTGGTTTGTTGGTGTGTGTATGTCTGATGAGTTGTGTCAAATGAAAGAAGCCTTGTTGTTCTGGTTTGTTGGTGTGTGTATGTCTGATGAGTTGTGTCAAATGAAAGAAACCTTCTTGTTCTGGTTTGTTGGTTGTGTATGTCTGTGTGTGCATGCACGTGCTTGCATTCATGCATGCATGTGTGTGTGTCTGTGTGTGTGTAGGTGTGTGTGTGGGTGGTGTGTGTAGGTGTGTGTGGGTGTGTAGATATGTGTGTGGTGTGTGGGTGTGTGTGTGTGTGCGCGCGTGTGTGTCATGTCATACAAATAACCTGGAAAATAATTGAATTTACTAAAACCTTGAAATCCTTTCTCCATTCACCTGGACTGCCCTGTGATGTTCAGACATTGTAATAACTATAGCACTGAAGAATTGGGGAGAGCTGGGAGAACAGGTGGCTGTGATTGTCGTTGTCTGCCCATGACTAGACAGAACCAGGAGCAATGTCCAGTCTCTTGAATATATAAGACTGTGAAATTGTGTGGAATGTTCTGTCCATTTTCATTTGTCTTCAAAAACAAAAGCATATTTCCTTGTGTGTGGTGTTTCACAGTGCTGCTACTGCTGGTAGTACAGTTGTGAAGGCTGTGCTACAGGAATTGTGTCAGCAGTATTGTTGTGGAGGACATGTAGACCATCCATGTGGAACACAGTGTTTGCCACAGAATGCATTCCAAACTGAGGGACTAAAATATATCACCAGGTGATGCGTTCCTATTCTGAATGGTTCATACCTTTTGTACAGTCATAGTTGGGAAAGTGAGGAGAGACTGAGATACCCTTTCTTCAGACCTTTAAAGTTGGCAAAACTGACTTGGGTTAGTCAAAGTTTGGAAATTTGGTAACCTCCAAAAGAAAAAAAAATGAATGTTGTGGCTGTTGCAAGTAAAATGGAATCTGTTGTTGCAAGTAAAGTAGAATGTGTTTCTAGCATGGATTCAAACAAATTACTGAAGGTTTTAGTTCTGGATGTGCTTTGGAAATTGGACACTATCGATAGTACATCATGATAAATGAATTCTGTTTTTATTGATCAAAATGCATTGCCCGTACTCAGAAGCTAAGAAAAGGGTCTAAACAAGTCTTTGCTGTTTGTGTGATGTGTACACAGTTTTGGGTATATATATATATATATATATATATATTGAGTAAAGGAATATCCAATTGGATTTAAAAGTTTGTCACCCCCCCCCCCCCCCCCTCCCTTTTTTTCCTTTCTTTATTTATGAGTTATGAACCCTGGTTTAATATTATAACATTTTACCTAACAATTGACAATGTTACAAAATTCACTCAGCTGAGGGCTATTTTTGACATCTGATGAGTTTAAATACTGAAACTGGTTGCCAGAAACTCCAGTGCATTTTTTCTTTCTTTTTTTTTTTTTTTTTTTTTTTGCTGATTTACTTAGTTCTTTCCATCAGACACAACAGCACAACTGCGTCAACTAAATGGGCAGAGAGGAGCATTCTGGCTGATGTTTCTCTTTCATACAAGAGCTGCAGTCTTTCTGGTGTTTGCCAGAGTGTAGTGTGCTGAAAAGTGCGCTCCTGCAGTGCTAAGTTCCTGTGTTTGGAACAGAGCTGCGGCAGTCAGAATCCTGTGTTTGGAACAGAGCTGCGGCAGTCAGAATCCTGTGTTTGGAACAGAGCTGCGGCAATCAGAATCGTAGCTGCAGCAGTCAGAATCCTGTGTTTGGAACAGAGCTGCGGCAGTCAGAATCCTGTGTTTGGAACAGAGCTGCGCAGTCAGAATCCTGTGTTTGGAACAGAGCTGCGGCAGTCAGAATCCTGTGTTTGGAACAGAGCTGCGGCATCAGAATCTGTTGCAGCTGAGTCAGAATCCTGTGTTTGGAACAGAGCTGCGGTAGTCAGACTGGAGAGGTCAGAGTGGAGGATTGCAGCTGTTCTGAACATGTGACGGTGAGGACACAGCAACTTCTGAGGTCAGGTTTGGTTAGGTCTTCCCAGTCCTACTGTGGCTGACAGTGTCTGTAGCAGCGCCTTAACCTCAGTGCTTGGTTGTTAGGGTGTAATGTCAGTGTGGTCTGAAATCACCAGCAGCTGTGTGCTTCAGAAGGAATCACCATACCCATCTGAACTCGTATTGGTGACAGTGGCTGGTATTACAGGTTATGAAGTGGAGTACATACGTGGTTCCTGTGTCACAAATGTAAAGCCATCTTCCCTGCACTTTATACTTTGAGTAATGAAGATAAGTGGAAACTTCTGTTCTTGACTTTTCGAACCCCCTAATGTTATCAAGGTAAATGCAAACATAATGTGCCTCAAACATACACTTTTCGAACCCCCTAATGTTATCAAAGTAAATGCAAACATAATGTACCTCAAACATACTTCAAAATGACCCAGATCATACTCATATTCTCTTCATAATAGCCATGAAGAACGAAAGTGTAGTTTGCATTTTTTTCTCTTTCAGGTGTTAAGAGACGATTGGTCATTGAAGATTTTTCATGTCAGTGGTAGACACTGTTAAAAGCATCCTAGTTGTAAAATCAGTGTGAACAGGCAGATGTATGAAAACAAATCATTTTCTGCACAGGAGTTGAGCATTGTTGATTAGATGGCCGACTCCTTTCCCCCCACTCTTTCCTATGGCTTTGGTTGAAAACCAGAATTACATTATCTCCATTTGATTCTGTTACATCTGACCTTACTAGAAGAAGATGAAATTACTTGTAGTGTTTGCGAAGACTATTGTTGAATTTGATCTGCTCAAAGGTCAGACCAAATGAAGTAAGGTAACAATGGGTTACTTGATGTGTGAAGATGAACCCGGTGTCAACGACCTTTATGATCAGACTGTCTATTTCCTTTTTTGTACCTGGCACCTGACTGCTGATTGGATACATATGAACGCATATGACCACCTGCGTCAGACTAGAAGTCGGCTGTTGATCTTGGTTTAAATCAAGCATGTTTAATGTTCCATGTTCCTTGGATAGGCAGCGAGTGTAGAGAGAGTGTTCTGAAGGTATACCTTCTTGTATCATCGGCTGCTTTGAGTGAGCAAATTTTGAATGTTTTGATGAGTTCCCTCTCAATGTTTTCACTGCACACTAAAAGACAATGAAGTATTCTGACTGTCAGGCAACTGTTGAATTAATATTGTTTACTGTTCCCTGCCTCATTTCATTTCCAACTGTTGAATTAAGTCAAAATGGACAATTTTTGCAAATTACTCTAAAAGTGTTGTTACTCTAAAAGTGTTGTTACGAAAACCATGTTAATTGACGTAGTCACAGAACAGATAGGTTTAACTGATACACAATGAAATTTTATTCCTTTTATTACAAAGAAATGATGGTAAGTAAATACATAAACAGGAAGTATTAATGAAGTGATGAAAGGTCTGTGTAGCCTGTATTTATCAAGGATCCATGCATCACCTGATGATTCAGACACAATGAAAATGTCGTTAGTTAAAGAGATACGTTTTGGTGGTTGTGAATACTTTTAATGTACCAGTCCAGAGAGCGGAGTAAACCAGCCCCAATATTCCACCTGAACAACCCAAACTTACTTGACTGGGAGAGTAACTGCTGTGTCAGAGCTGAGAGGATTAAACTGAACAACAGGAGTAAACTTCATATTTGATCATCAACCTAAAAACTTGTGGGCTGGTTAATAGAAAGTTCTGTGGAGCAGATTGAGAGAGTGAATGTCTCAGCTGGGGAAGAAAAGAAATGAATGGATTGTGTGAGGATGATGTAGAGAAGGGGATCTTGTTATTGTGCATGTGTGTGTGTGTGTGTGTGTGTGTGTGCAGAGTGCAAACATGGGTTCTTCAAGATGGATGGACACTGCGTGGCACACTGTCCAGAGCACTACTACGGCAGCGTGCAGGCTGTACACCTGGCCTCCCCCATCCAACCCAACTCCACCAAACCCCTCCTTCACACACAGGTAACATATCTGCACCTTCTTGGCAATGCTCGTTTGTTTGTTTGTGTTTTTAAATCCTAATGTTTGTTGAGTACTGCAGTCGTACTTGAGTTTGATTTATTTGTCAGGAGAGTGGCCGTGCGTTTTCATGTGTGTGGATGATTTTTAAGGTATTGAGCTTTCAATTCCTCTTTTGCCTTCTTTGTCTGTCTCTCTCTATCACTCCTCTCTGCTCTCTCTCTCTCTCTCTCTCTCTCTCTCTCTCTCTCTCTCTCTCTCTCACACCCTCCCTCCCTCCTTCCTCTCTCTCTCTCTCTCTGTCTCTCTGTTTCTCTCTCTCTCTCTCTCTCTCTCTCTTACAACCTTCATTCTTGCTCCACTATTTTTTGATGGATGCAGGGTGGGGGAAGGGGGGTGGGGGGGGGGAGGAAGGTTATGGAGAGAGGGGAAGATGAGGAAGCTTTGCTGCTATGTCTTTTTGACTGCATCAGATTGGTTGAATAGATGGGATGGTGACAACCCAATTTTCAGGATTGGAGGGATGGCCCCAATTCAGTTCCAGGATTAGGGACCCTTCCTCAGCCTTCTGAGCATGAAGCTATGGGGCAGACTTTGGTGGGATGCTATATATGTATTGAGAGAGAAATAGATTCATTCTCCTCTCTCTCTCTCTCTCTCTCTCTCTCTCTCTACACACACACACACAACACACACACACACACACGCACGCACGCACGCATGCACGTGCACACACACACACACACACACACACACACACACACACTCACAGATAAATAGATACAGTTTCTCTTGATGCAGGGGGAGAGGGGAGAATAGAAGGGATGGGAGGCATTGGTGGCGTAGGGTTGGGTAGAATCTTGAAGCATACTGTATTATTATGTCTTATAAAAGTTTAATGACCTCAAAATGGCAGTGGGAATAGCTCATCTGTGTGTGCGTGTGTGTCTGTGTGTCTGTGTGTGTGTGTGAAAGATTAAAAGATACTATTAACTCTCTTCCGTTCTTTCCTTTGAATTTCAATCACCTGTGATCGACGGTTTTCTTCCCGGAATTATGGTATTTAAAACAACATTTTTGTTATCTGAAGCAATGTATTGCCTTTAAAAAAAAAAAACGAAATAGACACATTCATCACAAAAATATTATTAGTTTAGAAAAAATGCGCAGAATGTTACGAAGAATTACAAAAAATTCATGCAAAATGCAAAAATCTCAAAAACTGTTGAGAGTTAGGACAGTCTCTCTCTTTCTCTCTCTCTCTCTCTCCTCTCTCTCTCTCTCTCTCTCTCTCTGTCTCTGTATCAACATCTTCCTGTCTCTGTTTCCGAGCAAGTTTGTCTACCAGTGAACCCAGTGAAATCGCCTTGTTTTTTAAGTTCAGTGTGTGTACGTGACAACTGACATCCTATCTGCTATTGTTCTTGTTTCCTTAATATCAGCTAAGGATGTTACAGAAGAAACTCACTCAGGCATTCTCCAGGGGTTTCAGGTGTTCATCCACATTCAGTTGACACCATTGAGGAAGTCAGCTGGGTTGGCGTAGCCTCTGTGGTGCATAGAGTTCCTTTATATGTCAGGGTTTTTCCATTAGTCTGGACTCAGTGAATTCATTATTCAGAGTTGGAGTGTGTTGATGCTCCGCAGCCTAAAGCAGATACCAAAGGTCAGGTGTACTTAAATTCAGGTTGAAGCATTAAGCTGGATGAACGCTTACTGATCACAGAAGGTTCCCTCTATGAACGCTTTAAAAAAATTTGGTGGCAGTTCAGCTTATATCTGAGGCAGACGTTTTTTTATGAGTTCATGTTTTCCCGGGAATGCAAGTCTTCTGAATTGAACCTGAAATGGGAATCAGAAATATTTTGAAAACTTTGTCCCTGGATCAGCAAGATTTGTGTTAGTGCAGTCTCCAGTTATGTGAGATGTTGTAAGGATGCTCATCTGGTGCATAGATATTTTGGGAAAGTGATTTTTTCTCTTTGGTTCAACTTTGACATATTTTTGTTTTGTGACTTGTGTTTAAAAACGAAGTTAATGTTCTGAAAAATAAAATAATTGGTGAGTTTAACTCTCATCTAGTCTATTTTGGCTGTAAAATCCTAGAAATAATGTTTTGATTATCAAAAACTCTTTGGTTTGAAAGGTACAAAAGTGTCTCAAATTGATAAAGTGACTTCCTATCAATCCAGAAAAAGATGGTCAATTCTTGTGGGAGGAGGAAAGGGGGCAAGGGGAGGGGGGAGGGGGGTGGAGGCAGATGGGGAAGGGGAGTGAAGTTTCAATAATTTGAATTGAAACAAGGAAAACCAAGTGAAAAGGCACCAAAAACTGGAATAGCTTGATGAAATTGGCAGAGACGGACATGCTTGGTACAAAGACTATGCTTTAGTCACTGTTTGAACAATGACTTGACTACTGCGCATGTTAATGCAGACCATGCTTTAGTCACTGTTTGAACAATGACTTGACTACTGCGCATGTTAATGCAGATCATGCTTTGAACGATGACTTGACTACTGCGCATGTTAATGCAGACCATGCTTTAGTCACTGTTTGAACAATGACTTGACTACTGCGCATGTTAATGCAGATCATGCTTTGAACGATGACTTGACTACTGCGCATGTTAATGCAGACCATGCTTTAGTCACTGTTTGAACGATGACGTGACTACTGCGCATGTTAATGCAGACCATGCTTTAGTCACTGTTTGAACACTGACTTGACTACTGCGCATGTTAATGCAGACCATGCTTTAGTCACTGTTTGAACACTGACGTGACTACTGCGCATGTTAATGCATGCCTTGTGGCTGAACATGGAAGTGTGAGGAGCAGTCATTGATCACACATGTTAATGAGCCATTACATGTTAAGTACATGGAGGAGCAGTCATTGATCACACATGTTAATGAGCCATTACATGTTGAGTATGGAGGAGCAGTCATTGATCACACATGTTAATGAGCCATTACATGTTGAAGTATGGAGGAGCAGTCATTGATCACACATGTTAATGAGCCATTGCATGTTGAAGTATGGAGGAGCAGTCATTGATCACACATGTTAATGAGCCATTACATGTTGAAGTATGGAGGAGCAGTCACTGATCACACATGTTAATGAGCCATTACATGTTGAAGTATGGAGGAGCAGTCATTGATCACACATGTTAATGAGCCATTACATGTTGAAGTATGGAGGAGCAGTCATTGATCACACATGTTAATGAGCCATTACATGTTGAAGTATGGAGGAGCAGTCATTGATCACACATGTTAATGAGCCATTACATGTTGAAGTATGGAGGAGCAGTCATTGATCACACATGTTAATGAGCCATTACATGTTGAAGTATGGAGGAGCAGTCATTGATCACACATGTTAATGAGCCATTACATGTTGAAGTATGGAGGAGCAGTCATTGATCACACATGTTAATGAGCCATTGCATGTTGAAGTATGGAGGAGCAGTCATTGATCACACATGTTAATGAGCCATTACATGTTGAAGTATGGAGGAGCAGTCACTGATCACACATGTTAATGAGCCATTACATGTTGAAGTATGGAGGAGCAGTCATTGATCACACATGTTAATGAGCCATTACATGTTGAAGTATGGAGGAGCAGTCATTGATCACACATGTTAATGAGCCATTACATGTTGAAGTATGGAGGAGCAGTCACTGATCACACATGTTAATGAGCCATTACATGTTGAAGTATGGAGGAGCAGTCATTGATCACACATGTTAATGAGCCATTACATGTTGAAGTATGGAGGAGCAGTCATTGATCACACATGTTAATGAGCCATTGCATGTTGAAGTATGGAGGAGCAGTCACTGATCACACATGTTAATGAGCCATTACATGTTGAAGTATGGAGGAGCAGTCATTGATCACACATGTTAATGAGCCATTACATGTTGAAGTATGTACTGCAGTCATCTTCAGTATGAGGCTTTCAGTTGGGGGTGGGGGGGAGGGGGAGGAGAGGCTGGGGAGGGCTCCACCACAACAAACCACGTAAACCTCTTTAAAAAAAAAAAAAGAGAGAGAGAGAGAGAGTGACCAGATGTATCAGTGAGAGAAAGGCAACGTTTTTTTTTTTTTTTTTTTTTTTTTTTCCTTGCAGAACTCTCTTTGCCATAATCTCCAGTATTAGACAGTAACAGGTCAAATCAGACTTGTAGATAAAAGAATTGAATCATCAGCACTGCCTTAATCAGGGTTTTCAAGTACAACTGCAATCCGCACATCAGTGTTTGATTTTGGACATGTGTGTAAGCATTATTCCAATCCTTTCAGTTCAGTTCATTTCCACAGTTGTTTTGTTTTAAAGATCTTTGGCATGGGAAGAATAAACAGTTGAAAGACTGACGGGTGAGGTTGAAAACTGATTGATTTGTTTTTGAATATCATTTTTAGTTTGTTCCATATTTTTGTTTCAGAACTCATTATCATTACTACTTACCATAAAACCAACAACTCTCTCTTATGTGCGTGTGTATATGTATACAGTTGCTAGAAAAGTTTGAAGATTCCATCATACATTGTGATAAATTTCAGGATTGGTTGGATGGATGGGATGGCCACAACCCAGTCATTCAGCATTGGTGGGATGGATGGGATGGCCCCAGTTCAGTTTCAGGATTGGTGGGATGGATGGATGGGATGGCCACAACCCAGTCATTCAGCATTGGTGGGATGGAAGGGATGGTCACATCCCAGTCATTCAGCATTGGTGGGATGGCCCCAGTTCAGTTTCAGGATTGGTGGGATGGATGGATGGGATGGCCACAACCCAGTTATTCAGCATTGGTGGGATGGCCCAGGTTCAGTTTCAGGATTGGTGGGATGGATGGGATGGCCACAACCCAGTCATTCAGCATTGGTGGGATGGCCACAACCCAGTCATTCAGCATTGGTGGGATGGATGGGATGGTCACATCCCAGTCATTCAGCATTGGTGGGATGGATGGGATGGCCACAACCCAGTCATTCAGCGTTGGTGGGATGGATGGGATGGTCACATCCCAGTCATTCAGCATTGGTGGGATGGATGGGATGGTCACATCCCAGTCATTCAGCATTGGTGGGATGGATGGGATGGTCACAACCCAGTCATTCAGCGTTGGTGGGAGGGAAGGGATGGTCACATCCCAATCATTCAGCATTGGTGGGATAGCCCCAGTACAGTTTCAGGATTGGTGGGATGGATGGGATGGCCACAACCCAGTTATTCAGTATTGGTGGGATGGCCCCAGTTCAGTTTCAGGATTGGTGGGATGGATGGGATGGCCACAACCCAGTCATTCAGCATTGGTGGGATAGCCCCAGTTCAGTTTCAGGATTGGTGGGATGGATGGGATGGCCACAACCCAGTTATTCAGTATTGGTGGGATGGCCCCAGTTCAGTTTCAGGATTGGTGGGATGGATGGGATGGCCACAACCCAGTCATTCAGCATTGGTGGGATGGATGGGATGGCCACAACCCAGTCATTCAGCATTGGTGGGATGGATGGGATGGTCACATCCCAATCATTCAGCATTGGTGGGACGGCCCCAGTTCAGTTTCAGGATTGGTGGGATGGATGGATGGGATGGCCACAACCCAGTCATTCAGCATTGGTGGGATGGCCCCAGTTCAGTTTCAGGATTGGTGGGATGGATGGGATGGCCACAACCCAGTCATTCAGCATTGGTGGGATGCCCCCAGTTCAGTTTCAGGATTGGGGATTCTTCCCCACTTGCACCTCTGTTTTCCCCAGTTTGGATCCACAGATGAAGGACACCTTTCATTTTGTCTCCTTGTTTGTGAATGAAATAGAGGCGAGTCTTTTCCTTGTTTTTGTTTTAATTCCAGTTTATCAAGGACCTGTGGCTCCTAGAACTTTGATCACAGAACTTCAGAAGGGATAGTAGTAAGGTAAATTAGGCCAAAGGTATTAAATGGACACAATCTTCAACATTACTCATGAGTATGGTCAAGTCAGAATTTATTATCACCTGCTCAGCTTGGAGTAAGACCCTCCCTTTTTTCAGTGATACAACTTACATTTTTTGTTAGAAAATATATAGCAATAATGTGTTGTATGAGTGTAAGATAACTGAGCGAGGACCCTTTCCAACCTTATGACTGAGGTGATGGTGTGTGTTTCAGGGTGTGTGCAAACCTTGCCATCCCTCCTGCCTGACGTGTCGTGGAGACTCCCCCAGCGACTGCTTCCAGTGCGCATCAGGCTATGAGCGCCAGGGGGACAGCGAGGTGGTCTGTCAGAAAACGTTGTTGTGGGATCTGCTGGACCCCTCCGTCATGAAGCACCTGGCCTGGGCCCTCATCCTGTGCATCGGCGCCATCATCCTCTTCTCCCTGCTGTGTGCCATCATGCAGGCCCGACACAAACGGCGCCTCTGCTGGGCCACCAAGCACAACTACATGCCCGACTGGACCAAGGGCGCCTACAACGGCGTGTCTACGCTGGACGAACCCCAGGCCCACTCCCTGTTGTCAGCGTCTGCGGCCCGGGACAGGATGGCGGCACACCAGGACCCCGACTTCTGCTCCCACTCCCTGTTCAAAACCAGCTCCCCGCCCCCGACCCCTCTCCCTCCTTTTGGCGCGGAATATCGCCTGAACGGGTACAGCAAAGGCATGGGCTATCCTTCTCTCGACCCGGCAGTTTAACATAGTCAAGCATTAAAAGCCTTCAACCAAGGACTGTCCCATTTTTTTCGACATTTTGCAAACCTTAAGTGCTTCTGTGCGTTGAGATGATGCAACAAAAATGTGAGCCAGAAGAGCGCATGAATGAGACTGTGTACATGGTATCTGCAGAGGGTAAAAGCACTGTGACGTTGAACAGAGATCCTTGTCCTTCCATGGTCTTCAGAGGAGGCTGGGAGAGGAGCGCTGGAGGAGCAGGTAGCGGTGGCCAGTGAGGAGGCCGGTGGCTGACTGGAAGCAGAGGAGGTGTGGGTCTGTGCTGGCACAACAGCCACCTGTCTGTCAGGGAACATTCCACATGCTCTGTGGGCTGGCCACAGGAGGTAGGGGTTGAGGACAGACAGAGGACAGCAGAGCTCCCAGTCTGACTCCCGATGTGCAGTGTACGGACACAGGGACTTTGGTCTCCTCTGAGGATAACGTGTGGTGGAGTGTGTCACCGACTGCATGCAATGGAACAACAGCACCAGGAGGAAGGGTGGTGACGGTGGCGCCATCCCTTCTCTCTGTTACTTACAGCATTACTCCTTCCACCCCTCCATCTCAGTTCTCCACCCCCCCCCCCCCCCCAAAGTCTCATACATGCTAACAACAGGGTACCTGACATCAAACTGACCTTGCTCACACTGTGTCATCGTTCACTCAGACAGTATTTTTAACTCCAACAAGTTATGACAAACCAGAGAACTTACCAGTCACTGACTTGCCTACTTTAAGTGAACGTCTGTTAACCATTTCAAAAAGTAGTGATCAGGGAATAGAACCATGTGTGGACAAATTATGTTCATGCCTCGGCCAGGGACTGAGAGAGCAAAATTCAACGCCTCCCCCACAGGCTTCAGCCTACTATCTCTCTGGTGAGGTCAAGAAGAAGCAGAATCCAGCTGATGTAGAACCCTAGAGTAGACTTGGACACCATGGCATTGTGGACCCTAGCTGGCTCAAGTCCTGGCTCACTGTGTCTCTTCCATTTTACTGCATGGTTAAGGGAATCGGAGATGAAAAGCTGTACCGGTATTGTTTGTTGAGAGAAGCTCTTTCTAACTGTGTTGAGGGCCGAGGACGTGACCATGGATTTAGATGATAGCAAATAGGGACAGGTGTAGTGGTGTTGTCTGCTTCCAGTGTGCATTCTGCAGCTCTCCCTCCCATCGCCTCTGCAATGTTTTCCACCCCCTGCCTTTCTCATTTGATGTCTAGCATTTTCAGCATTTGCCATTCGGTGATCTTTCCATCTCGGCTGTCACACACTCTTGCCTCCTTAACTCCACATATCCTTTCTGTTCTTCGACATGATGTTTGTCACCATCATCCGATCCCTCCAGTTTCCTCCTGATCCTCACTGGCCGCCGGCCTTGTCTCTTGAGAACTCTTTTTTATCCATGCCCAGCTTGTCTCCATCCAGTCGTCTGCCCCTGCTTCTTCACTTGTACTGCTAGATTTCCACCTATCCTTCCGACTATTGCTTACCCTGTTTACTTTCTAAGGCTGTGTCCTTTTTCACTAGCATCTCCTCTGTGCTTTTTCTCAGTTGCTATGTCACCATTTTTGCACATCCACCCACTGCCTGTTCATTTGTATCCTCTGTAGCTATGTCACTATTTACACTTTCTACCTCCTGTCTTTTTTATCCTCCGTTGCTGTGTCAACATTTACACGTCTCCCCACTCTGTGCTTTTTATCCTCTGTTGCTATGTCACCATTTACACACATCTTTCCACCTCCTGTTTTTTTTATCCACCATTGCTGTGTCAACATTTACACATCTCACTGCTTCCTGTCTTTTTTGTCCTTTGTTGCTATGTTACCATTTACATGTCTCACTGCTTCCTGTCTGTTTTATCCTTTGTTGCTATGTCACCATTTACATGTCTCACTGCTTCCTGTCTTTTTTGTCCTTTGTTGCTATGTCACCATTTACACACTGTCCCAGTCCTCGTCACATTATCCTCTGTTGCTATGTCACCATTTACACACTGTCCCAGTCCTTGTCACATTATCCTCTGTTGCTATGTCACCATTTACACACTGTCCCAGTCCTCGTCACATTATCCTCTGTTACTATGTCACCATTTACACACTGTTCCAGTCCTCGTCACATTATCCTCTGTTGCTATGTCACCATTTACACACTGTTCCAGTCCTCGTCACATTACCCTCTGTTGCTATGTCACCATTTACACACTGTCCCAGTCCTCCTCACATTACCCTCTGTTGCTATGTCACCATTTACACACTGTCCCAGTCCTCGTCACATTACCCTCTGTTACTATGTCACCATTTACACACACTGTTCCAGTCCTCGTCACATTATCCTCTGTTACTATGTCACCATTTACACACTGTTCCAGTCCTCGTCACATTACCCTCTGTTGCTATGTCACCATTTACACACTGTCCCATTGCTATGTCACCATTTACACACTGTCCCATTGCTATGTCACCATTTACACACTGTCCCAGTCCTTGTCACATTATCCTCTGTTGCTATGTCACCATTTACACACTGTCCCAGTCCTCGTCACATTACCCTCTGTTGCTATGTCACCATTTACACACTGTTCCAGTCCTCGTCACATTACCCTCTGTTGCTATGTCACCATTTACACACTGTCCCAGTCCTCGTCACATTACCCTCTGTTGCTATGTCACCATTTACACACTGTTCCAGTCCTCGTCACATTACCCTCTGTTGCTATGTCACCATTTACACACTGTCCCATTGCTATGTCACCATTTACACACTGTCCCATTGCTATGTCACCATTTACACACTGTCCCAGTCCTTGTCACATTATCCTCTGTTGCTATGTCACCATTTACACACTGTCCCAGTCCTTGTCACATTACCCTCTGTTGCTATGTCACCATTTACACACTGTCCCAGTCCTTGTCACATTATCCTCTGTTGCTATGTCACCATTTACACACTGTCCCAGTCCTTGTCACATTACCCTCTGTTGCTATGTCACCATTTACACACTGTCCCATTGCTATGTCACCATTTACACACTGTCCCAGTCCTTGTCACATTATCCTCTGTTGCTATGTCACCATTTACACACTGTCCCAGTCCTTGTCACATTACCCTCTGTTGCTATGTCCACCATTTACACACTGTCCCATTGCTATGTCACCATTTACACACTGTCCCAGTCCTCCTCACATTACCCTCTGTTGCTATGTCACCATTTACACACTGTCCCAGTCCTCCTCACATTACCCTCTGTTGCTATGTCACCATTTACACACTGTCCCATTGCTATGTCACCATTTACACACTGCCCCAGTCCTTGTCACATTATCCTCTGTTGCTATGTCACCATTTACACACTGTCCCAGTCCTCCTCACATTACCCTCTGTTGCTATGTCACCATTTACACACTGTCCCAGTCCTTGTCACATTATCCTCTGTTGCTATGTCACCATTTACACACTGTCCCATTGCTATGTCACCATTTACACACTGTCCCAGTCCTTGTCACATTATCCTCTGTTGCTATGTCACCATTTACACACTGTCCCAGTCCTTGTCACATTACCCTCTGTTGCGATGTCACCATTTACACACACTGTCCCAGTCCTTGTCACATTATCCTCTGTTGCTATGTCACCATTTACACACTGTCCCAGTCCTTGTCACATTACCCTCTGTTGCTATGTCACCATTTACACACTGTCCCATTGCTATGTCACCATTTACACACTGTCCCAGTCCTTGTCACATTATCCTCTGTTGCTATGTCACCATTTACACACTGTCCCAGTCCTTGTCACATTACCCTCTGTTGCTATGTCACCATTTACACACTGTCCCATTGCTATGTCACCATTTACACACTGTCCCAGTCCTTGTCACATTATCCTCTGTTGCTATGTCACCATTTACACACTGTCCCAGTCCTTGTCACATTACCCTCTGTTGCTATGTCACCATTTACACACTGTCCCATTGCTATGTCACCATTTACACACTGTCCCAGTCCTTGTCACATTATCCTCTGTTGCTATGTCACCATTTACACACTGTCCCAGTCCTTGTCACATTACCCTCTGTTGCTATGTCACCATTTACACACTGTCCCATTGCTATGTCACCATTTACACACTGTCCCAGTCCTTGTCACATTATCCTCTGTTGCTATGTCACCATTTACACACTGTCCCAGTCCTTGTCACATTATCCTCTGTTGCTATGTCACCATTTACACACTGTCCCAGTCCTTGTCACATTACCCTCTGTTGCTATGTCACCATTTACACACTGTCCCAGTCCTTGTCACATTATCCTCTGTTGCTATGTCACCATTTACACACTGTCCCAGTCCTTGTCACATTACCCTCTGTTGCTATGTCACCATTTACACACTGTCCCAGTCCTTGTCACATTACCCTCTGTTACTATGTCACCATTTACACACTGTCCCAGTCCTCCTCACATTACCCTCTGTTGCTATGTCACCATTTACACACTGTCCCATTGCTATGTCACCATTTACACACTGTCCCAGTCCTCCTCACATTACCCTCTGTTGCTATGTCACCGTTTACACACTGTTCCAGTCCTCGTCACATTACCCTCTGTTACTATGTCACCATTTACACACTGTTCCAGTCCTCGTCACATTATCCTCTGTTACTATGGCACCATTTACACACTGTCCCAGTCCTCCTCACATTACCCTCTGTTGCTATGTCACCATTTACACACTGTCCCATTGCTATGTCACCATTTACACACTGTCCCAGTCCTCCTCACATTATCCTCTGTTGCTATGTCACCATTTACACACTGTCCCAGTCCTTGTCACATTATCCTCTGTTGCTATGTCACCATTTACACACTGTCCCATTGCTATGTCACCATTTACACACTGTCCCAGTCCTCCTCACATTATCCTCTGTTGCTATGTCACCATTTACACACTGTCCCAGTCCTTGTCACATTATCCTCTGTTGCTATGTCACCATTTACACACTGTCCCATTGCTATGTCACCATTTACACACTGTCCCAGTCCTCCTCACATTACCCTCTGTTGCTATGTCACCATTTACACACTGTCCCAGTCCTTGTCACATTATCCTCTGTTGCTATGTCACCATTTACACACTGTCCCATTGCTATGTCCCATTTACACACTGTCCCACCTCTCTCACATTTAACCCTCTGTTGCTATGTCACCATTTACACACTGTCCCAGTCCTGCTCACATTACCTCTGTTGCTATGTCACCATTTAACACACTGTCCCAGTCCTCCTCACATTACCCTCTGTTGCTATGTCACCTTTAAAACACTGTCCCAGTCCTTGTCACATTACCTCTGTTGCTATGTCACCATTTACACACTGTCCCAGTCCTCCCACATTACCCTCTGTTGCTATGTCACCATTTACACACTGTCCCAGTCCTCTGTCACATTACCTCTGTTGCTATGTCACCATTCACACTGTCCCAGTCCTTGTCACATCCTCTGTTGCTATGTCACCATTTACACACTGTCCATGCTATGTCACCATTACACACGTCCCAGTCCTCTCACATTACCCTCTGTTGCTATGTCACCATTTACACACTGTCCCAGTCCTCGTCACATTACCCTCTGTTGCTATGTCACACATTTACCACAGCTGTCACATCCCTCATGTCACATTTCACTGTTGCTATGTCACCATTTACACACTGTCCCAGTCCTCCTCACATTACCCTCTGTTGCTATGTCACCATTTACACACTGTCCCAGTCCTCCTCACATTACCCTCTGTTGCTATGTCACCATTTACACACTGTCCCAGTCCTCCTCACATTACCCTCTGTTGCTATGTCACCGTTACACACTGTCCCATTGCTATGTCACCATTTACACACTGTCCCAGTCCTCCTCACATTACCCTCTGTTGCTATGTCACCATTTACACACGTCCAGTCCTCCTCACATTACCCTGTTGCTATGTCACCATTTACACATCTCCCCACAATCCTTTTTGTCCTCTGCACTTACTTCCCTTTTGACACATCTGCTCATTGGCTTCCATCACTGTCTGATGCTCAGTGCAAACATGCCAAAGAGAAAAGCACAGTCCATACATGTGGAGTCCAGTTGTCATTGTCACCAGTATGTGGAACTGTAACCCCGCCCCCCCCCCCCCCCCCCCCCCCCCCCCCTCCTCTGTGTTCCCTCGTTGTCTCTACTGGCTGATCACACAAGAACATTGCCTTGAAAGAGACTCCGAGGTGATGATCAAGCAGTGCTGGATGTCCTTACAGAATAAACATCACTCTCCCATGCCAACAGTGTGTAGGATGTTCCCACCAGTTCCATTCTTGTGGTGCAGTTCGCTGAAGGTGTGGTGTGTCTGACTGTGGGTCTGGTGCGAAGGGGAGAGACACTAGCTCAATGCCTGGGGTCACAGGCAGTCCATTCTGTTGATCTGTGGCTGCAGGGGTGGCCTTGCTGAGGTCTGCTCACTCAACACTTTGTGGGGGGACAGCGGTGGGTCTCCGCTGGCTGGGGGGGGGGGGGGGTGGGGGGCAGGTGGCGGCGATATTTTGGTCAGAAAGCATGCAGTTGCCTTTGATGTATTTATTTCAGTGGTGTGTGCATCATGGAGAGGGGTTGGAGAGGGAGGGAGGGAGGTGTTCACTTGATTTGAATCTCAGGCATTGTACCGTTTCTTTTTCTTCCAAAACAGATTGTCGCCTTCAATTTTCTGTCAATCATCAGTCATGTTCCTGTTTAAATTGCCAGCCCTTCACTGTGTGACCACGAGGCACAAAGACTTTGGCTGCGTTTGTTATTACATTGTACTATAAGTTCTTTATGTTTGTTTTTTTTTCCCCAAAGATTGATTGCGAGCAGTAGCAGAAATTGTTTTGTTCTACTAGTTGACTACTTAATGACTCAGACAGGTTAGATTTTGTTATTTCCTTCATGTATGCCTGTTGGCTGTTTTAGTGGATTCATTGGTCATTGGTTAGTCTGGAAGCAAAACAGGATGCCTCAAACACCCAAACTACAGATTCCACCTCACGTTTAATTTGTCACCAGGTGGTTCACTGGTCCTCTTTTCTGTTAGTTCACCCTTTCTCTTCTCATATCCTGTTCTCTCTCTCTCTCTTTATCCCTCTGTCTCTCCCTTAGTCTGTCTGTCTCACACACACACACACACAGAACTTTGTTTCCATCGTCCTGTCCAGCCACTGGCCTCTGTCCACAAAGGACATTATATTGAGCAAAACGAGCAGCCCAGAGGTCAGCTGTGGACCTTGCCTGTGGACAGGGGATGGATTGCCAGGTAACATAGCCTGTGAAGAACACAGTCCTTTCTGCCACTGATGGACAAGATCAATATCTCAGTTCACCACCATCCAGAAATAAAACACAGCCTGAAAGGATGGGAATTTTATTTACATGTGGGTAGTACAGAACGACACAGATTTCACTGTGTTATCGTTAAGCTGATAAGCTAAACTTGAAATTTGTCAGGTGGAGTACACGTCATCTGTTTGGGTATTGAGACGACAGCTTGACAGGGTGTGCTGAAACAGGAGTCATGCTGGGATTTTCAGATTGGTAACACACATGCACACAAGTCTGCAAAACTCTGTTGGAATCATGAGCATACTTGTGCGTTTGTTTGTGAGTTTGTTTTTGTCTTGGACTAGTTGTGGCGTTTATGTAGAACACCTTACAACATGGTGCGTTTTGTTTTGTTTTTCATCAGAAGTGACTGGACTACATTGTGCGCATTCATGTAGTAACGTCCATCATTACAAGCGACATGTTGGTTTTGCTGTCAGCTCAGAGTTGGAGAGTCATGTGTTTCCTCTGATTTGGTCAGTATTCATGTTGCATGCAGACTTGTGACCGTTCCTTTGTTTTAAACGATGGCATTATTGGAACAGTATGAATCCATCGTCATCAATTTGAAGAGGGTGGGGTGAGACAACATGCAAGTGTGTAAGAGAATGGGATGTCTAATAGGTTATTGCTAATAATCAATTTGTTTGAAAACTTAATTTTTTGCATTTCTTTTACAGTGAATTGCATGGACTGATTTTTCATGATAATTTTACAGTGATGTGTATGTACTTAAATGAATATCTATGCAAATTATTTTCCATTGGATTCATTTTTTAGTCCAATTGACTGATTTTGATAATTGCCCTGTTTGAGATTGTTTTGTTTGTTCGATGGTGTTTTAGTGGATAATGGCAGTTTGTTAAATCGGTTAACCTTGGATTCCATTCACTTTCGTCTCCATTTAGACAGCTCTGATATCTTTACTTTCCAGTTAGCTTGTTTCACTTGAAGAATAAACATGGTTCGTGTTTATTCAGTGGGAGTTGGCCGATGTCTTTATCACGCTGGTAACCCAGACCCACTATAACGTGACACTAGATAAGCACATGAAGGTGGAACGCTGCGGTGAAAAATAGCAAGGACAGAATTGAGACCCAGTGTTTTCTCTTAGTGTTTGCATGGTTGAAGTGCCCCATGTGATTAGTCTTGCCTCCCTCCTTTCATCCCTTTCTTCCTGTAGATGCTAGAGAATCTCAGACCACATGTGTTTTATGGCATGGTTCCATGGAGAAATTCAAGTGATTACAGAAGAAGGAGAAGGAGAGAGAGAAGGACAAGTAGAGAAGGCTCCATATAAGAATAGGGCACTTGTATGTGATGAACATTATGGGACAGCCGTCACCCGACTGTATATTGCATCATTTCACCCAGCTCCTGAACTAAACACTAATCAAACACTGCCTCTTCTCAGATGTACATATTCACTTATTTTGTATATTTATTTTCATAACCAGTGGACTATAGTTATGCATTGAACATTTTCTTGTAAACTGAGACCTATTATTTGATGTTGGGTAGTTTGTGTTCATGTTGTTCCTCAGTCCCATACCATTGTATCTGCTCATTTTACTGATCAGACAGTTTTACAATGACAGCAGCTGATGGGGCAAGGGAATTTCAAGGCAATAGTTCACAGGTTTTTATGTATGTGTTCCATGGAAAGTTTGGGTTTTAGTTTGTTTGTTTCCTTCTTTCTTTCTTAATTTCATTTCAGACCTCTTTCAGTTCTGATGTCAGTTAAATTTGGTTCAGCAGTGTCATTTTTGACCTGTTCGCAGTGGAAAACTTTTTAACTTTATTTCAGCAGTTGTTATATGTGTTTGATCAGATTTCAATGTTTGTTTATTGTCATCATGAATTCGGCTTGCATCAGGTTGATTTTTTGTTTTTGTTTTTGTGGTTTTTAACGTTGTGTATTTATTCAAGTATGTTTAATGTAAGTGTAAATCAAAATGCTAATTCTGCTTCTGATTTACAGTTAGAGCGAGTGTACTTTTTACATGGACCGTGCTAAACTGGTCGGCCTTGTTCCATCTGTGCATGACTGATAGTCTGTTTTGAGTTGGTTTTTCTTTCACTGGGAGAAACATTGATAATTTCACGAGTCCAACACAGCAATTAAGTTACCATGGTTTCGGATTGTTTGTTGTAGATGTTTGGATGTAATGTTGACCCCTCTGTTGAGAGCTTTGATGTAACGTTGTGTTGTGAAGACGTGGAGACATTCAGGATGGTGTTGACATGTTGTTTTGCCTCTGGAATGATGCACAAGGAAATGGGTGTTGTGTGTTAATACATTGTAGTCAGAAGTCACCTTATGATTGTTACGCACACATTGTTGAGCACTACTCTGGTTTTTTTTTAGCCCTCTGCCAAAATTAGCATCAGGGTAGAACTAACTGGTAGCATGATTCTGTCTATGATCGGTATTGTTTGGTGGTTTGTTTTTTTGTTTGTTTTTTTGGTATCTGTATTCTTTCTTTGTGTTTCCTGGTTTGAATTTTCTCCATAAAATGACAATGACTAGATAGGAAACTTTTTTTCTTTTTTTTTTTTACTTTGTATTTGCGCTTGTGTACTTTCTGGCATGGTATTGACAAGGTAACAAATCTGATAATTTACTTTCTTTTCACACAAAAATCACATATTTCAGACTACTGAAAAGAAGGATACACACATTGTTCAGATTAAAATAAAATCCAGCAGGAAAAAACAAAAAAAAACAGCATGAGGCAAAAATGCCTATCAGTCTTGCAGCCCTTCTATCCCTTATGCTCATTCTCTTCCCCCTCCCCCCTCCACACGCATAATGCGAAGTTTAACAGAGGTAAGGACAGATGCATTAAACATGTCACTCCTTCTAGTGTATGAAGAGTGATGTCAGGTAAACTGTGCTGTATTCAGATGATGGCCTAGAAATCACATATGCACAAAACCAATGGCAGTAAATAAAATATAGTGAACTAAAATCTGTTTTCCAATGAAAAGTGCATGACATAACATGTGGAACTATGCTTTTCTGCTATTTGGTTTGCCATACAGCAGAGTGAAACATCTTTACTTGAAAAAAAAAAATCTCAAGTGTTTGACCATTATAAAAGATGAAGATTACATACAGAAAATGAAATTTGAAATTGAAAAAAAAAAAAAAAAAACCCAAAGAAAGAGACTGCCCACATCTCACATAGTTGTGGAGACAGCGACATAAACATGAACATTGTGGAGGGTGGGGGGGTTATGGTCCAAGTAAGTAAGAGACTTCCCCCAGCTCAAAGTTGATGAAATTGCAGTGGATGAAAAGGAATACTGTGGACATTTCATGATTTGCTTTCATCACAGATTACTGTGTGTCAGAATTTTTAGGAGGAAAAATAAAACGAAACATGAAAAAAACAAGAGGGGGGGGGGGGGGGGGGGGGGGTTGAGGGGCCTGTGCATATACTCACGTTTTACTTGTGTGAAGAGAATGCAGCTTCCGAGGATTGGCCAAACACAGAATGTCTGTGTCCTGACGGTTTCCTGGTCCCAAGGGTAAGAGAATAAAGACCGTTGCACAGGGGACCACCTATCCAAGACCATGCTGAACAATGAAAGACACACTTATCCCCCATCTCTGCAACTTTTTTTAGCAGTTCACAGTCCATGTTTTTTAAGGAAAAAAAAGGGAGAAAAAAAATTCAATGAAAACACACCCAGCATGCTGTTTCTTTTCAGCAGCTTACTGGAGGGTGGGGGTGGGGGGGACTGTCGCTGACAAGAAAATAAATTCACTCATAGACAGTTCTGAATTTTATGGTTACTCTTCCGAACCAAACGCCGGCATGCGTCAGGAGATGGGACCTTATAACATGTATGTATTTGAAAAAAAAAAAAAAAGAGGGAGGGAGAAAGAGGGAAAAAAAAAGAAGAAGAAAGCAGACATGCAGATTCAAGCTGTCTGCTCATTCACGTACTAAGAAAAAAGCAATGTTCATGCCACGGTGTGAGGCCATGACATAGTCAGTTTGAAAAAAAAAAAAAACAACAGAAAAACCAGCACCACTATCATGAAAATTTGTTACCTGAGAATGCCTGGATCTACGCAGCTGTTGTCAGTTTTTAGTTATTTTGAAATTCAGATCGTAACTGAATGTGGTAGAGGGGCATAGCCTACCATCTTTTCTTTTTTATTTCTTCCTTATTTTTCTTTTAGTTTTACAGCGTTTTTTTTTTGTTTGTTTGTTTTTTTTTGGGGGGGGGGGGGGGGGGGGGTGTTGTTTTTTCCTTCTCAAATTTCTGCAATAGATCATTGACTCTCAGTGCAATAGTTGGTGGAAAAGAGGGAGAATGTCAATGCATCGCAGCAGCAGCTTGAATAGTTGAAGACTCCTGGGTACTGAGGTGATTGGCCATGAGCATAATACAACAGCAAATCAGTGGCATGTTTCAAGCTCACTTGTGTCATTCTGCCTTGTGGTGTGAAGTGTCATTTTGTGCAGGACTGAACAGAGAAAGCCAAATCCTCAGTCTGCTTCCATTTCATGGTCTTCCCCCACCTCATCCCTTGCGTTTTGTTTTTTTTCAAACCACATTTTGTTTCATCTGGTTCAGTGTGTGACACTCAGAATTCAACCTTCATGGAAGAAGCAAAAGATTGTCAGGAAAAGTATTGAGAAAAAAAAAAAGAAAAAAAAACACCCTACCTTAAGCTTTAAAATGAAACACTCACTCCTCTCCTCTTCTCCTTGATCTTGTTTGATGTTTGTGAGCTAGTGGCTTGTTAGAAAGGGGGAGAGAGAGAGAGAGAGAGAGAGAGAGAGAGAGAAAGAAAGCTGAGTAAAACATGAGCGTACGTAACTGTTACATTGTTCTAGAGCACATCAAAGAGAACCATTTCTACCTTGCGCAAAAAAAAAAAAGAAAAAATGTTCCTCATTTTTATGTTGATGCCTCTGTGCAGAACTGGCACAATCTGTCTTGTCGTGTCATTTCCGTGTATGTGAAACTGAAAGCACAGTCCATATTTGATACAACCGTTGGATTCCTTGTATGTATGTCAACTGATTTGAGGTGAGACGTCTTCATCCATTTCTTTGCCTGAAACAGATTTGTGTTGCCATCATATATTTTTCTGTGCAAAACAATCTTATGCTATCATTATTCATTTCAACTTGCAGAACCAACATACTGGTAATGTCAGCCCTTTGTTTCTGTTTAGCAAAACACATCAATATTGTACTTCCCAATCATCAATAACTCCGTGCAAAGTTGACGGTAGTTGGGTCATCAGCAAATGTTAAACGGACACAGCTATCCACTGAACATCTGCTTGTATGTCACTATCATTCGCATCCCTAAGAAAACATGGAAAACAGGTTATTGGGTACTTATGCGATCATCTCCGTATGGAAAAGTTATGCGATCATCAATGTTTTGAGAAGTTATGCGATCATCTGTATGGTGAACATGTACGCGATCATCAATATAGACAACAGCTAGGCGATCATCAGTTCTGTTCTCTCATCTATTTCTACAGGGCTTCATATATGGCTGCTATGGCCAACCCTATGATCTGCTCAAGTTCAGAAAAGAAGCAGAAAAGCATTAATTATCAACACACAGATCTCAAGTTTCTCTCTTTCTCTGGCACCTGAACACATGTTCATTGTTTTATATGTGTAGTTGCAATTTTTCATAACGCATACATTAATTTTGAAAAGTGGAATGAATAGCAGAATTTTGCTTTCTGTTCACCATACAAGTTTTAACATGCTGAAAGCAGTAGATAATTAAACAAAAAAATGCCCAGATATGCCAACAAATCTTGAAGAAAAAACATAAACCAGTTCAGCCACTTCCATTTTCTTTCAAGAGAGAAACCACTATCAAACAGAACAAGCATCCATGATGATGTGCAATCTGTGGATGAAGATTGTTCAACGCTCATTTATACATGTGATGTGTCTCAGAATGGAACATCACTGTGGCCTCATCTTCTGTCTCATCTGCTTCTCTTTCTTTTGTATTTCAGGTTGCCTTTGTCCTCATACAGTGCCCAGTTTTTCACATTGTGGTATGTGTCGTCCAATCATCCGTTTGTGTGCTGAATGGGCAAGACGCATCCAGCGTTTTGTAGGGAGAAATGTTCTGACGGTTTTTAGTCTTCATGCAGTCAGCTTTTTCTCTTTGTACTGTAGCTCCATAGACTACAATCAAAATAAAACAACACAACTAATACTGGTGACTCTTCATGTGTTGATCATTGTGTATGTATGTGTGTGTGTGCGAGTTGGAGAGTGTATATCATAGCTTGATATCACATATCTCATGGAATTTGAACTGTTGAGACAAAAATGGGGGAGGGGGAAGGGGAATGAGGGGGGACTTTATCTCCCCCCAAAGCTGTTTTAGTACGTCCATTATGCAGATGACATACAGCAAAGGTTTGTGAGAAATACAGTACTCATCAGCCTATGATCTCATGAAACAGCTCAGGATTTCAGGTCAGAAGAGGACCAGAACCCTGAAGGCAATGGCAGAGGCAGCCGAAAAGAGTTCCAGCTGGATCTGGTGGAGGGGAACAACAGTGAACTTCATAAGGCTTCAATTTCCCTACTTAGAACAGGTGTCCCATTAGCATTTGGGTAAGACGTCTGTCCAAAAAGGTATAAACTGAGATGCCCACCCATCCAAAAGTTGCAGGTTTGAATCCCAACAGCGCCAGGAAGTTGGCAGAAGGGCATCTGGGAGTCGTGACCTGGATGCGGCTCGGCCTCCTTAGAGTGTAAGGAGTTCAGGGCCGAAACACTGTCTGAGGGGGTTTCTTGTCTGAAGACCTTCTGATGTCAAGCTCTCCCTACAGTTTCTTCCTATTATTAAAGTCTGTGTTGTACAGTTCTTCATGGCAGACATAGTCTTGACCCAGCATATTTTGGATGATTATCATGGAAATGAAAGCCCCATCACATGGTGTTTCTGACACCAAGTTGCCCTGAAGAGGTGCTTTTTGAAGTCTTCAAAAGTGAATACATGAAAGAAATCAATGAAGTGTCTGTATCAGCCATACAAAATCATTTTTTTTTTAAATGTACATCAAGTCCCCCAAGTTGTGCACTTGCACATAATAATGGATGGAGTAATACACACCAAATAGAGTGAAACCTCCAAAGCAGAAGTAGACCAACACAATGAGTTTCTCCCTGTTGTGCTTAATACAGCAGAGACATTCCTGGCTCCAGGTCAACTCGGCTTCAACACAGAATTCTTCACACAACCCTGCTGTTGATCAGTCTCTTCATCAGCAAGCATACCTGCAAGAGTCAGGAACTGGATTAGTGCACCTGCTGTCAGAACAACGCTCTGTTGAACAGGCTGTTGTGTGCCAGATTCTATCCTCTACTTTAGATTGGTCGTAACTTTTTCTCTGAGTCAGTGGTGGGGTGAAGTTTAAAGTTGATTGTCCACTCAAACACTGTATTTCTATAAGTCAGTGGTGTGGGGTGGAAGTTTAAAGTTGATCGTCCCACTCAAACACTGTACTTTCTATAAGTCAGTGGTGTGGGTGGAAGTTTAAAGTTGATCGTCCCACTCAAACACTGTACTTTCTATAAGTCAGTGGTGTGGGGTGGAAGTTTAAAGTTGATCGTCCCACTCAAACACTGTACTTTCTATAAGTCAGTGGTGTGGGTGGAAGTTTAAAGTTGATCGTCCCACTCAAACACTGTACTTTCTATAAGTCAGTGGTGTGGGTGGAAGTTTAAAGTTGATCGTCCCACTCAAACACTGTACTTTCTGTAAGTCATGTGGTGTGGGGTGGAAGTTTAAAGTTGATCGTCCCACTCAAACACTGTACCGAGAAGCGTAGAATTCTTTTTTATACACATGGGAGCACAAATCAGTTGAAACGACACAGGCCATTATTGACCCATTACAGTAAGAGCAGCACTTTCCTGCGGACTGAAAACCATGTGGATTGTTCTTTCCGATACTGTTGTTTTGAGGTAGGTTGGCGGTCACTTCACCCAAACAACACAAGGGAATGAAGGTAAATCTTTCCCTGAAGATGGCGTATGGCTGCCTTAATGGCAGGATAGGAAACGGTCATACAACAAAACTCCACTGCCTGTCTATACAGGCAGTGTCCGCAGGAGTATCAGCCTGCATACGCAGAAAGAAAGAAGGCAAATCTCGCTTTGAGAGGCGATTTAACATGTGACAGATGAAGCTTTTGACACTGAACTTCTTTACATATCTAGACTAAGAGAACATTAAATAATAATATAATAATAAATCGAGCTTATATAGCGCTCTTCGATGAGAGAAGACCATCCTCAGAGCGCTTCACAATACAGGAAAAATAAAAGTTTCCATAAACATTGCACAATACTGAGAAAAAGGCATCAAAACAATAGGTCACAAAGCAAGCACTAAAACAGATGAACAAGCCACATCCCCCCCACTCTATCCTCCCCCCCCCACACCGCCACCCCACACACATGACATTATATGAACAACGCTCGACAAGAATTTGGGAATAGAAGAAAAGAACCAGCCCCCATCCCCCCCCCCCCCCCCCCCCCCCCACACCCACACCCACCCGCCTCCAATTTCGTGAACACTGCACGGGATACAATATAAAACATGCAGAAGGGAGCACCCACACCCACAGACACACACACTCACACACACACACACACACACACACACAAAGGGCAAACTCAACACAAAGCAACAAAAACCCACGCGCGTAAACGCACACACACGAACGCACACACGCAAAAGTACACAAGCACTCAGGCACGGAAGCGCACGTGCACATACAAGAGGCAAAAGGATGGAGAATGCATGGGAAACACACATAAACTCGTACGCTATGTAGAAAGACAAAAGGACTTCTGAAAGAGATGCGTTTTGAGACCAGATTTGAACGCAGAGAGAGTCTGTGAAGAGCGGAGCTGGGAGGGGAGGGAGTTCCAGACAAGGGGGGCTTGATAACTGAAAGAACGTTGGCCAAAGGATTTCAGTTTCATGCGGGGAAGCTTGAGAAGTTTGTCACTGCTAGAGCGGAGAGTGCGAGAGGGTTGATAAGTGACAAGTGTGTTGGAAAGATAAGCAGGCAATGTTTCATCAAAGTGTCGGAAGGCAAGTGTTGCGAGTTCATACTGAATGCGTGCATGAATGGGAAGCCAATGTAATCTAATTAACAGAGGTGTAGTGTGGGTTCTTTTGGACTTTTGGAAAACAAGTCTGGCTGCGTTGTTTTGTATATGTTGAAGTCGGTTTATATCGACAGCGGGAAGACCAGCAAGAATGCTGTTACAGTAATCGAGTTTTGACATGATGAGGGAACAGATAAGTTTATTTTGACAGAAAGTTCATCATCTTGTGGATTTGCTTATGGACATACGGACATTCTAAGATAAATGCGCATACCTTTCACAACTTATTAATTTAGTGACCTACTTTTAAACATTCGCAGAAATGTATAGGTAGCATTCTTGTAAAAGCTGTTTTGACATTTCTGAAGAAAACATAAAAACTTGTAAATCATATACACTTATAAAATGTATCCCTCAGTCATTTGGTGCAAATCTGCTCCATTGTTGAAAAATGGACAAAACAGTCTGCATCATGAGATACTGACAAACCTGTTTTAGGTATGTTGCCATTGAGTAAAAAACAAGGAACAGGAGACCTGGACACATCATACTGTGTAAAACATTCCATGCAGATCCCTTGTAGATCAATCAGTGTTTGCTGCTGGTGACAGTGACCTGCAATTTCAGCATGAATTAAGAATTTAACTTATGAAGTTGATACTGTCTGTCATGACTCCTAGACCTTTGTAGAATCTTATTTCATAAAAAGGAAAGCAAAAGACAGACTTACTCTTGCATATTTCAGACAATGTAACACATTATCCTAAAGGGAATTCATGTAACGCCATGACACCATAACTGTTTTCACAGGCACCATCAATAGAATTTATTCAAATCACCCTGAAACAAAAAGAACATATTGTAAAATGCTTATCAGTATAATCCCCCCCAAACAACTGCTATAAGTAACTACAAAGGTTGCACTGGGCACTGTAATGCCCTTTTGTCCCAAAAATGTTTGTTGCAAAACAAGATGCCAGCAGTATGCTTCCCTTACACTGTTACTATCTGTCGCTAATCATGATGACATGTACTCATTTCACTGGAGAACAAATAACTCATAGACAAAACGCAGATGTCAGTAATCTTGAGTCACAGCATCATACAGGACACTTAGGAAAAGGTTGAAAGACAGACAGTTCAACATGACAGCCACACTGAAAATGACAACTGCTCCTTTAGTTGAGAGTGTTGTGCACCTGCTGTACTAATCATGGTCAATCCTAAAACAGATGGATCCCAGTTCCTTTGAAAACTGTGATACGCTACTCTCTTGGTCTACTTCGATTACATGGGACCCAGTAATTGAGCACTAAGAGTCATCTGAAGGTAAACTGATTAATTAAAGTACATCACAAAAAAAAAAAATTAGCATTGCGTGAATTTATTTTTGTCTAACGTCAAGGACCACCAGCATTTTGTTGTCTGAAAAACAATTTCAAAGTGAAGTCCTTTCATTCCAAAACATGAATTTAAAAGTGAATGAATTCCATGATAAAAGATACCCAGCATTATATTCAAGATTTTGTGATTATTGTCATTTTCGTCATTAATCCATCCACCTCCATATCAAAAAAAAAGAGAAAAAAAAAAAAAAGAGAAAGAAAATTGTACTAAGTGTCACCAATTTGTGTGTTTCCATTCTGAGTCGAAATTAAACATCATGGTCACTTGCAGTACATGTTCTGTTTTGGAGCACAATTTGAAATTTGCATGGAACTTACTTTACAGATGGACCATAAAGAACAAAAAGACATGAAAATTTACAAAACTGTTCTAATGGTAAAACATATTTGCATGTAAGTGTTCTTTTATTCATGTATTCAACATGTACGGTTAAATGTTCATGGGCAGGCATGGACAACCTGTTACTTTCAGTTAAAGTGGCAGGGATGGAACACAGCATGTCAAGCCTGTAGACCTTTTCTGCTAGTTGTAAATGCAAAGACAGTGACAAATGAAACACTCATAAGAACTCATGTGATTGTGATCAGACAAAATATGTATGTGAATCACCTGGTTTGTTGTGAACAGTCCTGGAAGAAAAAAATCACAAACTTCTAACAACTTTTCAAAAACAATGGTATGCATTTTCAAAGATAAGTTGTAATATTTCTTTTAATTCCCAACAAAGCAACTTCTCTTGCCTAATATTTTGAAATGAGCAAGGTATCCTTCGAAAAGATGTCCGCAATGCTGCGCACTGAATTGAAAGGGACGTAACTCTACTGAGCATACAGTAGCAGACAACACAAGGTCTGAGGAGATTGATATCGTATTGCAATGGAAATCTTTTAATCTTTAATCCATTTCCTTTTTTTTCCCTTTAACTGATGCAAGATTGTTAGTTTCTTGTTTAACCCGTTCGCTGCTTGAAGCTGCTTGAAAATGTTACAAACAAAGGCTTTCCCAGTGCCAGGGAAATCTAATGATTTGGGGGTAATAATTAACAAAAAATTCTAGCTCAGAAACTACAAAAGATATAACAATGAAATATATATGATTTTTGAAGGAAATTGAATGAAGATTTTGAATCTGGGCTTCTTTTGTTTTAATTTTGATAATAAAAAAGTATTTAGACAATTAGATTTGGATAGATTTTTTTGCACGATCAAAAGCATATGTATTTACCACTACATCTTCACATCCAAACAAGAACACAAAGCAAAAAAGTTGAAAATAAAGTTTGTATTGTCACACTACACCTGTAAATGAAAGTAAAACAGTTTAGAAGTCTATCAAGATGCTCACACTCTATGCAGACGGGTCAGTCCACGACCACGCCCCCCTCTCCCCACCACGCCCCTTGCTGGACTTCAACCCTCTCTTTCACTGCTCCTCTTCCCCTACCTTTCCCTCTGCCCTGTGCCGCGCCGCGAGCAGGCCGCGCTCCCCTCTCACGCTGACTACCACGTCACTGACCACTGGCACGCAGTGCAGAGTACACACTAGGCGAGCTCGTTCGACGCTGGCAAACCAGTCAGCTGAACACACATTGAGGTCACACAGCCCGACACAATAACTGACGAATACGGTTGGCAATTCCATCACTATCATCATCTCACCTTCATGCTCGAGTGAGTCGTTGAATAAAAGATTATTGTCTTTGTCAAAAATCATTAGCAGAGCCTGCTCAGCTGTGTAAATACGTTGATTTGGTCGCTGCGCTTGTCGAAGGTTGCGCCGCCATCTTTGCAAGCGAGACGAAGTGCTGGCTGGTCATCCAGTCAGTGATGAGAATAAATGGGCTTTCCCCTCACGTGTGGTCATTTACATATCATTTTAATACTACAGACATATAAGGCTTACTACGCACACTCTATTTAAGTCCGTTGATAGAAATAGTAACGAATGAAAATTCAAGAAAAATGCATGACGTCAGTGGACGGCCCATAGGCACTGGGAAAGCATTTTTAATGCGGCGTCAGCTGACGGCTTAAAGGCACTCTACGAGTTAAAATTACAGTTATACAGTATTTTCTTTCTTTTCTTTTTTCTATTTCATGTTAAAAATTACAATAACAGAGTATTTTCATTCCTACCTTGTTTAAAAAATGATCACAAAATTAACAAATCCCACTCATTTTCATGAACTCTCAATGTAATGAAAAGCATCTTTAGATTTCCCAACTTTTCATCTTCAGTAAGAACCCTGAATCAGAGATTTATGGCAAACACATACACATCTGTCTGAATCAGAAACATGCCGCATACACATGAGTGTATGTCAGAGGAAAAGATGCACATGTATGCCATATGCATATGCTGTAATCAGAGATGCATGGCTTACGCATGTTTGAGTAGAGATGCTTGCCATACACATGGCTTTGAATCAGACACGTGTCATGTACATGCAGTGTGTGCGTGTTTGAATCACACATGAGTGGCGTACACATCCGACTGATGTGCAGCAAGGAAAATGTACGGTTATGGGAAAAACAGATTCCATGTTCATCCATACAACAACATACATACAAACTTCCATTTGTACCAATGTGCACAATCTCCCAAAACATTAACAGTGAAGAAATAAACAGATCA
>CM065729.1:75866808-75901808 GCA_033310375.1 Conus canariensis
AGATATTTTGCAGTTTTCCAAGCTTTTTTGTCAATCCCACAGAGACAACATCTGCGGAAACAGTAATGAGCTCTCAAACAATCCAAAAAAGAGAAAAACAACAGAAAAAAAACCCTCATCGCTAACAAAAAACTTATTCATCCATCATGCATGTGTCACACACACACACATACACACACACACACAGAGACACACACACACATGCCATGTCCCTACACACCCCAACAGTCCCCCACATCCTCAACGCCCCCCTCAGGACAACGTGTGGGCCACACTCTGTGCAGGGGTCACAATCAGCTGATGCTGCTGCACCTCACTGTGCATCGCTTCCTGTCCCCCCGCCACCATGGACTGACCCAGGCCGTCCGACGACTCGGGCTCCACCACCAGCGTCTGGTGACCCACCCCTTGCTGTGGCACCGTCGACATGATGATCTGTGAGGGCGGGGCCTGAACGGTCTCCGAGGAAGGAGCAGCGCCGATGGGCTGCTCCGTGATGTGCTGGTAGACAGTGGTGGCGCCCGTGAGGTCACGAATCACCTGCAGGACCATGTTGTCCGACATGCCGTCAGGCGTCTCCATTACGACGTGCTGGAGCTGCCCCTCTCCGATGAGATTCTGGGTGGTGCCTGCCTCCCCAAGCTGGCCGTCGATGGTGTGCACGGTGATGTAGGTGGGCCCGGCGCCCATGGAAGCTAGGTCCTCCTGAACCACGTCCTGCTGCAGCGGGTCGGGCTTGATCTCCACCAGCTCTCCAGACGCCTCCTCCTTCTGAGCCGGAGTGTCAAACATCTCCTGCCCCTCCTCGGCCTGATCCTTGATCTTCAGGAGGACAGGTCGGGAGACAGCTGGATACTTGCGCGGTCGGCCGCGCTTGTGCAGCGTGCCCAGGGTGTGGGAGCGCATGTGTCGGTACAGGTGACCCCGGTTACTGAACGACGTGCCACACAGGTTGCACAGGAATGGCTTTTCTCCTGGACAACACCAGCAACAACTGCTGTCAGCAACCTCACAACCCACCACGGCAAAGAGGAATTTTCCTACTAAATATAAATGCATTGTGTTTTGTCCTGTGATCTGTTTGTCTGGATAGTTTTGCAGAACTAATAACTTTTCTTTGAAAAATTTGCTTCAATTTCTGCCTCCACTCACCTCACTTTGAAACCTACTAAAAAGAAGTTTTACCAAATACTTATCTTTCCAAACAAAACTTATCTTAGCTGTTTAAATGCATACCATGTCCCCGCTTGACAATGAACACTGCCATATCATCAGAATTTAAAAGAAAAAGAATCCAAAACTGGGACAGCGGGGATAACTCACCTCCATATTTAATCAGTCAGTAAAATGATTGCCTTTAGTGAGTTCACTGAAACATATTCAAACTCAGTTTTCACCGAACTGGATGAAGATAAGTGACTGCTCATTCATTTTCGTTATCCCGAGTGTTATGTATCTTGCCTGAAGAAGACCTAAAAGGTCGAAACATGTTGTATTTTGTCTTGTGATTCATTTGTAAACATTTTTCAGCGTAGCCTTACCGATAATTTTTAAAATTTGTTAAGATTTCCACCTGCAGTTGCCTCACTTTGCAACTAGATCAGTTTTCTGACCTTTTCTCAACCAAGCGTAAAGGTGGGAGAGCGTTATGATATTTGGACAGGCAAGTATTTCATAAAACTACATTTAGTAATGCTCATACTTACCTGTCCAAACAAATGCCAGAATACTGAAAAGACTGGAGGGAGCAGGCTCACCTGAATACAGAGATAAGCATATCCCTGTACAGTTCCTCAAACTTAGGACTCAGCATTAGTGGCCACTAAAATCCCTGTGCAAAGTCTTCCATGCTTAGTCTGGAGGTGAATGGATTTGTCACAGCTCTCTCTCTCTCTCTCAAAATAACAACACAGCATGACCAGCAATAAACATATACTAAAGATAAAAGAATTTCTCAAATCCAGCATCAGGAAAAGGTGAAGACCCCCTCCCAAGACATACTGGGAAAGTGAGTACTGATTCTGCCCTTTCAAAGGCCCTTTGAAACACGTATCACATAGATACCAATGGCAACTGTAACAAAGTGCACTGTAACAAAGTGCACTGTAACAAAGTGCACCGTAACAAAGTGCACTGTAACAAAGTGCACTGTAACAAAGTGCACTGTAACAAAGTGCACTGTAACAAAGTACAAAAATGTACTTTAATTGCAGCTGATGGCAGCTAGTGATAGAGCAGAATTAACTGGGCAATTCAAACAGAAAAGGTCAAGTTACTGCAGGCGGAAATCTAAACAAATCTTAAGTAAATGTTAAGGTCAATGTACAACCAACTGGGGGAGGGGGGGGGGGGGGGGGGGGGCTGGGGTGGAAGGGGGAGTAGGGGGTGCCCCAAGGAACTGGGGGAGGGGAGGGGGGGGGGAGCTGGGGTGGAAGGGGGAGTAGGGGGTGCCCCAAGGAACTGGGGGTGGGGGGGGGGGGGCCGGGGTGGAAGGGGGAGTAGGGGATGCCCCAAGGCAGTCAAGTGCCTCCATATATTAAATCATCACATGGAGAACAAATGTACCAAAGGTCGTCTTAACTTCCAGCCTACTGCATGAACCACGTCTGCATGAACCTACTGCATGAACCACATCTGTGACTGCAATGCTCCACCAGAGGGCACAACTAGCAGAGACAGCCCGGACTCCTGTGCCCTTACATCCGCTTTGGGGTGAAGCCGATTCAGCTCGTCCAGTCTCGAAGGGAGGGGTATAGGAACCCTTACCATCAGGCTAATCGATTGATCAGCTCTTCATCCATGATCTTTAAATCCCTTTTTTTAGTTTCAAAGGAAGAAATGATTTAAGAAAGCCAATTCAAAAACATATGTAGGCAGAACAACCTTACACACCTGCACACAGCAACCTCGGAGCTTTACCTGTGTGTGACCTTTCATGGTCGCGCACCATGTAGCGCATGGGGAAAGTCTTGGAACAGGTGCTACACTTGTAAGGTCGTAGACCCGAGTGGGAGGTCAGGCGATGTTTCTTCAGCGCCATGTCAGTCATGTACACACGCCCACAGTCTTCACACTGGAACTGAACCCCCGAGGTCTCTGCCAGGTGGTACCTGCAACAGGGAGAACACGGTCAGAAGCTGCCAGGTGGTACCTGCAACAGGGAGAAAACGGTCAGAAGCTGCCAGGTGATACCTGCAACAGGGAGAACACGGTCAGAAGCTGCCAGGTGGTACCTGCAACACGGAGAACACGGTCAGAAGCTGCCAGGTGGTACCTGCAACAGGGAGAACACGGTCAGAAGCTGCCAGGTGGTACCTGCAACAGGGAGAACACGGTCAGAAGCTGCCAGGTGGTACCTGCAACACGGAGAACACGGTCAGAAGCTGCCAGGTGGTACCTGCAACAGGGAGAACACGGTCAGAAGCTGCCAGGTGGTACCTGCAACAGGGAGAACATGGTCAGAAGCTGCCAGGTGGTACCTGCAACAGGGAGAACATGGTCAGAAGCTGCCAGGTGGTACCTGCAACAGGGAGAACATGGTCAGAAGCTGCCAGGTGGTACCTGCAACAGGGAGAAACGGTCAGAAGCTGCCAGGTGATACCTGCAACAGGGAGAACATGGTCAGAAGCTGCCAGGTGGTACCTGCAACAGGGAGAACATGGTCAGAAGCTGCCAGGTGATACCTGCAACAGGGAGAACATGGTCAGAAGCTGCCAGGTGGTACCTGCAACAGGGAGAACACGGTCAGAAGCTGCCAGGTGATACCTGCAACAGGGAGAACATGGTCAGAAGCTGGCAGGTGGTACCTGCAACAGGGAGAAAACGGTCAGAAGCTGCCAAGTGATACCTGCAACAGGGAGAACACAGTCAGAAGCTGCCAGGTGATACCTGCAACAGGGAGAACACGGTCAGAAGCTGGCAGGTGGTACCTGCAACAGGAGAGAAAACAGTCAGAAGCTGCCAGGTGATACCTGCAACAGGGAGAACATGGTCAGAAGCTGCCTGGTGGTACCTGCAACAGGGAGAACACGGTCAGAAGCTGCCAGGTGGTACCTGCAACAGGGATAAAATAGTCAGAAGCTGGCAGGTGATACCTGCAACAGCGAGAGAAAACGGTCAGAAGCTGCCAGGTGATACCTGCAACAGGGATAAAATAGTCAGAAGCTGGCAGGTGATACCTGCAACAGGGAGAAAATAGTCAGAAGCTGCCAGGTGATACCTGCAACAGGGAATAAATAGTCAGAAGCTGCAGGTGATACCTGCAACAGGGAGAAGAAAATAGTCAGAAGCTGCCAGGTGATACCTGCAACAGCGAGAAAATGGTCAGAAGCTGCCAGGTGATACCTGCAACAGGGAGAACACGGTCAGAAGCTGCCAGGTGATACCTGCAACAGGGAGAAAATGGTCAGAAGCTGCCAGGTGATACCTGCACAGCGGAAAACGGTCAGAAGCTGCAGTGATACCTGCAACAGGGATAAAATAGTCAGAAGCTGGCAGGTGATACCTGCAACAGGGAGAAAATAGTCAGAAGCTGGCAGGTGATACCTGCAACAGGGAGAACATGGTCAGAAGCTGGCACGTGATACCTGCAACAGGGAGAAAACGGTCAGAAGCTGGCAGCATCCATCATGGAGGGAAACAAGCCTGCATTCTGCTTGCACTGAGGATTTATAGACAGATGGAGGAATTATGGACCTGTCTGTAGAACTATTGATCACACAGAGAGTTTTTAACCTCTAGTTTTGCTTTGCTGCATGGAGTCATGAAAAGAAATTTTACGTAATGGTTTAATAACCATTTTCATTCAGCTGTCCAAACAAGCTGATGGACTACTTGACCTACTCTGGTTCCTTTCCACTGCTGCATGTGCTCACTCGCTCTCTCTCTCTCTCTCTGTTTCTCTCTCTATCTCTCTCTCTGTATCTCTCTCTGTCTCTCTCTCTCTCTCTGTCTCTCTCTCTCTCTCTCTGTCTCTCTCTCCTATAACTCCATGAGAAGTCACTGGGGCACCACAATGAAGAACATTTAACCAAGTTCTTCCACTTCTCCCTTGAGTCCCTGTTCCCTGTCAGCTCTGCAATGTTGTCAGTCCACTGCTTTTTTCTGTCTCAGTGTTGCACCGAGGCATCGGCCTTCGGCCAATGGCCTATTAAAAACTGAAAAGTCCGATCGTGTTTCCCCAGCCCGGACTCATTGTCCGATCGAAATGTAGCGCTGGCGGCCTCGGTCCGATCGTTTCACGTCACTCGCTGACATGTCAATCTACATTTTCCCAGACAGATTCTCGACTGAAATGCTCAACATTATTTCACTCGCCACAGCTATTCTTAGGCAAAACCAAAAGTAGACGGTGCTGATCGAAATACTTGGAAAAAGTACAGTATGGATTTACCCTGAATCAAGGTAAGGGAAACAACTCTCATGTCTTTGTTTCGCCATTTTTTGTTTCTGCTAGGAATCACGCTTTACGATTTTACTTCACGTTTTATAGCAGAATGAATCAATGTTTCGTAATGACTTTTTCATTTCAATGTTGTGTGGTAGTTCCCATATAATCCGATTCTGTTAACATAGTAAAGAACTCAGCCTGTTTTGTACTAAATATCTTATTTTAATTTTCTTTTAACTCTTGCATATAAAGGTTATAAATATTCCCTGGTATGTTATTTTTCTTTTTTTTTTCCATTACGTCAATTTGTCCTATTGCTTTCCAGGGTTCAGGACATTATGGCCTATTGATTTCTTTCCTTCAGGACAGTCTGTCCTATTACTTCTACAACCTCGGTACATCACTGGTGTCTTCCCCTTCAGTTCCCTCCTTCAACAGCTCCCTGGAGGAGTGTTTCAGCAAGGCCATGAGCTTTTTGCACTACACACCACAATACTCTCTTCCTGACTGATGTCAGTGGATCTTCATATGGTCCGATGTGTTGCTTGATGGTTTGTCTCACTTGTTCATTGGTAATATGATCCGTATATCTGACACATAGCAACTTGCGGCAACACCTCATTTCCATCGACTGGATTCTTTTTTTCCAGATCTGCTGTAAGGGTCCATGTCTCACATACAGATCTGCTGTAAGGGTCCATGTCTCACATACAGATCTGCTGTAAGGGTCCATGTCTCACATACAGATCTGCTGTAAGGGTCCATGTCTCACATACAGATCTGCTGTAAGGGTCCATGTCTCACATACAGATCTGCTGTAAGGGTCCATGTCTCACATACAGATCTGCTGTAAGGGTCCATGTCTCACATACAGATCTGCTGTAAGGGTCCATGTCTCACATACAACAGGAAGATGGAATATACCAGTAAACATAAGGGCCTGAGTTTGTTCATGGAGATATTCTAGCTCTTCCATTCATGCTTTCAGCTGGATAATGCTGCAGCTGTCTTTGCTGCCGTTGAGAGGACTTCTCTGTTGGAACCCTCACTGCTGATAATGATGGATTCCAGGCTAGTGAACTGCTGTGTAGATTCTAGCTTCTGAGCGTGTTGATGGTACTGATGGTATTGATGGTGTTGATGGTATTGATGGTATTGATGGTGTTGATGGTATTGATGGTGTTGATGGTATTGATGGTATTGATGGTAGTGGTGTGGCTGGCCATCAACTTGCTCTTCACAGCGCTGGTTTCCAGGCCATGTCCTACTGACGTTTCATTCAATCGTTTAACAAGCTGGGGAAATTCTGGGTCACTGTTTGCCAGACCATCAGTGTCATTTGCTTGTCAAAGATTGTTTATGTATCTTCCTCCAGTGCTCTTCATGATCTTCAAGTGCATCAGTGATAATATGCTCCAGGAACTGAAAAGTGAAGGAAATAGAAGGCAACCCTGACTAACTACAACTGAGGTAAGAACCCATTCTCCAATAACACCCTGTGTGAACACACTACTGGACGCTTTGGAATGCAGTTGCTAGATGTGTTAACATGCTTCTGCTTGATGCCAACTTTCTTCATAGTGACCCATACTGCCTTCTGCCAGACTGTGGAATGCATTCTTTGAAGTCTACGAAGATGTGGTAGAACTCCCCCTGGTGCTGGAGATGTTTTTTTTTGTTAAGGCTACATAGGTTAAGAATCTGTTCAACAGTTCTTCTGCCTTTGTGGAATCCAGCCTGTTCCTTAGCAATGGTATCTGCTTGTGGCTGTGATCAGTTCAAAATAATTTTGAGATGTTACTTTTACGGTGTGGCTGACCAAGCTTCTAGTAAGATAATTCCGGCCGTGTTGGAGATTTCCTCTCTTGGGAAGGGTAACGATTAGTGACTGATTTTATAGGTGGGCCACTCCCCAGTGACCCACATATTGTTGAAGATGACAGTTAAGATATCAATGACTCCATCTCCACCATGTTTCTAAAGTTCTGCCCATGCTATGGGGCCCAAATGGGACAACAGGAACCACACAATGTGCTATGGGCCCAAATGGGATGACAAGAACCACACAATGTGCTATGGGCCCAAATGGGACGACAGGAACCACACAATGTGCTATGGGCCCAAATGGGACAACAGGAATCACACAATGTGCTATGGGCCCAAATGGGACAACAGGAACCACACAGTGTGCTATGGGCCTAAATGGGACGACAGGAACCACACAGTGTGCTATGGGCCCAAATGGGACGACAGGAACCACACAATGTGCTATGGGCCCAAATGGGACGACAGGAACCGCACAATGTGCTATGGGCCCAAATGGGACAAGGAACCACACAATGTGCTATGGGCCCAAATGGGACGACAGGAACCACACAATGTACTATGGACCCAAATGGGACGAGGAACCACACAATGTGCTATGGGCCCAAATGGGACGAGGAACCACACAATGTGCTATGGGCCCAAATGGGACAACAGGAACCAAACAATGTGCTATGGGCCCAAATGGGACAACAGGAACCAAACAATGTGCTATGGGCCCAAATGGGACAACAGGAACCACACAATGTACTATGGGCCCAAATGGGACGACAGGAATCACACAATGTGCTATGGGCCCAAATGGGATGACAGGAACCACACAATGTGCTATGGACCCAAATGGGACGACAGGAACCACACAATGTGCTATGGATTCCAGTGGGTGGGTTGGAACCATGAGGTATGCTAATTGCGGGGGACTAAACAGACAGGCGGAAACCGACAGTGTATTCCGAGTCCAAAGGGAAACCTCACGAAGCTATGGCCCAAACCACCAAAACCAGATAAAAATAGGAAGACTGGGATAATATGGTGCTCTATGGCTTAGAAACAACAACTACTACAACAACAACATCACACACAATACATGCACACAAATACACCCATATACATAATACACACACACAAATACAGACTGATACACACACACACACATATATATATACATACACACGCGCACGCATACACACACACAGACAACACACCACACCACATACACACACACACACACACACACGCACACACACACACACACACACACACCACACACACACAACACACAAACGCCACACCCACACAGCACACGCAGACAAAACGCTGATGTCACCCACAAGCACACTGCAAACAACAATGTACCCAGACCATGATGCCATACCTCATGTGGGACTTGAAGCTCTCCTTGGCCTTGTTGAGATACTTCTTGCCACACACTTTGCATTCGTGGGGCTGGGTGCAGGACTTCTTGCGATGTGCTTGTTGAAGCCCAACTTGCTGTAGAACACGCGACTGCAGTCGGGACACTTGTACTCACTGTTGGGGTTCTCATGCACTGTGCAACAGGGAAGCCAACAGCATTTGGATAAGCTCATCACGTTTACTGACAATTCGCATCAGGAAGATTACGGGAAGCGTGGAAATGGAGGTCTCTCCAATTCTGAAAAAAATAAAAAAACACTTTGGAAAAAAAAAAACAAACAGAATAATTGTTTTCTTTTTTTAATGAATACATACTGCCGCCCGAAAATACAACTGCTGTAACTTGAAATTTTTTGCATTCTTGACATTTTTGGTACACTGTAAGAGCAGATCATAAACAAGAAGAAGACTGAGCTGATGAAGATCAACACCACAGGCAGCAGCCCAGTCACAGTCAGAGGCAAGCCCATCAGGGAAGTAGATTCTTTTGTCTATTTGGGAAGCATAGTTGACAAGCAGGGGGGCACCGACCGAGACATCATAGCCAGGATAGGCAAGGCGCGAGCAGCATTCACCATGCTTAAGAAAATCTGGGCCTCAGGAGAGATCAGAAGGACAACAAAATTGCGTTATCTTCAATTCAAACATGAAGTTTGTTCTGCTCTACGGCTACGAGACTTGAAGAATGACCCAAGCTATGCAGCAAAAAATTCAGACCTTCATCAACACCTGTCTGAGGCGCATTTTCAAAATCAGATGGCCAGAGAAGATCAGCAATGAAGATCTATGGAAGCAAGCAGGACAGGAACCAGTGGCCAAGCAGATTCTGCGGAGGAAGTGGGGCTGGACTGGACACACTCTCAGGAAGCCAGCATCCAGCACTACACACCAGGCCCTGACATGGAACCCGCAGAGGGGAAGAGAGGCCGACCTTACAGCAGCTGGAGGCGAGACACTGAGGCAGAGATAAAGAGGCAGGGGACCAACTGGACAGGCATTCAGCGAGCAGCCCAGAACCGAGTGCGATGGCGGAGTGTTGTCGATGGCCTATGCTCACCCTTGAGCTATGGGCCTAAGTAAGTAAGTAAGAGTACGCCAAGGGGCATAACGTAGCCAAGTGCCAATTACATTACCCTAAAAATAAACATGCTGTAATCAAAATACTTGTACCATAACTCAGCTCGCAGTGTATCTGGCAGGGATAATAATCAGTTTTTTTCACCTCCTGTAAAATTTGATTTTCAGACTTGCGGTAGTTGTATTTCCAGGTGGCCATACTTAATGAGAAAAAAAATGGTGAAAGAAACAACAAATCCTGTCATGATAACCCCTCCCCCCCTCCCCAAAAATGACTCATCCTTAAGAATCTGTGGCAGACTTTGTAAGTAATATCGATCTGTCAAAATGCCACATCTTGTTACACACAAAAAAATCTAAAATATAAGAATGAAACAGTGTACACTTGGTGCTGTTGTACATGAATGAGAAAAATGTTCAGGGTGCAGAGAAACATCAAATATTTTTTCATCCAGCATCACATACAAATCTAGTAAGAATTCTATAAATGTGTGCGTGTGCGCGCGCCTGTGTGTGTGTGTGTGTGTGTGTGTGTGTGTGTGTGTGTGTGTGTGTGTGCTTGCAGTCTACCTGTACTAATGTAAATTATTTTAAAAGTCTTGCATTCAAAATTAGTGTCAACTGAACGGTCATTGGGTCTGATCCTACCTGAATATAAGGTACAGGCAGTAAATCTGAATGTAAGAATTACAGAGGAATTACATTATTGAGTTGCATCATGGAAGTCTTTATATCCATTTTAAGTAAATGTCTTACTACTTCTATCGATTTGATACCCAACAAGAAGTTTTTACACCCATTTTAAATAAATGTCTTACCACTTTATCAATGTGATACCTTACAAGACGTTTTTACATCCATTTTAACCTCAGACCTCAGAGACCCACTCACTTAACAACAGTCGTCCTAAGACCTAGGAGAACCACTGACTTTACAACAGTCATCCTATGACCTCAGAGACCCACTAACTTTACAACAGTCGTCCTTAGACCTCAGAGACCCACTAACTTTACAACAGTCGTCCTATGACCTCAGAGACCCACTAACTTTACAGCAGTCGTCCTATGACCTCAGAGACCCACTAACTTTACAACAGTTGTCCTATGACCTCAGAGACCCACTAACTTTACAACAGTCATCCTAAGACCTCGGAGACCCACTAACTTTACAACAGTCATCCTATGACCTCAGAGACCCACTAACTTTACAAGTCGTCCTTAGACCTCAGAGACCCACTAACTTTACAACAGTCATCCTTAGACTTCAGAGACCCACTAACTTTACAACAGTCGTCCTTAGACCTCAGAGACCCACTAACTTTACAACAGTCATCCTATGACCTCAGAGATCCACTAACTTTACAACAGTCGTCCTATGACCTCAGAGACCCACTAACTTTAAAACAGTTGTCCTTAGACCTCTGAGACCCACTAACTTTACAACAGTTGTCCTAAGACCTCGGAGACCCACTAACTTTACAACAGTCGTCCTATGACCTCAGAGACCCACTAACTTTACAACAATCGTCCTTAGACCTCAGAGACCACTAACTTAACAACAGTCATCCTAAGACCTCAGAGACCCACTAACTTTACAACAGTCGTCCTAAGACCTCGGAGACCCACTAACTTTACAACAGTCGTCCTAAGACCTCAGAGACCCACTAACTTTACAACAGTCGTCCTATGACCTCAGAGACCCACTAACTTTACAACAGTGGTACTAAGACCTCAGAGACCCACTAACTTAACAACAGTCGTCCTTAGACCTCAGAGACCCACTAACTTAACAACAGTCGTCCTTAGACCTCAGAGATCCACTAACTTTACAACAGTCGTCCTACGACCTCGGAGACCCACTAACTTTACAACACTCATCCTTAGACCTCAGAGACCCACTAACCTTACAACACTCATCCTTAGACCTCAGAGACCCACTGACCTTCTCCTTGTGCAGCTCCAGCAACTTCTCCGTGGTGAACCTGACCCGACACAGGGGGCACTCAAACTCTCCCTGTGTCCCGTCCTCGTGGAACACGTCCCGCTTGTAGCACGTCCCCTGACGCTTGTGCTTCAGGTAGCCATTGCGTGTGGCATAGGTACGGTTGCAGTCGTTGCAGCGGTAGTTGTTGTGGCTTTCCTGGTCCCGGTGGGTGTCCATGTGCTCCTCCAGAACAGCGCGGTTGCTGACAACGTTGTAAACAACAACTATGTTGTAAACAACAACAACAAGTAGAGTTGGAAGGAATGCAAGACTGTTTATGGTGGGAGGGGAGAAAGGGGTAGTAGGGTGTGTAACTATCAGGTGAAGAGAACTGTGTACAATTAAAACAGTTACAGATTTATACACAGAAATGACTAATGAAAAGTATCATCTCTACCCAAATTTTACCAAACATTGATGATTCATTGTGACATGACTGATGTCTGAAATATTTGCTGCAGAAATAAAATGGATGCACCATAGGATTGTCTACTGTGGGACCTGGGGTCTATAGAAATTTTTCAGCCAAACACTCTTCCAATGGCATCTAACAACAATGTGTGGGACATCTGTGATACATGGAAGAGAGTTACTTCCCATTTCCTTCCTGGCCATGGCGCGCAGCAAGGGTCCTAGGGCCCACCTAGGTTCTAGCTAACTCTTGCTTGACCAGGCTGGAGCTGGCTAGAACCTAGGTGGGCCCTAGGACCCTTGCTGTCAGATGGAATCTTACTTCCCCCACACATGATCTTTACGTCTATTTCCTGACAAGAAAACACACAGAAATAAAGGTATGGTAAAATGCACAAGAGGCTGACAATAAACTTGATAATTGTGATGATGATATTGATGATGATGATGATGATGATGATGATAAAGACGATGATGATGTTGAAGATGATGAGGAGGATGAGGATGATGAGGAGGAGGAGGATGAGTAGGAGGATGAAGATGATGAAGATGATAAAGATGAGGATGACAATGAGGATGATGAGGAGGAGGAGGAGGATAATGAAGATGATGAGGATGCTGAGGAGTTCCATTGTGGTCAGAGACAACATGGCTCTTTTTCTTTCTTCTTGACGGGGCAGAGCTTCACATTTCTGTTCCCAACACACTCTGACACAGGACAGGACATGATCTGTTTTTTCTGTTCCCAACACACTCTGACACAGGACAGGACATGATCTGTTTTTCTGTTCCCAACACACTCTGACACAGGACAGGACATGATCTGTTTTTCTGTTCCCAACACACTCTGACACAGGACAGGACATGATCTGTTTTTCTGTTCCCAACACACTCTGACACAGGACAGGACATGATCTTTTTTTCTGTTCCCAACACACTCTGACACAGGACAGGACATGATCTTTTTTTCTGCCCTGCCAGGGAACATGTAGAAAACGTCTCCACCTGTCCCCAGGCAAAACCATCTGTCCATCATTTTGCAGTGACAAGCTTGAAATTATATACAGTACTCACTGATGATGAAGAAGAAAAACACAATTCATCGCCATCTGCCATTTTGTTACAACTAGACCACCTGTGTGCTCCTTTTCAATTGGCAGGTAATATCACTGTTACAAATGGAAACTTACAATACTAGTCTTGATAAGTGAAATCGCAGGCTGTCATGATGATTATCCAGTATCTGCAAAACAATGCTGAACTTTCAAGTTGAAAGATGTTTGAAAAGTTGTTTTTTTCCTGGCGGCCAGCTCGCTGAATTCACCCTTTGCCTGAAACAGGTAATCGCTGGCCCAAGGCAGTCGGCCAACTCTTATTATCCTAAAATGTGGTGCCACCCTAGCCCATGAATATATCCATACCAGGGCACAAAATACTCACCCATTCAACTCTCCAAGACACATAGAAATGCTCTCTCCACTTGCCCGCTGAACAACCACTTGCCGACTAGATCAGTGAAAAGGTGATTTACAGGTGAACTGTCCAGGACACATAGAAATGCTCTCTCCACTCGCCAGTGAAAAGGTGATTTACAAGTGAACTGTCCAGGACACATAGAAATGCTCTCTCCACTCACCAGTGAAAAGGTGATTTACAAGTGAACTGTCCAGGACACATAGAAATGCTCTCTCCACTCACCAGTGAAAAGGTGATTTACAAGTGAACTGTCCAGGACACATAGAAATGCTCTCTCCACTCACCTGCTGAACAACCACTTGCTGACTATATCAGTGAAAAGGTGATTTACAAGTGAACTGTCCAGGACACATAGAAATGCTCTCTCCACTCGCCCGCTGAACAACCACTTGCTGACTAGATCAGTGAAAAGGTGATTTACAGGTCAGCTGTGCTGCAGACTGATCGCACTTGCCTCATGTCTTTTTCCCTTTCAGTTTCACTTCCACCCCCTCCCCTCTCCCCACCCCAATCCACCTCACTACCACACTCTCACTCCCTCCCCTCTCCCCCAATCACATCCTCATGCACAGTCACACCCCAACCCTCCCCTTCCTCGGTTTTCTCAGACCTGGACTGCAATCAGAGCAGACTGGACTTCTTGATCGGATTAATGTTTTAATTAATCCGCCTCCACCTCCCCCCTTTTTTTTGTGGTTTGTTTGTTTTAAGTAACGAATATGTATGGATTCTGACAGTGAAACAGCCCAGATAAGTGAAATGCAAATGTGGTTAACTTGATTGTAAACAACAAGAAATCTTCTTCTCCTCCTCTTCTTCTGCGTATACAGGCTGATACTCCTGCGGACACTCCCTGTATAGACAGACAAGTATTAATCCCATCTACCCGACAAAGGGAGCGGGGTTTTGTGTGTATGACCATTTTTTTCATCCCGCCATTAAGGCAGCCATACTCCAACTTTGGGGAAGGTACATGCTATGTGTAACGTGTCATCCATACCAACGGCCAAACTGGCCTTCTCTTCCGAAAGTTGGTGATGGGATTTTACATGTGTGCAAGATGTTATGCATGCGTTCACACACAGAACCTCGGTTTATAGTCTCATTGGAAGGACTGTATGGGGAACGGAGTCAGAACCAATGTTAACTCCGAGGGAAAAATCCCCCTGTACTGAAACGGCCCGGCGGAGATTCGAACCCGCAACCCCAAGATTATGAGTCCGGCGCTCTACCACTGAGCTATTCCGGCCGCAACAAGAAATGATATGCACAAGAATTCTGACTGTTAGAAGCTCTATCATCAAGTGCATTCATGGCTTTCATGACAAATCAAGACAATTCCAATTTCAAATTTCAATTAACAACAAAACAAAAAAGACAGGCCAGACTGACTCACTCAAAGAGTTTGCCGCAGAATGTGCACTGACGTTGACTGTTGCACTGGTCGTTGCTGATGTGGCGCTGACAGTTGGAGGGGTTGCTGAACTTCTTCCCACATTTTGGGCACTCCAGCTTCTGCTCTGTCCCATCCTCCCCCTGTTCTGTCACCTCCCCATTCTCCCCACCCCCTTCTTCCGCCTGCGTCCCCTCTCCTCTTCCCTCTTCCTCCTTCACCTCCACCGATCCTTCCACCTCTTCGTCAGAGTCCTCCTCCTCTTTGTTACTATCTTCAGACGCTCCAATACGCTGAAATATGAACGGTTCCTCATCGCCATCGTCGAGATATTTCCTAGGTTTCTTGATCACGCGGGATGGTCGCCCAGCTCTTCGTTTGATGGGTGAAAAGGAGGTGAACTTGTTCTTACTCCTTTTGGGAACATCTCCTAAACCTTGCTGGTGAGGTGAAGGCAACATCGTGTGCTCAGCATGCACATCAGGTGTTGCCGCTTCACCTGATGCGGCTACGTTAGTGTCAGGTTTGCTTCCCCTTTCCACAGAGGCTGACGCTGCCTCTTCTGCAAGCTTCTCTGTGGACTCGCCTTGCTCAACAGGGTCTGAGCGCTTTACCAATCTGGAAGGAGTAAGAGGTGGGGGAGGACACTTTCTGGGCCGACCTGGCCTCCTTTTAACGCTGGGTGCAGGGGCACCTCAAAGTGTGTGGAAGAGGGTTGACTTCCAGCTAGAGCAGAAGCAGAGGAGTCTGTAGGGGTCTTGTACGTGTGGACGTTCAAAATGGTTGGGGGGTCCTCTTCCTGTCCACAAACATATGGGATCAAAGAACTTTGTGCATCCCTTTCATCCGTAACACCTCTCCTCTTTCCCATCCCCTCACCCCCTTACTCCTATATAGGCCAGTGTTTTAGATTACGTCGAAATGGGGATTATAGTACCCTCTGAGGCTAAAAATCTCATAGAGAAAACTCATGAACAGAATGTGAATATGTATTATGTTATTTCTCTCACTGGCTGTGGTGGTTTTGGGTCTTCACAAAATTTCATCAACTCCATCAGACTTGAATTTTCTTTTTCTTCTTTTTTTTTTTGGAAGGGGGGGGGGGGGGGGAGAGGGGGGAGGGCTAGAACATGGCCCTGTCAATCAGTGAGACATCAATAAGAAGAAATATTCACTAAATGGAAAGAGTTTGGCCTTGACTTATTGCACCATATGAGTGTATCCAGTACCATGAGAGTAGGCTCCCTTTGAAAGTTTCCAACTTCTTGCGAAGTCATATATCTGATCTGATACAGAGTGTGTCCGTAGCGGCGAAGCAAACAAAACTGTCAGCATTTGAAAAAATAAATTTACTAGTTTCAGTTTTATCCCAAACTGAAAATTGTTGCTGAAGTACGGTTATTTCCTTGTTTTCTAGAAAATGGTATGGATCAACCTGGTTCTGAGGTTGATCTGAAAATGTTGTATACATCCACGGATGCATCACACATCTGATATAAATAAACTCACATACACACCCTCTGACCCTGTCCCACTACCAACATTAAAAAAAAAATCTGCCACAGCAAATAAAAACGCAAGTAAGCAATTATAGACGAGCAGGAAGAAAAGACAATTTAAAGCACTGAAACAGATGACACACCAAACTCACGCAGTCTGTTCCTTTTTTTTTTTTTGGTCATTCACATTTTGATAAGCTATGCAGTCGAACAATTCCTCTAATGCTTAACGATGGTAAATGCAATTGTGCAGTCTGATACAATTCCTCTAATGCTTTAACCGATGGTAAAATGCAAATTGTGCAGTCTGATACAATTCCTCTAATGCTTTAACCGATGGTAAAATGCAAATTGTGCAGTCTGATACAATTCCTCTAATGCTTTAACAGATGGTAAAATGCAAATTGTGCAGTCTGATACAATTCCTCTAATGCTTTAACCGATGGTAAAATGCAAATTGTGCAGTCTGATACAATTCCTCTAATGCTTTAACAGATGGTAAAATGCAAATTGTGCAGTCTGATACAATTCCTCTAATGCTTTAACCGATGGTAAAATGCAAATTGTGCAGTCTGATACAATTCCTCTAATGCTTTAACCGATGGTAAAATGCAAATTGTGCAGTCTGATACAATTCCTCTAATGCTTTAACAGATGGTAAAATGCAAATTGTGCAGTCTGATACAATTCCTCTAATGCTTTAACAGATGGTAAAATGCAATTTGTAACGCAGCCTGTGCACACAATCTGACTTGTCAAGACAAATTTAGAATCTGAATCATGTCACCCTCACCACACATCTACCTCACAACCAATATCATCACCAGAACATCCTAAACATCACCTCAATACTGATCACCGTCACCCCACCCCCACCGTCTCAGACATCATCCAAAATGCTCCTTACAGTTCTGACGTTAGAGCTGGTGATCCTCCCTGTCTTGGAGTCGATGGTGTTGATGAGGTACTTTCGGCACACCACCAGTTTGACGCACACTTCCACGGTGGTCTCCACATACAAGGGATTTTCAGTGGAATCCTTACATGTGCTTGGGTCATGGGAGTTTCGTTTGTCATCTCTCCCATCTGTAAAAAAAAAAAGGATAAATCATTAATTTTGCACATTTATCTATCTTATCATCCTGAATTACTTCTGCCAGTAAAATTATAATGAACATGAAAATCTGCAACTGTAAACATGAATTAGAAATTAAATCCATACAAAACAGATTTCTTTGCCATGCATGGGTGTAGTAGTGTGCAAACATGTCTTCATGAGTATACGAGCGAGTGTTTTTCATGTGTGTGTTTGTCACTTTGTGTGAGTGTGTATGTGAAGCTATGAAAACTGACATAAAACATGTAATGTTAATTGTCATTGTTTGTGTAGCTCAGTTAGCATCCTCCACCCAACCCCAGTGTATTCATACATGTGTAAGTAAGTGCACATTTTGTGTTCACTCACACACAGCTAACGCACTTAAACGCTGTGTCTCTTCAACTTTGACACGCCGATTCAAGATGTTTCACCTGATCCTTTGTCCGAAGCAAACAGGGAGGATGGGAAACCAAGCCTGAAAGTTCCATCCCCACTGCCGCCAACTGGCATCGGCATCGCCAGACTGTCATCGATGCCATCAGTGATGGATGACTGCCCATCAAGACTTACTGCAGCCATTGGACGTCCCAATGCCCAGAGCAGACTCCTAATGTCAAGCAAATTGTGTCACACATCTGGAAAAAGAAAAAAAAAGAATTGTTCAATATTCACAAATGAAAATTGATTAGATGCATTCATAGATTCACCAGTACCTTAACAGAATTCACTGCCCATGGATCAACAGACAATTAAAAACAACAACAACAAAGGACACAGAAACAAACAAATAAACTATTAAGCCAACTAAAGTAATCAGAATTTACAGCCAGTACTGACACTGACAATGTAATTTCAATGACATATACTAAGTTTTACTTTTTCTCTGATCAGCTGGTACTATCATTGTTAAACTTTTAATAGCACTCTAGATGAGATATTGCGGCATTACTTAGCTTTACGCCACCAATATATTCACTGTACACATATTGCGGCATTCCTGAGCTTTGCACTACCAATACATTCACTGTACACATATTCATGGCCAGTCATTTGGAGGAGTGCCTCTATAAAAATGACTGCAGCAATTTTTTTAAATATTTTACTGTGCCTGTGCTTACATGTGATTCCCAAACTGGCAGTCTGTGTAAACATTTCATCCATCTCATAATCATGCCATAGGTACACTGATAATATGTGATTCTACTTCAGTACTTGTAATGTGAAGAGGAAACAGTCAATCCACATTCAGCTTTGAACAAAGACTTTCCATTCCAGAGAATGGCGAGATAACTGATTATTTCTCCTGGTTTGCGCAGTAGAAATTGTGCTAGACAAAGAATCAAATCTATCAGATGTTGACGTTTGGGTTCTTGAAAGTGAAAATGGCTGAAAGTCTTTGCATATATGATGGCATGTGAACAAAAACATATTGGTGCTACCAGCTCCTGGTGGCAAGGTCACGACATGAGGCAGCTAATTCAGATAATTTGCTGACCACCAAATGTTAAAAAGTTTTTTTAAAAATAAAATGCAATCCCCCCCCCCCCCCCCCCCCCCCAAAAAGATGAAAGCTGATTACATGTGTAAAAACATAACCACAACATTACAGAGTGTTTATTAAACAAACAAATACTAAAATCAGGTGGTCAGTGGTCTATCAGCAGTTGTCAGAGCAGAGAGAGACTGTGAGGTGTGTATGTCACTATGTGTTTAAGTTGTTAAAAGTGTTAGTTTAAAATTAATACTTAAGCACTGCACAAACAATCCATGTCAACAATGTTATCATCATGGGACTTCTCACACAAAGTTACAGTTACACAGCCAACGATACACAAAGACATGCCTAGCCATGCATTAAAGATCAATAACCTCAGTTTGTCTCATGCAATACTGGAACAGCTTTCTAATAAGACTAAAATTGTAAAGTATAAGATTTACTTTTTGAAAGGAAATCGGTGTTGTTCAAATAGAATGAACCCCAGTTTGATAAACCTGGTGAGTGATTTTGACATGGAAATTAAGTGTGTGCATGTGCGTGTGTGGGTGCGTGCGCGTGCGTATACATGTGGTGTGTGTGTGTGTGTGTGTGTGTGTGTGTGTGTGTGTGTTGTGCATATGTGTGTGTGTGTGCATATGTATGTATGTGTGTCTGTCTCAGTGTGTGTCTATATGAGTACAAAACAAGTCACATTAAAAATTTTGCGATCCTATGATGCTGTATATTAAATTTCTTCATTCCCCTTCCCCTTGATTCATTTCACACAGCTCACAACATTTACAGTGACTCTCCAAATGGGTTTGATTTTCGCAGATAGGCATGAACTCTGCATCTTACTCTCATCCTTTTTTTTTCTCACATCAAGGGTTTTGATAGTTTTTAGTTGTACCCCACAAAAAAATATTCCTGACCAACAATACCCCAGTCTTGCCAGTCGCACCAAGTGTTTTGATGAACAACATGAACACAGTAAGAAGTAGGGGGGGTCATGTCGATGTGACCAAGTGTCGTTGTGGCCAAGTGTCCTTGTGACCAAGTGTTGTTGTGACCATGTGTTCTGGTGACCAAGTGTGTTGTTGTGACCAATTGTCGTTGTGACCATGATTTTCAATAATTATCAAAGAATGGTAGACTTGACAATGTGACCACATGCCGATGTGACCACAAGTCATTGTGAGCCACTGGGTCACAATGACATGTGGTCACATCGGCATGTGGACTTATCTGCATGTGGTCACATCGGCATGTGGTCACATCAGCATCGGCATGTGGTCATATCGGCATGTGGTCACATCAGCATGTAGCCAGAAGTAGGCCTGACATGATTGTGAAGAACTTTCAGCGTGAAGTTGGTGGAAAAATCATGACAGTGTTTTTGCTTTCCTTTCACAACTAAGCCACAGATTTACTCTTGAAGTATGATTCAGTGGAATGCAGCATAAGGCCTCTTTACATCAATTACATTTCATGAGACCTTCATCACTATTAGGTACCTATTTAGATCTATGTGACCATCATCAACTCCGATCTTGACAAATCTTCGCAGCATTTCACAACTGTTACCAACCTCCCCCTTCTACCTCTCTCTATGAATACCATCATGCCAGATGGGCCTGGTGACTTTCCACCAAGCTTATCTTTTATCCACTGAAATCATGCAAATTTTCTATTTTTGAAACATCTGCATACACTCTATTAACAGCTTGGAGTACAGTCTCTCACACACAAACATCCACAGTAATCTTGCTAAGCTGACAATGTCTAAATGGGATTCATCCATGTAGGGTGTTGTGTTACAAGATATCATCCCTCTGAGATGAACTCATCAGGTTCATCTAATTGGATTTACCTCTATAGTGTCCAAGCCAATGACAATCCATGTTATATATTTACAGTCGTTGTCATGGAGACTGATCCGGGAAATGAGGCATGTTAATTGTAGATTAACAGTTTTACCAGAGATCTGCCATTAGTCGAGTAAACGGTGCTCTGCGGGCTCAAACACACGGGCTGTGTTTCTCATCTGTTTGTGTGTGCTATTAGTTAAACAGACACACAGATAGTACAACTTCTTCAGGGTCTAAGCCTGGAAACGAAAATGCACGTTTACATTTAACTTTTATTTACAATAAATTCCAGAATTGCCAGAAATAAATAAAAGGGCAAAGTTTAATTTCTGAGGGCCATATGTCTACTTTTTCTCCTTTCCATTAAAATAAAAACTATCAATCATACAGGGGTTAATGAACTTGTATTTAACAAATCTTTCCAGTTCCACATACAAGGGCACACCTACTAAGAACAAAATCTTTCAATTTCACCAAACCTAATTTTCTTAGCACTTTTTTTTTAAAAGTTATTATCATTAACTGAATAAAAAACTTGTGGAACAGTCTGCCTGATACCAAGTTTTGCATCTCTGGCAGAACCATCAAAACAGTTATGGCTGTCATTCCCAGAAAGAACAGAATTACAGTACCACCACTAATACCCTCAAGAATTCAGTTGTCACTGGAGAGATTACAGCTTCCAGGCAAGGCTGCTAAATTTGAAATGAGTAACTGCATGCTCATATGAATTGTTTAAGAAAACAAGGCAAACCAACAACTGATACTGAGATGAACGGCAGATAAATCATCAGGGCTATTACTGTATTAGCCTACTCCTTAACATGATTTCTGTGGAAAATAAAGTGGGATGGGGATGGTTGGGGGTGGAGGGTAGGCGAGGGGTCTAGAATATGATTTTCCCATTGATATTTAAATCAACTTCAATCATACTCATCAAGACTCATGTCTTGGGGGAAACTTAGAAGTTGTGAATGTGCTATTTTCACACTGAAGATGCCGTGCTGCAAAACATGAAAAGGTCATATAAATATACTCAGTAATATAATCTTAACGCCCCTGGAATTTAGCTAGTACACCTGGAAATTACAAATGAATCAACAGAGGTTTGTTTTGTAAGTTTGAAGATCAAAATCCAGGCCACTACCTGATTACAATTCTTCATACGAATCCAACATTTCTGCATATATAAAAATGTGGATTGCTTACAGGTTTGCAACGCTAAGGTCGAACAAATATGCACCAAATTATACTGGTATATGAATTTCTAAAACGTAACCTGATTGTTCTGTGACATATAATATTGTAAACCTTTGATATTATGTTACCTTCGACATTACTAAATTTTTAAAAAGGCTATGTTGAGACTGACCAAATATTGACTCCAAGTACCTTTACCACGTAATCTTCGTCATTTTTTCTTTCAAAGACCAAAAGAGTCCGGACATGGGAGACAATCCATGCTTCGATTTTCGATGTGCTCTAAAAGTTATTTATCATTGTTGCTGTTGTTTTTAACGCTGTTACATTATCGTAAATAGTGTAAGTGAAGCATGTCTCCTTCATCTGAATACAAATCGCATGCACGCATACACGCACGCGCACACACACACACACACACACACACCACACGCACATACACACTACATACAAACGTGCTCACGCGCGCCTCTATAACACGCATTACATAATGAAAATCCTGACTGTCATATTGTTATAGGATCCCTTTGTCATGAAGAAACGAATTATAAATTATCGTCTTTATTCCTAGTTGACTACACAAGATTTCAGGCACTTAACGCTGTTATGTAAGCTGTTCCTTGAACAGCATTTCTGAACAATGTCCATCCTTGGAAGAACGTATTCTGTCTTGTGTTTGTCTGCTGCTACTGCGCCACCTGAGTACAGTGAGATGCAAATTATGATGACTGATATATGTATGATTTCTTTAAAATAAGTAAACCACACACACACACACACACACACACACACACACACACACACACACACACACATATATATATATATATATATATATATATTATATATATATATTTAAATATATATATATATGCGCGTATGCACACACATACACACGCGCGCGCACATATGTACGCAGGTGCACACACACGCATGCTCACAGAGAGAGAGAGAGAGAGAGAGAGAGAGAGAGAGAGAGAGAGAGAGAGACTCACACATATACACAAACGCGCGCATGCACAGTTTTTTTTTGTTTTGTTTGTTTTTGTTTTTTGATAATTGTAATCACAGCTGCACATTTTTTTTGTTTTGTTTTGTTTTTGTTTGTTTATTTGTTTTACTTATTCGGGTTCTAAAATGTTGAAAGCTGTACATCTCAAGTGCTGGTGGAATTTTCTGTGTGGAGGTCAGAAGGAGTGTGTGTGTGTGTGTGTGTGTGTGTGTGTGTGTGTGTGGTAATTATACATGCAAACCAATGTGAATAACTTACTAACATTAATTACTCAATCAGCACTGCCGGAGGAGACATGACGAAAGAGACCAAAGGGGAAGAGCACATGACGCTTGATTCTGACTTATCTCCCCTCAGTCATCCGTACATGACTCTCATATCTGCCCTGTCGTCCCTTCCACTTGCTCACCAGACACACATAGTACTATATAATATGCAAATGCACACACGTGCATGCGCGTACAGACACGCGCGCATATACTCACAAATACCCCCTTCCCTCCAGCACGCCTCCCTCCAGCACACACACACACACACACACACACACACACACACACACACACACACACACACACACACAACACAGTGACAAACTAGGCTCATATAACTTTTAAATAATTTTTTTTAGAACGTTACAGTTCACAGAACGAGTGAAAATTTTCAAATATGCCAACTACGCGCTATGGATTCCTGGCTGGGAGTTGACAGATTCGATTCCCATCAGAGTTGTATTTGTGACAATTTTTCTGTCCAGACCGGTTCCTAGCCACAGTTGAGTTTGCTAAGGGCTCAACTGGAAAGACTGGAACCACACAGTCGAGTTTCATCAACTTAATGGATGCTTTGCTGACAGTATTGCTCAAATTACCAGACCAACACTGCAATTATTCGTGTAGAGGAAATCAAATCTGTGGTCTCCATGATAGCAGGACATGAATAGCCTAAGAATCTGAAACTTTTTTTTTTTTTTTTTTTTTTAATCTGTTCCCTTTTCTTTCTTTCGTTTTTTTTTCTTCTTCTTCTTCTTTTGTACTTCCAGTTCTTATAGAACAGGGAGTACTTTGCAATGGGAACGAAGAAATGCTGTCTGTCAGTCTGTCTGTCTGTGGTAAAAATGTGTTTCACTCGCTCCAGACAAAACTTCTGGGCCGATCTTTCTGAAAATTTGTAGGTACGTTCATTATGGGTCACGGATGATGCCTGATGTTTTATTTCACAAGAATAACTGTTACTAACGGCTATAACGGGTTAAACCGCATGCACACTTTCAGAAATGACAGTTTATCTCAGTGACGAAATACATTATGATGCATGCTTGATTGTACGTTTTTCAGGAAGATAAAATGGGAGTACGTTTATATGCTTTGCACCTTGGTGTTTTTTTTTTTGTTTTGTTTTTTCTTTCTTTCTTTCTTTCTTCTTTTTTCTTTGATCGATGACGGTGTTAGTGTGATGCTGATGATGCCATGGAGTTCTGAATGTTGGACAAAGTCTTCTTCTTAAACCGTCACAACCAAACATAGGCTAGATGCTACGACATGGACAGCATTGTTTGGTGCCTTTGTTTTAACTGTTGTTCGAGCTAGTGCCTTTGTCTTAACTGTTGTTGGAGCCAGTCTCCCATCGTGCATTTCATCGTTACAGTCGCCCGGTGGTGTGGGTAACCTTCTGATCCAGGTAGCCTTCACTGTGGCCAATAGGACAATATGCTACACCCTGTCAGACGATATCGATGTCTATAGCCTTCACTGTGACCCATAGGGCAATATGCTACACCCTGTCAGATGATATTAATCTCTATAGCCTTCACTGTGACCCATAGGGCAATATGCTACACCCTGTCAGATGATATTAATGTCTATAGCCTTCACTGTGACCCATAGGACAATATGCTGCACCCTGTCAAACGATATCGATGTCTATAGCCTTCACTGTGGTCCATAGGGCAATATGCTACACCCTGTCAGATGATATCGATGTCTATAGCCTTCACTGTGGTCCATAGGACAATATGCTACACCCTGTCAGATGATATTAGTGTCTATAGCCTTCACTGTGGTCCATAGGACAATATGTTACACCCTATCAAATGATATTGATGTCTATAGCCTTCACTGTGGCCAATAGGGCAATATACTACACCCTGTCAGACGATATTGATGTCTATAGCCTTCACTGTGACCCATAGGACAATATGCTACACCTCGTCAGATGATATTGAAGTCTATAGCCTTCACTGTGGCCCATAGGGCAATATGCTACACCCCGTCAAACGATATTGATGTCTATAGCCTTCACTGTGGTCCATAGGACAATACGCTTCACCCTGTCAAACGATATTGATGTCTATGGCCTTCACTGTGACCTATAGGGCAATATGCTACACCCTGTCAGATGATATCGATGTCTATAGCCTTCACTGTGGTCCATAGGACAATATGCTACACCCCGTCAAACGATATTGATGTATGTAGCCTTCACTGTGGTCCATAGGACAATATGCTACACCCTGTCAGATGATATTAGTGTCTATAGCCTTCACTGTGGTCCATAGGACAATATGCTACACCCTGTCAAACGATACTGATGTCTGTAGCCTTCACTGTGGTCCATAGGACAATATGCTACACCCCGTCAAACGATATTGATGTCTATAGCCTTCACTGTGACCCATAGGACAATATGCTACACCCCGTCAAACGATATTGATGTCTATAGCCTTCACTGTGACCCATAGGACAATATGCTACACCCCGTCAAACGATATTGATGTCTATGAACGCTCGTCCTGTCTACGTTGAACTCATCGGACAGACCTCGTTAAGTTGAAAAGTCTCGTATGTCGTATGTCCTTGCTTCGAAATGAACTTGTTTGACTACAGGGTGTTCAATGTAATTTGCATCACACAAAATGTATGGAAAAAAATGACTTGTGCGGGCTTGCTGTCACTCCCTCCCTCTCTCCTCTCTCTGCCCTGTGACGCCGAGCGAGATTACAGCTGTCGAAAACAATATCTGAATAATGCAAAACAATCAAAACAGAACTTTACTAAAGTAATAGAAAAAAAAACTTTTAAAAATGTGTTTGGATTTCCGCCTCCGATGGCCTCACTTTGCAACTAGATCTGACTTTGATTCATACTGACTGCTACCCTTCGTTGTTTGGTATTTTGCTTACGTCATCAATTCTAGGTGTGCTTGCTCGTTCATTTTCGTTGTCCTGGGTGCTTTATGTATCTTGTCTGAAGAAGACCTAAGAGATCGAAACGCGTCGTGTTTTGTCTTGTGATTCGTTTGTCTACGTTTTTCGACAGAGCCTTATAAATACTTTTTGAAATTTGTAACAGAAAACGATATTTATCGGACATTAAGAAGGGATTTACATTTTTTAAAAAAAATGAATATCTTAAAAAGTTAACTCAGAGGTGCACTTGTCATGTTTGGAAATGGTTTCAGTTACCGCTTTACCTTGAATATTGGTACTGATCCTCAACAAAATCTGCTCAAAACAAATCTGTTAAATTCCATGTCAACACTAAAGGGTCTTGGCTACTGATCAAACAAGGGAACACCACCTCCTATCTTCTTCCGAACGTGGTCAATTTCCTAGATATCTAAAACTGAACAAAGAAGTCGAAGCACTTATGCAGCCAGACTTTGCATTACTCGCACCTGTAGCCACGCTTTCTGTCCACAGTAGCCACATTTCAGTCATGTTTTCCGAGGTCAGTCCTATCATTAGGGATCTGTGGAGGCAACCACTTGTTCACGACCAGGACAGGTCCTCTTGGGCAACCAGCTGAAGAGACTTCTGCCGATGGGGCACGGTACACACTGTGTATGACACGTCTGATGGCAACAAGATCTAAAGGCTCAGTCTCAGCTAGTTGCTGCTCTATACAAATGCCACGCCTACTGGGTATTTACAACATCGCAGAGAGGAAATCTGAAATGAGGCCGGGAATAGTCAACAGTAAATAACAAACATGTAGGGCAATTCTTGCTCCCGTGATGAAATAATAAAAGGCCCATAACTCCAAACGAAGGCTGCTTACTACACCAAATTGCTTAGTGGAAATGACAACACAGAGCATACAGAACAAACAAGGTGACGGGGATATCCCCTTGTTTATTCGTTCTGTGTTCTGTGTGTTGTCTTTTCGGATAGGCGACTGGGTGTCGTAATCAGCATTCGTTTGGAGTTATGGGCCTGTAACTATTTCATCACGGGAGCACGAGTTACCCTACTTGTTTGTTATTAACATCGCAGAAGGCAAACAGTAGGCCTAGCCTTCAGAGCTTCTGTGAACAACAGACGGAGATGCCGAACCTGCCCACGTTCTGATTTACCGATCCACACTGTCCATTGATCTTCTGTTGTGCTTTCACATGAATGTCTGCCGGATCTCCGCTCACTTTCCTTCCGCTCCGGATCAGCCGTCCATCGTTTGGATGGGTTTACATTTGACATTACAATTGAAAACAGAATTCTGATTTGATGTCTCTAAACATGATTTTGTAGCACCCTTTACCTATTTTAAACAAGTGCAGTTGACTGTTAAGCCCACGATCATGTGAGCCTGATCGAAAAAAAAAGATTTTCTTGATCTCAGCAAAAGCTAATTCACATTTATGTGGCATTCTTCGCCTACATCCAAGGCTTCTAGCCTAGTGCACAATCCCCTAGTGATGTAACTGTCGCTAGGCCTAGTTTGTTCGAGCTGACTATTACGATCTCTCTGTCTTCACTCTTCGCTACGACTGCATTTACTCACGTCAGTGGCATCCTTATGTGGTGGATCAATATAGATCCTGGTTTCTTGAAAATTTGCTCGATCCTCTTGGTAACGTCTTTAATTAAAAAGGATGCGCCGCCTATAGAAAAAGCGCAGATGAGTAAGGAACGGAAAAACCCACCCCTCTTGATCTCACCATTTCAAACAAGATGGGAGTATCAGCCCAATATGTTGTTCCACATGTGTGTTTTCTACCCACCAAACAAGTGCACTCCCTCCCCTCAAACACACACTCGCATCAGCTGCGTGAATCCATTCAGAAAGCAGAAATGTTTTAACTTTAGCAACTACATAGGATTTTTTGAATCCCGCTTACACACACACACACACACACACACACACACACACACACACACACACACACACAATCAATATCCGAAGTAAAAAAAAAAAAAAAAAGGGGGGGGGGGGGTTACTTTTGAGCTTCTGTGTAAAAGCTCTCAACCATTTAAACTATTCAATGGTCCGTACAAACATGTCAAGTTGGTTGTTTTCAATTGTGATTGATTGTGTTTTAAATTCCAGATCGATCCCTTGCACAAGGCAAAACCAAAGCAAAACAGACCTGTTGCGAATGTACGCAGGAGTTAAGTTCAGTACGCGCAATTGTGACATAGCTGTCTGCGATCATGTTCTTTAGAAATGTGACTCCAAATTCCTATTCCAAAGCTTCAAAATGAACCTAGATTCTCTTGAATCCCAACATAGTGTGCATGATGCTTATGTCACAAGGCTGTTTCATGCGTTGGCCATTGGAGTTAAGACGCCACGTATCAGGACTCTGGGAAAGTTCTGTGCTGCTTTTCTCCAGTGGCTTAAGTCGGTCAATAGCTGGAACGTGCGCCAAACTTTGGACTGTTCAGATTCATGGAGATGAATACATATGCATGAGCTAACGGAAAAGAAGACAGAAATATGCCCAGAAGGAAGCAACACTAAGATTAGAACGTGCTGAAAGCGAAAGTTGCAAGCAAAAATAAGGAGAGGGTGTCATATTTGACGACATGATGCAATTTTCAATAAGTACTCTAAAAAGCTATTTCTACTGTCATGCAGCATCAAACAAACGAAGAATGCAGCTAATTAGTCAGAAAGCTATGTAGATAGACAAGAAACTGGAAGAAGCTGACAAGAATGAAAGTAGTGACACGCTTCCGGATACCGACACAACATACAGACGGTCTGCTGGACTGATGAACAGAGGCAGTGGCAATACACCTGAAGACGGAGTGACAGACATTGAGAATGGACATGCTCATACACAATTTGAGCTACTCCGACTGTAATAACAAACGTGGATGTAATTGCTACAGAGCGTGACGAGTGAGCTCGACGATTGTCAAGCCAACTCGGTGCTGTTTCCTGCGTAATATCCGTTCTGAGGCAGCGACAGTGTGGCTGTAAGAACACGTTCACACCGGTGACCCTTCAACACTTGATTTAAGCCGCCACCCGACTACACACCGTCTCAACCGTTCCCCGTATTGGGGGTTCTTGATTAGTAGGTGATGTCCACGACGTAGATCCATGATTACTTATTGTTTCCTAGGAGTAGCTTAGCCATTGTATCAACGATCACGACAACCATTGTCCTAGATCAAAATTGCATTCAAATGAGATGGCCAACGACGCTTCACAAAATGTAGGCTAATTTCTCAGGATAATAATTTTCGGGCTTTTAATACGGATTATCAATCGTCTAGCGATTGGTCATTCACACTGACGTGAGATGTGATGCGCGCGCATCTAGCCAGTGATGCTTGTATCATGCCAGAGACAAGACACGTGCTTTTTCCGCCAAAAGGAAATTCACCGTTTCACATTCCTTTTTATTTTATTTTATTTTTCTTTTAACTTTATTGGTTAAAGATAACAAGTCTCGGTCCTTTCAGTGACTTTTATCAGCCAGATTTTGTGTTGCTGATCAGATCAACAAAATAGTAATTGCCGGCTTTCAGCCCAGTATCGGTACCGAGTCTGGCACCATGGCCTCACATGATCAAGGTGAAAGGCCTGCCGTTGAAGGTAAAGACTTGAGAGATTCCAAACTGGAGGAAAAATTAGAGGACAGGCTTCAAGATGTTACTCAAAGTTTGGATGCAAAATGGGAAAAGAGGTTCGATGAATTTGAAACTCGTTTGAGAACTTCCTTAAAACGTAAACTTGATGCCGGAGACATGAGCGGAAACGATTCTGACGTGGAATATGACGAACGCGATGCTCTTGTTATACAAGAGGATCAAGAAGAGCTAGTCCAACAGCAGTGTGAAAAGGCACTGATTGAGGGAAATGCGTGTAGTTCCACCTCTAGCACCACTAAGAAGGACAACGCTCAGCTGTGCGATGAAATTGAACAAGAGCTCAGTGGAAAAAAAAAATGCTAGGTTGAAAGGTCAGTGATGGTTTCGCAACAATAGTGAACGGGCGTTTTAACCGAAAGTTGAGCGAAAAGGTCCAGAAGGACAAATTTGTCACAATCGACCAAAAAATTGTGCAAAATTAGTTGTGCCATTGGTAAACAAGGAGGTATGGTCCAAACTTTCAACAGATCAACGCAAATCGGATCTGAAGATCGCACACGCTCAGCGTGCCATTATTAAGGCAACAACCGCAATTGCCCGCGTGGCAAACCAGAACAAGGCTTCGCGACAAAATGCCGAAGTAATACGGAACTGCACAGATGCAATTGCGTTGCTAGGACACGCCACACATGAGCTGTCTATGTTCCGGTGTCGAGCGATGTGTCCACCGGTCAACCCGCGCTTGTGCGACGAAACGATTGACGTTACGGAACATTTGTTTGGCGACAATCGTGCATCCACCCTCAAAGATATAAACGAAATGGAGAAGATAGGCTACAAGGCCTTGTCTGCTGGGAAAAAGGGAAACAACCCCAAATTTAGTCGCTTCCTGTATGACGGAAATGGGGGCAACAGGAAAGGGTCTTTTTTAGGGGCCATCTCAAACAAGCATTTCCCAGCCAGACGTGGGAGCTATCAGTACCCAAAACCACAGACACAAGGACAGCGCTACAACAGCTTTCCCAAAGGGCGCAAGTCTCAGTAACTGAGGTAAGTGATTTTGATGCACAGTTAGATAGCATTGTTCAGTTGCTGACAGTGGAAGCAGAAGAGTTTGAAGCATGAAGACTGGCTAAATTTGCAGAAAATTGGGTTAAGCTGACATCAGACCCCAACATCCTAAAATCAGTGACTGGTGCTGAAATTGAGACTGACTGTAATCTGGAAGATTTACCTACCTTGTCATGTCCACCCTCATATTCATTCAGAATGAATGCTGCAGAAACAGCCGTTATTGATGAAGAAATTGACAAATTGCTTAGGAAAAAAGTTATAACAGAGTGTGAGCACACTCCTGGATAAGTTTTGTCACCAATCTTCACTAAGCAGAAAAAAAGATAGATCACAGAGAATGATCCTAAACCTAAAAAGTCTAAATGAAGAAATAACATCTCACCATTTTAAGATGGACACTTTGGCTACGGCCTTGGCTTTGGTTAGCAAAAACTGCTATATGGCATCAATGGACTTGAAAGATGTTTACTACTCTGTACCCATTTGCAAGGAACACAGAAAGCTGCTGAGATTTGAATGGAAAGGAAAAATCTTTTAATACAATGCGCTCCCAAATGGGTTGGCATTGGCACCACGTTTATTTACGGAAATCATGAAGCTAGTTTTTGCTACCTTGAGATTGAAAGGACATATCTCAACAGCTTTCTTGGATGACTCCTTGCTTATGGGCATTTCAAAGAGACAGTGCCAGGAAAATGTTATGGACACACTGGACACATTACATAAGCTAGGATTCATTGTACATCCCACAAAGTCAGTTTTTCAACCAACTACTGTGATTCAGTATTTAGGAGTGATCATCGACTCTGTCTCAATGACTGTCACTTTGACCTCAGAAAGGAAAGAGAAAATGCTTCTAAGCTGTAAGAACCTGCTGAAGGCAGCTGAGATATCTATAAGAGATTTGGCAAAAGTCATTGGGTTAATGGTGGCCAGCTGTCCCACTGTTAAATTTGGGCCCCTGCATTAGAGGCAGTTGGAAAAAGATAAGTGTAGAGCCCTGAAGAAAAGCAAAGGACATTTTTTTTTTTTTTTTTTTTTTTTTTTTTTTTTTTTTCTTGCTGTCCCAACCTCTGCGCCACCTCAGAGGCAGTGCACCCACGCCGCTCATTCCGACACCCCGTCCACAGCCACAGCCTGGTCGGCCCCGCCGCAGCCCCGGCACCGGCAATCCACAGGGAGCAGTCAATGTCAAGTCGTCAAGAGGCAACCCACCGGAGGAGACACTGCACTGCTGCCGAGTCACTTCGGTGGTGTTCAGTGGCGCCTGTTCTGATCTAACATACACAGGACACCACCTACTAAGCCCCCTACTGACGACAATAATTGCTTAGTCGCGGAGCCGGCGTGAGTGAGCTCTCCCTCCGGAGGGCGCCACCACGTCCGTCCAACGACAGCCCCCATGGACTCGCCGATACCGGTGACCCCAACGGAACCAAACCAAGGCCACAGACGTGGAGAGGACATCGAAATTGAGGTCACCATGAGAGCAGGGCATGAAGGGCCACAGAACTTGAGACATTTTTTTTTATGCTGATTGATGAGAATGAGGATGATTAAGATGATGCTGCGGATTTCCATTTCGGTCTGAGACTACATGACAGGGCTGTACTCTACGCTTCCTTTCATAATATATCCCGGCGTCAACCAGGCCCGAGAGATACAGGCACCTGCAGTGTTGGTCAGGAAATTTGAGCAACACTCTCAGAAACGCATCCATTAAGTGGATGAAACTCGACTGTGTGGCCCCAGTCTTCCCAACTGAGTCCGCAGCAACTCAACTCTGGGTAGGAGCCGGTCGGGGCAGAAAGACCCACATGACTTCTGATGGGATTCGAACCCACGACCTCCCAGCCGGGAGTCCGCGACGCTGACCACTTCGCCACGGCGGCTGGTGCAAAGGACATTTTGACCAGGTGATGGAGATATCTAAAGCTGGAAAAAAGGAGTTGACATGGTGGATTGACAATGTTCATGATGCTTTCAATGATGTGTTTTGCAGAGATCCAGACATTGTTATCCATTCTGATGCAAGCATTCATGGCTGGGGCTGCATGTGTGCAGGAGTCTCTTCAGGAGTGTGGTCACCAGCAGAAAGGAAGTTTCATTTAAATTACTTGGAATTAAAGCTACATTTTTTGCCTTGAAATCTTTTCAGATGCAGCTTCAAGGGAAACATGTAAGGCTCATGGTTGACAATACCACAGCCATAGCATGCTTAAACCACATGGGTACATCTCACTCTGACTCCTGTAATGACTTAACATTTCAGATCTGGTCTTGGTGCATTGAAAATGATATCTTTGTCAGTGCAGCCCACATACCAGGAGTGGAAAATGTGATGGCTGATGCAGAATCCAGGAAGGTAAATCTGGACACTGAATGGAAGCTGAACAATGACCTTCTGCAAGCTGCTCTTAGACAGCTGAATGCAGCACCTGACATAGATTTGTTTGCTTCTAGGCTGAATGCGCAAATGAAAAGATTCATCTCTTTCAGGCCAGATCCAGATGCAGAAGCTGTTGATGCTTTCAGTGTAACTTGGAGAGACAAAAATGTTGATGCGTTTCCTCCTTTCAGCGTTGTCACCCGATTCCTCCAGAAGGTGCAGAGGGATCAGAGTTCGGGTGTGCTGGTGGTCTCAGACTGGCCAACTCAGCCGTGGTATCCAATATTGTTACGACTGTTGACAGCAGAGCCAGTGCGTCTGACCTGCACAAAAACTCTGTTGCATCTCCCCAGCCACCCAGATGCAGTCCATGCCTGACTCAGCAGAAGAGACTTCACCTGCTAGTTTGCAGGATCTCAGGTGTTCTTTAACCAGCTCTGGTCTAAGCAGTGGGGCCGCTGATTTGGTTATGAGCTCTTGGGGAAACTCTACCCAGAAAGCGTATGACTCTTACATAAGAAGGTGGAAAACTTTTGTAGATAGCAAGGGAATAAAAACACCAACTTATGTCCATGTAATAAATTTTCTGGCAGACATGTATGCTTCTGCGGCAAGTCACAGTACAGTAAATTTAGCCCAAAGTGCAGTTTCAGCTTATTTGCAGAGGCCAGGCACCGAGGCAGTTGGCAGTCACCCATTAGTGTGTCGTCTGGTGAAAGGGGTGTTTGAAGAAAGACCCTCCATTCCCAAATATCGTGATACATGGGATGTGGATAGTGTACTACAATACTTAGCTGGTTGGCTGGACGTAGGAAAGATGACTCATAAGCAGTTGACCCTTAGACTGGTTATGTTGTTAGCCCTGCTGTCTGGTCAGAGGGGGTCAAACAATCCACACATTAAAATGTGATGATGTAAGATTTAAAGATGACAAGTGTGTCTTAGTGTTTAGTGCTGTGCTGAAACAAACCAAACCAGGGTCACATGTGCAACCATTAGAACTAGAGTCTTTTGTAAACAAAAAACTGTGTATTGTTACCCACCTTAGACAGTATTCAAGAGTGACAAAGACTCTGAGGAAAGGGAAACAACTCTTCATTTCATTTGTCAAACCCCACAGTGAAGTCTCAAGAGACGCTATATCCAGGTGGATCAAAACTGTTCTGTGGTTAGCCGGGGTGGACATCAGCCGTTTTTCAGCTCACAGCACCAGAGCAGCTAGCACTTCAGCAGCGTTCAGCAGAGATGTGCCTATTGACTGCATAATGAGAGCGGCTGGGTGGTCTAGACAGACCACTTTTACCAAGTTCTACTGCAAACCTGTGCTTCAGAAATCTTTGGGACAATCAGTTCTAGAAGTTTCGTAAATAAGAAGTAGGAATGCTGCAGGGTCCAGTTTTGACCCAGTGACTGACTGATGTTTCATGGTACAGTTTGGCCCAGTGACTGATTGAAAGTGATTGCATGCCAAATTACAAATTGTTTTTGGATTACCAGAAACGTTACAGTTCTTGTGTAATTAAATGTAGACAAACAAAATCCATCGACTTGTTTAGATTGCTTTTGTGATTGATTCAGTACACATGACCTCTAACT
>CM065729.1:75904308-75919308 GCA_033310375.1 Conus canariensis
CCAATAGATGTCTTTCTTTCTTTCTTTCTTTCTTTTTTTTTTTTTTTTTTTGACAATGGTTGTGGGCTGGCACAAATGAAATAAGACAAAATCAACGGTCAAAGACATTGTCACATTTGTTTGTCGTAAGTCTCCACCACCAACTGTTGATGAACACAAGATGGGGATCACAGTTTGTTTGTTTGTTTGTTTGTTTTCCCATAACGATCCTCCTGTTCTGAGGAGATAATGTACATCAAAGTCTGAGAGAAATACCAGGAGCAGTCAAAGTGTAAGTCATCGTGACAATACGAACCATGGGTCTCAGTGCACTGTCACTGGGGAAAGAGGGCAGGGGAAATAAAAAAAAAACTTGGAAAACGAGAAGAGTCCTCTGGAGGGCGCAGACCTCCACCAAGCTCAGACAGATGCTGACCTTATTAACCCTTTGACCCGGAAGTGAGTTCGTCGTTGGCCCACAGGCTGAACACCAAAAATAAATGCGCCAAGGCCTTGCTTAAGAAGTCGTGCGTTTATAGATCCGCGCAACTGGATTGTTTTGAGAATTTTTATTACGTCTGAAAGTTGATTCTCATTTTCTTTCATGTGGCTATCAAGGTACAAGCCAGGTGGTTCCAAGCAGACAGATTAAAGTCAAAGGAATGGGATTATTTTGGGCTCTTGGAGCTGGCGCAAAGGTAGGGTCACGGGTGAATGCAAAGGGCCTGAAACGTGTGTCAACTAAGGAGAAGGTCAGGTATTTCAAGATTGTGATTTCATCCGCGAAGATCCCCAAAAACAATGGAAATAATTAGTGGGGAGTAGCTCTTTTGATCAATTGTCAGTTTGACAAATCAAATTCTGGCTCAAATTTATAGTAGGTCTCAAAACGCTTGCATGGATTATATTGTGTTTTGGTGCAAAATTCTAATGCTGGCGTGTGACCACTCTCCGGAGATCTTTACGTCATGTGTCTTTCAACTCTTTGGCCGAAGGCATCTTGGAGCAGCACCCACATTTCATGACTTTGTCTGCGGCCACATCTCACTTTTCCAGTGAGTTTCGTGAATTCAATCGCTTGAACAGTGTTCTTCCCCACTGACTTGCGTCGTCTTGTTGTTTTGGGGAAGGTAATCGTTGGAATCATTCGCAAGACTCTGCAGAAAATGGACATATCATCAGAGAACTGCTTAGTAGTAGGTGACTTTAACAGCCACTCAACCTGTTGGGGTTACAGTGAGAATGACCGAAGAGGAGACGAAGTGGAGGACTGGCAGATAGAGAGCAACCTGCTTCTGCTGAATGATCCAGAAGACCCACCAACCTTCTTCTCTCGCCGATGGCTCACCACGACCACCCCAGATCTTGCCTTTGCCACTGACGACCTTGCCCCCAAAACCAGCAGGAAGGTACAGAGCCAGTTGGCAGGCAGCGACCACAGACCAGTGCTACTGGCCATCAATTTGCAGTACACATCAAGCAATGTCAAGTCCTTTCCCAGATGGAATTACAAGAAGGCGGATTGGGAGATGTTCGCGGCCTCTCTGACGAGTATTGTAAGACCATCAAAGTGGACGATTACAACATCAACAGAGCCACCAAAAACTTCAACCAAGCCATCCTGAAAGCAGCCTCAGAGGCAATTTCACGTGGCGCTCGAAAGAACTACAAGCCATATTGGACAGAAGACTGCAGGAGCTTGAAGATGAAGTGACAAGGACTAGAGAGGAGGTGGAAAACAACCCAACACAAGAAAACAACATCACTCTCAAAGCCTGCACTGCCAAATACAGAAAGGCCTACATCCAAGCTGCAAGAACAAGCTGGATGGAGAAAACAGAAAAGCTGAACATTGACAGAGATGGCAACAAACTTTGGAAACTGACCAAAGCCATGAATAATGAAGAGACAAGGTCAGTGCCTGTCACGCTCCAAAAAGATCAGGAGATTGTGACAGGGAGAGAGGCAGCAAACTGCTTCATAGACAGCTGTGAGCAGACCAGCAACATCTCTGTGACAGAGGACAGAAAACAAGAAGTCCATGATGAAATGAAGAATCATCAGGATGACCAAGACCAACCTGATTACATGGACAGGCCTTTCAAACTGAAGGAATTAGAAGAAGCTGCAAAATCTTTACAGGACAAGAAATCTCCAGGTCCTGACAAAGTCACCAACGAGATGCTTAAACACCTCGGCACCGAAGCAAAGACCAAACTCCTTGCTCTCTTCAACAACAGCTGGAAGATGGGGCATGTTCCACAAAGCTGGCGAGAAGCTGATATGGTGCCCATACATAAGAAGGGCAAAGACAGAGTCAGGGCTGACAGCTATCGCCCCATCAGCCTCATCAGCTGCGTGGGCAAGGCTGCTAAGTTCAAGAGGCTACAAGGCCACCCCATGAAAGACAGATTGTCCCAGCCAACAAAAGGACGGCTGAAGAGAGGGAGCTTCGTACACCACAGCAGGATCCTAGAACGGCAACATCAGGATATCCTTGACCATGACCCCAAAGTGATACCCCGGTGTCTTGCCGTCCCTCCCTGGAGCGAAGGAACCCCTCCCCTCATCCAGTGCAGCATCCCTGGTGTTGGCCCAAAAGATTCCCAAAGCGGCCCTGAAAGAAAGTCCCTCTCCCTTGAACACCTCCATACCCAGTTCCCCAAAGAGTCCTGGACTCATGTCTACACCGACGGCTCAGCAGCAGATGCCATTCGAAATGGAGGGGCAGGAGTCTATGTCCAATATCCAGGAGGCAAAGAAGAAAAGATCTGCCTCGCTACCGGCCTGTACTCCACAAATTACAGAGCTGAAGCAGAAGCCCTGAAAACAGCAGCAGCCCACATCGAGGTCAGCCCCTGCGCCAGCCACAACGTTGTCTTCCTGACCGACGCCCTGTCCATCTTGCAGGCCCTTCAGTCCAACAGAGATCCAGAGCTCAACGATCTGTCCTCATCTCTCGCCTCCCTCTGCACAAGTCACACAGTCACCCTGCAGTGGATTCCCTCCAACTGCAACGTGCTCGGCAATGAGACTGCTGACTCCCTGGCAGAGGAGGGCACTACAAAGGAGCAGATGGACAGATCTACCAGTACACCGAATCCAGAACCATCATCAAGGCCAAGCTGCAGAACAAGTGGAAGCAGCAGCATCCACGCCACAACAGAGCAGACCCGTACTACCTGCTGACTCAACGAGAGCAGGTAGTCATCTTCAGGCTCAGGACAGGCCACAACCACCTGAAGCACCACCTATTCTCTAAACTCCGCATCGGCAACACAGAGCAGTGCCCCTACAGAACAGGCAGCCAGACAACAGAACATCTGCTGCAGTCCTGCCCGCTCCACCAAGCGCTTCGAGAGAAAACCTGGCCCGACCCAATACCAGTGGCCCAGAAGCTCTACAGAGGACTGGAGGACCTGCGACGTACTGCCACCTTTGTCGAGGAGACGGGGGAATCATCTAAAGACATGACGAACGAGACAACAACAATTCGCAAGAAAACCGCCTATTACTTTTACGTAAGTTTTTGTTGTTGTTGTTGTTTTTGTTTTGTGAAAGTCAAATCAGCATGATGTATAGCCAAAGAAACAATGCAAGAAATCAGACCTAGAGTTTTACACTGGAAATTTTGTATAATATTTATCCGACAAACATAACACCATAAAAAATGAATTAGAATAAAAGAAAATAACAAATGTTCTTCTTGTCATCACACTGTGGATTTTATTGAACACTTTTTCTCTAACTGTCCAATAGTTCGCAGTTTGTGGAAATTTATCCAACAAAAAAAGTTTGCATAGAAGCAAATATCAGCAAATCATTGTCAGTTGCAGATGTGTTGTTTGGTCTTAGGCATTGAAGTCGGGATAAGGGAAGACAATCGTATATCAATCGTCTTTTCTTAGTAGGTAAGATGTCAGTCACTGTCTTCAGAATGGCGCAGTCTTCTCTCCCGTCTCAAATTTCATTATAAAAAGAACTGATTTTTAGTACCTTCTGATTTTTCATGTTTAGTGAATTAATCAACTATAACACCACACACACACACACACACACACGCACGCACGCACGCACGCACGCATGCACGCGCGCGCGCGCGCGCGCACACACACACACACACACACACACACACCAAAACTTATCTCGCTTCAAGGCTTTCCTCATGCCTTGCATTTAGAGTCTTCTTTCTATCTTTTTGCATTTTTATTATTTTCATTTTTTGTTGTTGAAAATACATCGCTTCAAGGATAACTTCATTTTAGTAGTAGACCGGTTGTGAAACGATACTTGATCTTTCTTTTCACCACAGTTTTTCCCCCACTATCCATGTGCGTTTTAATTTTGTTTCTGGTGTCGTCATTGTATACTTCAGTTCGCTTTCGTTTGAAGGACGGTAAACTCACTTGGATTTGGAATAAGTATCACCGGCATGCACTCTTCATCTCTCAGGGTGGTTGGTCTGTGTGTTACAGTTTCTGGTCCGATGAAATCTGTACACCCATGGGATGTCTTACGTAAACTCATTGTTGATTACCTGTTCAGAAGTAGTCCTTGATATCTATGATTCCTGCGCGTCTGTACCATCGTCAAACAGGAGGCTCAGGTGTACAGACTGTCTAAAGCAGTGAAGACATGCTTCTCTGTCCTCCCCAGCACCTTCGTTTTCTTTCTTCTTAGTTCTTTTCGTTTGAAGGACGCTTCGGGTGAATGTTCGGAACAGAGATGACGATGGAAGGGGAAATTTGAACCCATGCAAAGTTACAAAATATGTATTTAACATGAAAAATACAAATATCAGATTTCGACATGATTTATAATGTATATCACCAATTCTTCAGGGCTATGGCCTTTATGAATAAAAACATTTCTCTCTCTCTCTCTCTCTCTCTCTCTCTCTCTCTCTCTCTCTCCTCTCTCTCCTCTCATTTAAAGATCTTTTTCCAGCTGAGAACCATCTCACATCAATTTCTTGTAAGCGTTTTAGAGATGTGTTTGCTCGGTTTTGAACGAGAAGCCTGGGATTAAAAGCAAGAAAAAGATGGTGCATGCACGCGGAAAGTGATTTGATGTGTCCATCCTGCTCAAACGAAATTGAAGATGAAGAACACTTAGTTTTTAGATGCCCAGAGTATAATAAATTTAGAAATGATTATTCTGCCTTTAAGTCCCTTTTTGGTCAAACTCAAAACCTCTTTGGTATTTTATCCTCTGAAGTGTAGACATTGTAAACTCATTTGCTAAGTTTGTGGAGGAAGCTTTTCGATTTGGAGAGAAAAAAAACCTTAACATGTAGGCTGTGTTTGTAAATCATGATTATGCAATAAGTGGTTTATTGTGATGAGAATATTGTTTGATGATTTCGATGAATTGTCTTTTTCTTCATTTTCTAGTTAGTATTGTTCAACTGTTTTCTGTGTGTACGCTTCTTTTTGACTCGCATTTCTATCGTTGGCAGAGTTTGGCAACACTAAGTGGAAATTGCGCGTGCATTCCCTTGGCATATGTGACGAAACGCTTGACAAACCCATCCCATCGGTCCCACTCAAACCCCAAACCGATTTCAAATCTATGCCCACTCTCCCCTCTCAACCCCCCTCTACCCCCCCCCCCCCCCCCCCCCCTCCTTTCTCTCCCTTAGAATTAGAACGGTGTGAGCCGCCTGTCTCACCCTATCTGTTACAAAGAGAAAATTACGTTATGCCGCATTTCGCGTCATTCTTATCGGCCCATCTCCCTTCCCCTCTCAACTCTCCTTCCCCACTCTGGGCGATACTACCCATCAGGAAAAGTTTACATTTCATTGTAACAATGGCCCGTCTCAACCCCCCCCCCCCTCCCAGCGCTATCTTCACCCCCCCCCCTTTTTCCGTGACACAAAGGCACAACGCCGCTCTCTCCACTACCACCCCCCCCCCCCCCCCCAGCCACGTGCGGCATTAGTCGACACAAAGAGCAACAGGAAAACCTCCCTCCTTCTCCAACCCCCCCCTCCCCCCTCCTTGCTTTCATGTGTACCGCAAATGATGTCACTGTGTTTTCCCCGGGACGGTCTGAAGTAGCATTCGCCTATACGGATGCATAAATTAACCGACCGCCGATTAAGAAAACGTAGACCCCTCCCCCTCTCACCCCTGGTATGAATAACAGCCTGTCAGAGCAGAACCTGATTTCGCAGTTTAGAATTCATATACCAGACACATAGGGTCGCAACTTCACTGACCCCTCAAGTCTGCCTGTAGATCAGACCAGTGGAAGACTAAGGGACGACTAAAGAAGGCCTGGTAAACTGGTACTCCTTGCCTCCAGTCTCATTCACTGTTCATTCCCAGGAAAAGTGAGTTGGAACTCTGTTTTACATTTTCAAATCTATGTATAGATTTTTGTGTGCTGTGTGGGTTGACATGGTAACTTTGAACAGTAAACAAGTTGGGTATTTTTTGCTCCCATAAGAAAACCTAACACAGAGTAACTTTTATTCAAGACTGGCACAGCCTTTTAAACTTGAATAAAGTCAGACAAATACATAGACGAACAATCTAATAGTGGGGGAAAAACAAGCGCAGGCCAACAACTGAACTATCTTTATAGTAATGACTTGGCAAAGATTTGGACTTAAGGAGAGGGGCGGAATTTGAAGATGGAGAAACTGGGAACATGAAATTAAGAAAATATGTTACAGATATGAAAACTCTTCACTAGCTGCATAAGGGAACCATCGCAATCCCTTTTGAAGGCAGATATATTTGTATTGCCTGCTCCGAGGCCTTTCGTCCGCTGGGTCGGACTCATCAGGGAGACACGGCTGGTTGTGTCTGCGCTCCTGGCGTCAAATAGAGACACACCACAGTCCATAATAATGGTAACTTTGTACAAATGCTTAGCAACATTTATCAAACTGATGAATGATTATTCTGTGTAGGAGTTTGCTTGCCATCATATGGCAAAAGCTCTCTCTCCATGTGGTTATGATTCTTTGTTAACAATCTGACCACTATTCTTTGTGTTCACCGTGACTTTTGCCAGTATGCAATTCTGTCTGGTAAGATAATAATTCAATAATTAATTTTGATCAGAAAAACAGTATGCCTGTGCTAGGTTAAAAACTGCTAAGCTGATTTATAAATGCTGGTGATTGTTGGAATGACTTGTAGTGTATGACTTTAAGTCTACACCACATGTGTACTTGGACTAAGTGTAGCCCAAGTCGATGTGATTTAATTCATAAGAAACATGGAAGAGTTGTTTGACTGAAACTGTGTAACATTGTATTACTGTCTCCTACCCTTTTGTAAGCTTAACTGAGCCTTTAAACAAAAGTGGAGATTGATAGTTATAGCAGAAACTCTACCATAGAGAAAACTTTGCTGGCTGAGTCTCACTCCTGTTCTGAAAGATAGAAACAAAGGGTAAATGTGTGCACTTGACGATTTCGATGAATGGTCTTTTTCTTCATTTTCTAGTTGTTAGTATTGTTCAACTGTTTTCTGTGTGTACGCTTCTTTTTGACTCGCATTTCTATTGTTGGCAGAGTTTGGCAACACTAAGTGGAAATAGCACGTGCACTCCCTTGGCATAAGGGTTGTTTACCTATTGCCAGTTGCAAAGCGAGAGGACTGCAGGCGGAAATCTAAACAAATCTTAAATAAATGTTAGCGAACCGCCCAGAGAACGTGGACAAACGAGTCACAAGACGAAACACAACGCGTTTCGACCTCTTAGGTCTTCATCAGGTGAGACATAAACGAATAAAACAACGAAAATTCACTTAGCTTTGATCGCTTCAGATCACTTCGCAGGGTTCAGCGCAAGGAAGAAGGCGTTGAATGAGAACGAGGCTGTTGGAAGGGAAATAGTGAGCGAGTCAAAGTCGTAATGAAGACAATAATATTACTGATAGGAATACTAATAATGGTCAAAATATTGAGGGAAAAAAAAAAAAAAGGGACAAGATTACTACCAATCTTGGTGTCAATAAGTATGGGTATGGGAGAAAGGAGAGTGGGTTAGAGGATTCTTAAACAGCAGGGTTGCCGTGGCAACAGTCCCAGAGGCGAAGGCGATGGTGATGTCAATGCCAGTGGTAGTATCAATACTAGCAATAGTATTACTGAATGATACTGCTAACAACGATAGTGAAGGTTAAGGTAATGAAAGCATGATACAGAAATATATTTAGAAAATACATTTTTATAATAATCAAATAAATAAATAAATGAAACATTAAAAATAATAATAATAAATTAAAAAATAAGTAAATAATTTAAATAATAATAATAATAATAATGATAATAAATGCATAAATAAGATAGCTATAAGTTGTGTGTGAGGTGAATAGTGGGAGATAAGGTAGTATGTGTGTGTGTTGTGGGAGGATATCATGGGGTGAGATTGAAGTGGTGGGTTGGTACATGTTACTTTAAGGTGTTGATGCTATGAGGGTGGAGGGAAGAAGGGGATGGGTTTACGTACTAACTGGGGGAGGGGGAGGGGCAACATATTCACACCTATACACAATCTCTCTCTCTCTCTCTCTCTCTCTCTCTCTCCTCTCCTCTCCCCCCCCCCCCCCTTCACGACCAACGATAAAGGAGCCAGCATTCTATTTATTATGTGTATGTGTGGTGTGTGTGTGTGTGTGTGTGTGTGTGTTCCATTGGTAGTATCAGCCTTATTCATTGGTTACCCCCACCTCCACCCCCAGCAACCGCCATATCCACCAAAACCCCTACACACATCATTACTAGGGCAGGGGGAGGGGGGAGTAAGTCGATTGATGTAGCAAATGGAGAGACTCGGAGAGTGTAGGAAAAGGGAAGATGATGATAGCTGCAACCTATGTCTGAGGTAAACAGTGGGAGGTAGGGTGGTATGGGTGTGTGTAGGTGGGGGATATTTCAGGCTGGAGCTGCAGAGATGGAATGGTACATACTACATCCATCCAGCTGACCTACACCATTTCACAGTCAGTTAATTTTCTGGACATCACTATTTCCCTCAAAGATGGACTGCTTCAAACCTCGTCTTCTACAAACCTACTGATGCGCACTCATACCTGGACTACACATCTTCCCACCACCAGTCCACTAAAAATAGCATTCCATATTCTGAATTCCTTCGCCTACGCAGACTCTGCTCTAGTGAAGAGGATTTCACTATACAAGCAGCCAAAATGTCTGATTTTTTTCACCAACCGTGGATACCCTAGTGCTGTCATCAGTGATGCTCTCAGCCGCACTGCAGCTAAATCCAGAACATCTACTCTGGAAACTAAACCTCCCAAAGAGACAGACAGACCCACTGCCTGCCTTCTCTTCCATCCTCACAATCTGCCCATCTGCAGGATCCTGAAGTCTAACTGGCACATAGTAGAAAATCATAAACCTGCCTTTGAGACCACACCAACGATCACTTTCAAACGTGACAAAAACCTTAACGACCTACTGGTGCGCTCTAAGCTGAACAAAATCTCCACACCTAAGCCACCAGGTACTTTCCCCTGCTCAAAACCCAACTGCAAAATCTGCTCTCTCACCAAACCAGACACCATCCTACATGGCCCCACAGGCTCTTTCACTATTAAACGCACTTTCTCCTGCCAGAGCCACAACATTGTGTATGCCATCCACTGTCAGCTGTGCGGTAAGATCTATGTAGGTGAGACATCTCGCACACTTGAGACGCGCATCTCTGAACACCTGGCCGACATCCGCCACCATCGGCCCAAACCAGTCGCTCTACACTTCAACCATGCCCAACACAACATCAACCATGTCAAAGTCTTGGCACTTTGGCAATCTATGAGTGACAACTTGGAACGCCTTATGCAGGAATCTCATCTCATTGCCAAACTGGGCACTGTCCACCCTCATGGCATCAACGTCCAAAGGTAGTATGTACCATTCCATCTCTGCAGCTCCAGCCTGAAATATCCCCCACCTACACACACCCATACCACCCTACCTCCCACTGTTTACCTCAGACATAGGTTGCAGCTATCATCATCTTCCCTTTTCCTACACTCTCTGAGTCTCTCCATTTGCTACATCAATCGACTTACTCCCCCCCCCCCTCCCGCTGCCCTAGTAATGATGTGTGTAGGGATGTTGGTGGATATGGCGGTTGCTGGGGGTGGAGGTGGGGGTAACCAATGAATAAGGCTGATACTACCAATGGAACACACACACACACACACACACACACACACACACACACACACACACACACACACTCACAATACACACACACATATATAAATAGAATGCTGGCTCCTTTATCGTTGGTCGTGAAGGGGGGGGGGGGGGGGAGAGAGAGAGACGAGAGAGGAGAGAGATTGTGTATAGGTGTGAATATGTTGCCCCTCCCCCTCCCCCAGTTAGTACGTAAACCCATCCCCTTCTTCCCTTCACCCTCATAGCATCAACACCTTAAAGTAACATGTACCAACCCACCACTTCAATCTCAGCCCATAATATCCTCCCACAACACACACACATACTACCTTATCTCCCACTATTCACCTCACACACAACTTATAGCTATCTTATTTATGCATTTATTATCATTATTATTATTATTATTTTAATTATTTACTTATTTTTTAATTTATTATTATTTTTTTTAATGTTTCATTTATTTATTTATTTGATTATTATAAAAATGTATTTTCTAAATATATTTCTGTATCATGCTTTCATTACCTTAACCTTCACTATCGTTGTTAGCAGTATCATTCAGTAATACTATTGCTAGTATTGATACTACCACTGGCATTGACATCACCATCGCCTTCGTCTCTGGGACTGTTGCCACGGCAACCCTGCTGTTTAAGAATCCTCTAACCCACTCTCCTTTCTCCCATACCCATACTTATTGACACTAAGATTGGTAGTAACTTGTCCCTTTTTTTTTTTTTTTTCTCAATATTTTGACCATTATTAGTATTCCTATCAGTAATATTATTATCTTCATTACGACTTTGACTCGCTCACTATTTCCCTTCCAACAGCCTCGTTCTCATTCAACGCCTTCTCCCTTGCGCTGAACCCTGCGAAGTGATCTGAAGCGATCAAAGCTAAGTGAATTTTCGTTGTTTTATTCGTTTATGTCTCACCTGATGAAGACCTAAGAGGTCGAAACGCGTTGTGTTTCGTCTTGTGACTCGTTTGTCCACGTTCTCTGGGCGGTTCGCTAACATTTATTTAAGATTTACCTATTGCCAGTAAAGCATTGTCATTGTCATTGTCTCTCTCCCTCCCCCTCTCTCTCTTCCTCCCCCTCTCTCTCTCCTCCCTCCCTCCCTCCCTCCCCCCCCCCCCCTCTCTCTCTCTCTCCCCTCCTACAATTCTCAAGGTCTCCACTCTTGTGATTCTGCACCTCCCCTTTCTCTTCCCCCTCCCCCACTCTGTGATTCTTCATGCCTGCATGGTTGTGATTCTTCATGCCTCCTCTCTGTCCAGCTGTCATCCAGCTCTGTCCATCCCCGTGACCAGTAGACCACGTGACTGGCCTCATCTGACGTCAGCATGTCAGTCGATCCCCTTCTATGAACGTGGACAGTATCATTACTATGGTTACGTTGACTCCAAAAGCACAGAGGCCAACAGTTACACTGCCAGTAGCACTGTCCCCCCAACCCCACCACAGAGGTGAACAGTAATGCTACCTATACCGCTGATCTCATCAACACAGATATTGAACAGTAATATCACTAATACCACTGGTCTCACCACAGAAGTGAACAGTAATACTACTAATACCACTGATCTCATCAACACAGAGATTGAACAGTAATACTACTAATACCACTGATCTCATCAACACAGAGATTGAACAGTAATACTACTAATACCACTGATCTCATCAAGACAGAGATTGAACAGTAATACTACTAATACCACTGATCTCACCACCACAGAGATAAACAGTAATATTACTAATATCATTGATCTTACCACCACAGGGGTTAACAGTAATACTACTAATACCATTGATCTCACCACCACAGAGGTGAACAGTAATACTACTAATACCACTGATCTCACCACAGAAGTGAACAGTAATACTACTAATACCACTGACCTCACCACCACAGAAGTGAACAGTAATACTACTAATACCACTGACCTCACCACCACAGAAGTGAACAGTAATACTACTAATACCACCGATCTGACCACAAAGGTGAACAATAATACTACTAATACCACTCACCTCACCACCACAGAAGTGAACAGTAATACTACTAATACCACTGACCTCACCACCACAAAAGTGAACAGTAATACTACTAATACCACTGATCTAACCATAGAGGTGAACAGTAATACTACTAATACCACTGATCTCACCACAGAAGTGAACAGTAATACTACTAATACCACTGACCTCACCACCACAAAAGTGAACAGTAATACTACTAATACCACTGATCTCACCACCACAGAAGTGAACAGTAATACTACTAATACCACTGATCTCATCACCACAGAAGTGAAAGTAATACTACTAATACCACTGACCTCACCACCACAAAAGTGAACAGTAATACTACTAATACCATGATCTCATCACCACAGAAGTGAACAGTAATACTACTAATACCACTGACCACCACACAGAGGTGAACAGTAATACTACTAATACCACTGATCTCACCACCACAGAAGTGAACAGTAATACTACTAATACCACTGACACACCACCACAGAGGTGAACAGTAATACTACTAATACCACTGATCTCACCACCACAGAGGTGAACAGTAATACCACTAATACCACTGATCTCACCACCACAGAGGTGAACAGTAATACTACTAATACCACTGATCTCAACACAGAGGTGAACAGTAATACTACTAATACCACTGATCTAACCATAGAGGTGAACAGTAATACTACTAATACCACAGACCTCACCACCACAGAGGTGAACAGTAATACTACTAATACCACTGAGCTCACCACCACAGAAGTGAACAGTAATACTACTAATACCACTGAGCTCACCACCACAGAGCAGTGAAACAGTAATACTACTAATACCACTGACCTCACCACCACAAACATGAACAGTAATACTACTAATACCACTGATCTTACCACCACAGAAGTGAACAGTAATACCACTGGTCTCATCAGAGACGTGAACAGTAATACTACTAATACCACTGACCTCATCAAGACAGAGATTGAACAGTAATACTACTAATACCACTGATCTCACCACAGAAGTGAACAGTAATACTACTAATACCACTGATCTCATCAAGACAGAGATTGAACAGTAATACTACTAATACCACTGATCTCACCACAGAAGTGAACAGTAATACTACTAATACCACTGATCTCACCACCACAGAGATAAACAGTAACATTACTAATATCATTGATCTTACCACCACAGAGGTTAACAGTAATACTACTAATACCATTGATCTCACCACCACAGAGGTGAACAGTAATACTACTAATACCACTGATCTCACCACAGAAGTGAACAGTAACACTACTAATACCACTGACCTCACCACCACAGAGGTGAACAGTAATACTACTAATACCACTGAACTCACCACCACAGAGGTGAACAGTAATGCTACTAATACCACTGATCTCACCACAGAGGTGAACAGTAATACTACTAATACCACTGATCTCATCAAGACAGAGATTGAACAGTAATACTACTAATACCACTGATCTTACTACAGACGTTAACGTGTGTGTGTGTGTGTGTGTGTGTGTGTGTGTGTGTGTGTGTGTGTGTGAGAGAGAGAGAGAGAGAGAGAGAGAGAGAGCGTGTATGAGTCCGAGCGTGCGCTTGTGTGTATGTGTGCGAGTGTGTGCGTGCGCGTAGCTGAATTAAATCTGTCGTTAATCAACAATTAGGCATACTCATCTTGTCTATTCCACCTCGTTCACCCAGATTACATTATACTAAGACGTGTCGCGTCCGACTAAAAAAAAAAATCATGCATTTTCAAATGGCGACAACTTGAAAAAAACATAGTAAACATGAATTGTGACCTGCCGGTGCTTGGTGACATTTTGTGGCGAAATGACATTTTGTGCCGCAACGTCGGTACAAAATGTCACCCGGCGTGATGTTTTTGCAGCGGGAGTGACATTTTATACCAAAACATCGGTATATATTGTGACCAGGTGGCATTCCGTACTGGGGTGACATTTTGTACTGCAACAAATGCCATCCACGCTGTATGCCATCCACGCTGTATTTTCACAAACCTCCCACTAAATCAATGCCTGTCTCATCCCTTTCCACACATCTCCTCCTCCCCCCCCCCCCCCCCCCCCCCCCCCCCTCCTCACACCTCCCTACCTGATCCACATGTGTCCTTTCTCTGCCTTCCCTCCTTTTTGTACACCCAGTTCTTATAGAACAGGGAGTACTTTACAATGGGAACGAAGAAATGCTGTCTGTGTGTCTGTCTGTGTGTCCGTGGTCAAAATGTGTTCCACTCGCTCCAGACAAAACTTCTGGGCCGATCTTTCTGAAAATTTGTAGGTATGTTCATTATGGGTCACGGATGATGCCTGATGTTTTATTTCACAAGAATAACCGTTACTAACAGCTATAACGGGTTAAACTTCATGCACACTTTCAGAAATGACAGTTTATCTCAGTGACGAAATACATTATGATGCATGTTTGATTGTGACGTTTTTCAGGAAGATAAACTGGGAGCACGTTTTAATGCTGTCTGTCTGTCCATGGTCAAATGTGTTCCACTCTCTCCAGACAAAGCTTCTGGGCCGATCTTTCTGAAAATTTGTAGGTATGTTCATTATGGGTCACAGATGATGCCCGATGTTTTATTTTACCAGAATAGCCGTTACTAACGGCTATAACGGCACAAAACGGTTTTTCTTCTTTATGGCTCAGTGACAAAATGCATTATGACGCACGTTTGATTGTGACTTTTTTTTTCCCAACCCCCCCCCCCCTTTTTTTTTTTTTTTTTTTTTTTGACGGATTTTAAAATGGCTTTAGATC
>CM065729.1:75924308-75926808 GCA_033310375.1 Conus canariensis
GTATTACATGATAATTACATTGTTCACAAGGTGATTTAGCAATTGGGCTTTCCAAACGAGAATTACCATTCAAGGCGACGACTTGCATTTATAAACAATGAACATGTCGATGTTTGAATGGTGACAGAAAGGTTTTAAGTGGGGTGCGCGCGTGCGCAAGTGTGGTGTGTGTGTGTGTGTGTGTGTGTGTGTGTGTGTGTGTGTGTGTGTGGCCATAACGAATCCTTATTTTGTCTTAAGCTGTCTTATGATCTCATATATCGGGTCACGCGCTTAGCATACTCAACAGTGAAAGCATACAGAACGACACAGAAGAGGAGAAAAGTCATTTGCCGTCCCAACATTTCTTTAAAACAGGAATTCGAATTCGCGACCGTCATTGCAACCAACATTAGGATTCTGTTCTCTCCAAACAGAACATTACAAAAGCAATATTTTCTTTTCAAGCAGTGACACACAGACATGCAGTATGATTATATCATACACTGCATTTTGCACAGTTAAGTTACGGGCGATATCAATTCTGTGACAGGTTATCAAAATGCTTGCAGCTGATGTATACTAATTAGCACCTGTACTATGGCCAAGCTGTCAGACTAAAAGAAATCATGCCTGAAGAAGACCGTTACTAGCTATAAAGATTTTTTTTTTTTCAAAAGATTTGATAATATATATTTTTGTCATATGTAAATCAGTCTTTTCTTATTAGAAAACCTGTCCACAATGATTTTTGAAACACTCTATTATATGAGAGCTTTTTTGTTTATGTGAAGATCATTAACAGCTTAAAAGATTTGATAATCCCCCCCCCCCCCAAAAAAAAAAAAAAAAAAAAAAATTGATAATAATTTTCTTTCACAGTGTAAATCTTATTAGAACCCCCCTGTCCATAATGATTTTTGAAACACTCTATTCTCTGAGAATATTTTTCTTTGTTCTTGGGTAGATTCGGTGTATTCTTCTGTGTGAACTTAATCAGCAGGTGTGTGCACGTGCGGCGCGGCTACGTATGCAATGCGACGAAGAGTAAAAATCAGATGATGCCCATGTTTGTCACTGCTACCCCTGGTGCCAGAGTTCTATCCAGAGAGAGGTTCCTGTGTCATCAAAAGATCAACATTTCAGCGTAAGACACGAACACTGTGCAAGAATACATACGCTTGCTCTTCTCAAATACTGTCTGGAATTGTGTGCTCCTTCTTTAAAAAAACAACAACAACAGAAGACTAATAGAGCATGTCAATAACCGGAGACCTATCCCACAAAGTCTGATAGGTATTTATTATTTAAAACGATTACCTCTAATGTTATATAGAAACTTTTATAGGAATGCATCGTCGCCAGCTTACCGTAGTAGGCCAAAGTCAAGACGACAATATACATTTAAAAGAAACAAGCCGAGTTCTGGTTGTCCTGGATGGAAATGGCTTATCTTTCACCACACACACACACACACACACACACACACACACACACACACACACACACACACACACACGCACACACACACTACGCATCTCTCTCTCTCTCTCTCTCTCTCTCTCTCTCTCTCTTCTCTCCACACACACACACACACACACACACACTCCAGACCGAGATAAAATTTTTAGGAGTAAATATTACCTCTAAATTAACTTGGAACAACCATATTGAACATATTATCAACGAAGCCAGCAAATCTCTTAATCTTCTTAAAGTGATCAGTAAACAAAATTGGGGTGCAGATACACAAACATTAGTACACCTTTCAACATCTCTCGTAAGATCAAAATTATCATACGCACAAGAAGTGTTCTTCAGCGCACCAAACTATTTACTTAAAAAGTTACAAAGCATAGACTGCAAGGCATTTAGACTCGCACTAGGTGTTCCATTTCATGCCAGTGCATCAGGAACGTATTACGAAGCCGGAGTTCTGCCCCTTGACGACTATAGAAACTTGGCCTGCGCTAAATTCATCTTACGTAGCTCAGCTGTTCAGAACTCAAGCAAAGATGAATTAGCTTTACGATCAGATTTCCATTTCCCGAAGCGAGCTAGATCTATTAAATCTAATACAACTATAATGACATATTCCTCAAAATTACTGAAAGACGCTGAGATTGATCCCAAGAATATTGCTGATCGTTTTCCTGTATCCCCGATTCCAAACTGGGAATTGCACACTGCACGTTTTGATTATAAATATACTGATCTACAAAAGAACGTTAACAATAATATATTGTCCTCTCTTGCCAAATCTCATATCGATAGTAATTATTCACACCACCTTAAAGTTTTCACCGATGGATCACTGCTAAATGAAAAAGCTGGAAGTGGTTTTGTTATTCCTACCCTTAAAGTTGAAAAATCTTTTCATCTCGGGAAGGGGTATTCTATCTTCACGGCTGAGCTGGTGGCAATTCTAATGGCGCTTTACTTTCTTGTTGATACTCCACTCACTATCTACAAAGCACTTTTCTGTGTGGATTCTAAATCTGTCCTACAAGGCCTTGAATCT
>CM065729.1:75929308-75949308 GCA_033310375.1 Conus canariensis
AATTCTGTACGACTTTGGTAGAAAGCAGTTCTCAAAGTTTAGTTGTATTCTCTCTCTCTCTCTCTCTCTCTCTCTCTCTCTCTCTCTCTCTCTCTCTCTCTCTCTCTCTCTTCTTCTTCTTCTCTTCTTCTTCTTCTTCTTCTTCTTCTTCTCTCTCGTGCCCTTTCCTTCTCTCTCCCTCTCCCCTTCTCTCTCTCTCTCTCTCTCTCTCTCTCTCTCTCTCTCTCTCTCTCTTTCCCCCTCCCCCCTCTCTCTGTCTTCTTCTTGTTCTCTCTCTCTCTCTCTCTCTCTCTCTCTCTCCCTTTTAACACACACACACACACACACACACACACACACACACACACACACACACACACACACACACACACACAATTGTGCGCTTATTTTGTCGACTATCAAAAGATAACGAAGCCCACGTTGCATATGACTGTCTGAAATTACAAGACAATAGAGAATAATGTCTTCTACACGCATTTAACGTACACAAGCTTGTTCTGCTCAAGTTAACGTTGCTGATGGCAACATCATCACACCGAAAGCGAAGTACTTTTTTTTTTTTTTTTCAAAGTTACAATCATTTGTGTGGTTAATATAGGCCTAACAATATTCATGTAATGCCTTTGACTCAGAGCATTCATATTTCAGGGGCCAAGGTCCATAGGAATCTAATAACTAACCCTGAATATGAATCACAAGTAAGTCACGAGTAACATCGAACAGTAGGCCTACGCTTAGACGCAGTTTCGGCAAATAACACTAAAAGGAAATACTTGGGCTATATACAGCCAGCGAGGAAATCAGCTATCACAGCCCTGGGTCTGTGTGAACGTACGTACTAGGTGATAATCATCGCTTTCATGACAGACGGAAATTGTCCTGCGTTTGGCTTCGGACTTTCGCCCACCTAATGCTTTGACCGTAGGGTTTTTCCCAGCAAACCATCAATGCTGTCGTCTTCCTCTGTAGCTGGTACCAGGCGTGACGCGTTTTCCTCCAAATGTCATCAATGAAGGCCTTTTCTGAATGTGGACCGCTGAGATTATAAAACGAGAGAGGAGCTCGGCATACGCCAACTTTCAGGTCAAGCACGTCAAGTCTTCGGTAACAGCGTCAAATTATTGGGGCGGAGGTTGTTTTTTTGTTGTTGTCGAAGTGAGGCATTGCTTCTGGAAGGCAAAGACTGGAGTATTATTAGAGACTTGTTTACTTTCTTTTGTCTGCCGATCATCATCTGAAACCGAGGTTGTCCATTGTCAGTTAAGATGTACACAAGGCCAGCATTCGCCTTTGTTACGGTAGGTTCAATTCTCTACTCTGCAGGCTGGCACCAAATGAATTGCCTGCTGGGCTATTTGTCAGAATTCTAATTAACCTGAATGAATCAGTTTCAAAGTGAAGTGACCGCAGGCGGAAACTGAAACAAACTTAAAAGAAGATTCACTGTTCCGCCGAACGAAAGAGAGAAAGAAATTACAAGACAAAACACGACGCGTTTCGACCTCTTTGGTCTTTCTCAGGCAAGACAAACAACATTCAAGACGATGAAAACGAAGAACAAACAATCACTTATCTCTTCAAATTAGGCGCAAAATGGAAGTGAGGCGATAAGTGATTATTCGTTCTTCGTTTTCATTGTCTTGAATGTTGTTTACCCTTCCTGAAGAAGACCGAAGAGGTTCAAAGGTGTCGTGTTTTGTCTTGTAATTTGATTCTCTTTTGCTCGGCGGAACAGTAAATCTTCTTTTAAATTTATGTATTCTGAATGAGACCAACTCGAAGTGCAAGTCAGCTTTATAATGAAGCAGATTACACGTTGAGTCAGTGGTATAGATTTAGCGTAGTGCCACGGTTCATCATATTTTCATGTTAGTATTATGGTCAATGAGGTTTAAAGACACTCTGGAAACTTGTTTGTAGTCAATTTGTATTTATTTCTTTACTTTTATCACTGTTTTTCGGGTTAGTGAAATTACCACATCTTTTTGTAGTAATCTCATGCTTTTGGAAATTTGCTTGCACGTAGTCAATGTCACAATTAATTTACAAACTTAAGCTTGTGATGATTATGGTAAGCTGTGCTGACTTGTTTGGGGGGGATTCCATGTTTAGCAAGAGAACGTTTCCACGTGAACCACCTGCTAAGTATTTATTTGATGTGCATATGGCTAGAATTTGGTATATATGTGATATACATTTGGTGCATATTTCATGTTTCATGGCTTTAAGTTAGAGGGCATATAGGTGGTGACAAGATTTTTTTTTGTCTCACAGAGATAAAAAAATTGAAACAATTGTATGCCGCTCTCCTACACACCGCACATACACACACAATATAACAGGCAGACATACAGACATACATTCAGACAGACACATAAAACACACACACACACACACACACACACACACACACACACACACACACACACACACACAAACACACTCCCCCGCCCCCCCCCCCCCCCCCCACACCACACACACACACACAACACAACACAACACAACACAACACATACACATACACACACACAGCACTCAGCGCGCACGTGCCCCAATCCAGCCCATCTAAGTAGGAGGACTAAAAGAACCGTCTCTCGGCACCTCCAGGCGCTCCTTGTGGTGGGCACAGCAGACTCCCAGCCACTGGAAGGATGCGGCAGCCACCCCGTGGACGCAGTCTTCGTCCTGGATGTGTCCTCCTCCATCTGGGAGAGCCACTTCAAGAAGCACGTGCTGGTCTTCGTCCAGAAGATCGTCAACGACCTTGACATCGGCCCCGGGCCCAACCGGACCCGTGTGGGCGCCATCACCTTCAGTGACGAGGTGCAGCTGGAGTTTTGGCTGGACCAGTACATGGACAAGGAGGTGCTTGTGGAGAAAGTGCCTAAGGTTGGTTCTGTAAAAAGGGTTGCGAGATGTGGTGTTGTTGTGGTCGTTGCTGTTGTTGTTAAAGCGGTGTGCGGGTGTGTGTGTGTGTGTGTGTGTGTGTGTGTGTGTGTGTGTGTGTGTGTGTGTGTGTGTGTGTGTGCGCGCGCGCGCTTGTGTGTGTGTGTGTGTGTGTGTGTGTGTGTGTGTGTGTGTGTTTGCTGATCCGGCTGAAGGTGAATATCGTGTAAAAAAACAAAAAAAAAAACCAAAAGACGAACGCAATGAAAACAATACTTTTTTTTCACTTGCGAAGGAAACTGTTGTTCACAACGATGCAAATTGTACAAAACTTAAAGACCCCAGGTATTCTAAACTCTATCATCAATCAAATGGGAAAAGAAAATCGAAAAAAAAAGAATGAACCTCAACGACTAAACCTAACAGTTAAAGGGACATAATGCTTAAAATGCAATTGAATTCAATTCACTCAGCATGTATTGTACACCTACATTCCATTGGTAGTTTTGTAGTTTGCTGTAAATGAATGCGTCTGTTCTGCTTCCGTGAGTGTGAGCTAATTACTTTCCTTATTTGTTTTGTTTACTTTTGACTTTCAGATTTGTATATATCAGAAAAAAAGAAATAGCTTGCTTATTGTTACAGAACAAGCGAAAACACAGGTATCATTTATCTTCACTATGCGTGTTATGTTCGGTATTTCGTTTTGTTTTCATTTTCTTTTCTTTCTTTTTTTTTTTTTCTTTTTTCTTTTTTTCTTTTTTTTCTTTTCTTTTCTTTCTTTTTCTTTTTTCTTTTTACATGTCATTTTCTGGTCCCGTATCAGATCACACTTCGGGGAGGCAACACCAATACTCACAAAGCCCTCCGTTTCGTGAAAGATCAAATGTTCACCCCCGCCAACGGCGGCCGTCCCGACGTGTCGCATGTCGTCATAGTCATCACAGATGGCGCCTCGCGCAAGGTCAAGGACACGGAAGCCATGGCGAGCGCTCTAAGGGGGCAAGGCGTCGCTCTCTTCGCCATCGGTGTGGGCTCAGGTGTGAACGTGACGCAGCTCCACGCCATAGCCAGCAAGCCCAGCGAGCTCTTCGTGTTCAACGTCACCAACTTTGAGGCTTTGCAGAACATACGTCATGAGCTCGTCAACAAGACTTGTCAAGGTCAGATTTTGGCCACTTTGTCTCCTACAGCTTGTTGACGATGTGATGTATTCAGACAACTTTGTCTCCTACAGCCTGTTGACGACTGTGATGTATTCAGACCACTTTGTCTCCTACAGCTTGTTGACGACTGTGACGTATTCAGACCACTTTGTCTCCTACAGCTTGTTGACAACTGTGATGTATTCAGACCACTTTGTCTCCTACAGCTTGTTGACGACTGTGATGTATTCAGACCACTTTGTCTCCTACAGCTTGTTGACGATTGCGATGTGTTCAGGCAGCTTGTTAAAGACCGTGATGTACTTAAATCACTTTATCTGCTACAGCTTTTTAAATGTTATGATATGTTTAGGTCACTTCGTCTCCTACGACTTGTGAACGTATTCAGACCACTTTGTCTGCTACTACTTGTTAACCAGCATGATGTATTTTGACTACTTTGTCTCCTACAGCTTGTTAACGATCGTGGTGTATTTACATCACTTTCTCCTCTCCAGCTTGTTAACGACTGTAATGTATTTAGACCCGTGCGCGCATGTGTGTACATATGTGTGTACGTGCGTGTGTGAGCGCAAGCGCGCGTGTATGTGTGGGTGCGTGTGTGGGTGCTCAAGTGTGGCAGCTTTTGTCTGAGCGCAGGTTTATTCATGTCTGTTTACGTCCACACGCGTTCATGAATATGTGTACCTGCAAGGTTGTACCGCGGAACGTGCATTCAAATATGTACTGTGCGAGCATTTCTATCTTTTTTTTTAACAGCTAAATCTTTCTGAATGAACGATCAGAAAACTGTTTTGTATAGCCAGGTTATGATGGAGAAATGAAATAGTGATTTCTGTCATTTTTCACTGTGATGCTATGTGTATACATTGTCTGAACAGTTTTGTTCTCGTTCTTGTCCACGTGTGCCTTAAAAACATAGTTGAAAACTATGAAACTACCTACTTGTTTATGTATTAACATAGTTGAAACTATCTACTTGTTTATGTATTAACATAGTTGAAACTATCTACTTGTTTATACATTTCAGGACTACCATCTACTACCACCACCACCACTACTACCACCACCACCACAACTACACCGACAACTACTACAACCACCACGGTGCCTACCACAACCTCTACAACCACCGCATCGACGACCTCCACCACAACCAGCACCAGCAGCAGCACGACAACGACGACTCCGCCGCCAAGCAGCAGCAGCACCACCACCACGACAGAACCTGTGCCCACCACGGACAGCCCAACGACCACCACCGGCAAGCCAGCGGAAGAACCCGAGAATCCTCAAGGCGATGAGGACACCACTGGTAGGTCAAAGGTCACCACTGGACCTTTCTGTTTGGACATAGTTGCAGCAACAGCTGCGGTGGTTAGAAGCGATAGTGGTCATGAGTGATAATAGTAAGTATTTAGCAGGAATAGCTCTACTGGTAGAGCGCCGGACTCGTAATCTTGGTGATCCTGGGCTTGAGGGTTCGAATCTCCGCTGGGCCGTTTCGGTACAGAGGGATTTTTTTCCCTCGGAGTTAACATTGGGTCTGACTCCGTTTCCCAAACAGTCCTTCGAATGAGACTATAAACCGACTGTGTGTGAACACACGCATAACATCTTGCACACACGTAAAACTCCATCACAAACTTTCGGAAGAGAAGGCCAGTTTGGCCGTTGGTATGGATGCCACGTTACACATAGCATGCACCCTGCCTGAAAAATGGAAAGAACGAAGGAAGTAAGGAAAATGGAGTGAACGATATTGATTGGATGACACGGGAAAACGACTGACTGAAGCGCCGGCAGGCAGCTCTTCAAGTCGGCACTACGTAGGCAGCCCGTTGCGTACACGAGCGTGTGGATTGTCAGCGCCTAGAACCTTTGGCAAGGCGCTCTATAAATGCTGTGTTAAAAGAGAAAAAAAGCACCACGAACAGGAATAGCAGAGGCGTAGAAAGCAGTGGTTTCAGCAGTAGTAGTGGCAGCGGCATCATTAGCATCGTCCGGTGCTACCGGTTCTTAGTAGGAAAAAAAACAGTAGCAGCATCAGTAGCAGGAACGGTAGTAGTAGCAGTAGCAGTAGCAGAAGCAACAACAGCAGCAGCAGCAGCAGCAACAGTAGCCAGCGAGCAAGTTTAGAAGTAGCAGAAGCAGCAGCCACAGCAGTAGCAGCAGCAGCAGCAGCAGTAGTAGTAGTAGTAGTAGTAGTAGCAGCAACCATAGCAGTAGCAGCAGCAGCAGTAGTAGCAGCAGCCGCAGTAGTAGTAGTAGTAGTAGTTGTTGTTGTAGTAGCAGCAGCAGTGGCAGCAGTAGCAGTAGTAGTAGTAGCAGCAACAGCAGTGGCAGCAGTAGCAGTAGTAGTAGTAGCAGCAGCAGTGGCAGCAGTAGCAGTAGTAGTAGTAGCAGCAGCAGCAGTGGCAGCAGTGGCAGCAGTAGCAGTAGTAGTAGTAGCAGCCGCAGCAGTAGCAGCAGCCGCAGTTGTAGTAGTAGCAGCAGTAGCAGCAGCAGCAGCAGTAGTAGCAGTAGCAGCAGCAGCAGTAGTAGTAGTAGTAGCAGTAGCCGGAGCAGCAGCAGTAGTGTAGCAGTAGCAGCAGCAGTAGTAGCAGTAGTAGTAGTAGCAGTAGTAGCAGTAGTAGTAGTAGTAGTAGTAGACGACTAGTAGCAGCAGCAGCAGCAGTACAGTAGTAGCAGTGGTCGTAGTCGTTGTCTGTCTGTGTGTGTGTGTCTGACTATTTGTGTCTGTCTGTCTGTCTATCCGTGCAAGTGTGTGCGTGCGTGCGACTGTGCGTGCGTGTGTGTGTATGCGTGCGCGCCTGCGCTTCTCTCTCTCTCCTCTCTCTGTGTCTCTGTCCGTGTGTGCGTGTGTATGTGTGTGTATGTGTGTGTGTGTGTGTGTGTGTGTGTGTGTGTGTGCGTGCGTGCGTGCGTGCGTGCGTGCGTGCGCGTGTGTGTGTGTGTGTGTGTGGTGTGTGCGCGCGCGCGTGCGTGCGTGCGAGTGCGTGCGTGCGCGCGCGCGCTCTTGCCTGTGTGTTTGTCTTGATTTCAAGACACGTTTGTCTTTTATACACTCTTCCAGTTTTCAAATGCCCATCGCGATTTGCTAGACCTGATACACAGTGTTTTTCTCCCCATTGGTTCAACAGGCTGTGTCAACCACCCCGCCGATGTCTAGATATTATACACAGTGGTTTTTTTCCCCCAATAGTTCAATAGGCTGTGTCAACCACCCCGCCAATGCCTAGATATTATACACAGCGTTCTTTCCCCCCATTGATTCAACAGGCTGTGTCAACCACCCCGCCGATGTCTAGATGTTATACACAGTGTTTTCCCCCCCATTGATTCAACAGGCTGTGTCAACCACCCCGCCGATGTCTAGATGTTATACACAGTGTTTTTCCCCCCATTGGTTCTACAGGCTGTGTCAACCACCCCGCCGATGTCTTGATATTATACACAGTGTTTTTCCCCCTGTGGTTCTACAGGCTGTGTCAACCACCCCGCCGATGTCTAGATGTTATACACAGTGTTTTTCCCCCCATTGGTTCAACAGGCTGTGTCAACCACCCCGCCGATGTCTTGATATTATACAGTGTTTTTCCCCCCATTGGTTCTACAGGCTGTGTCAACCACCCCGCCGATGTCTACATGTTATACACAGTGTTTTTCCCCCCATTGGTTCAACAGGCTGTGGCAACCACCCTGCCGATGTCTAGATGTTATACACAGTGTTTTTTCCCCCCATTGGTTCAACAGGCTGTGTCAACCACCCCGCCGATGTCTTGATATTATACACAGTGTTTTTCCCCCCATTGGTTCAACAGGCTGTGTCAACCACCCCGCCGATGTCTTGATATTATACACAGTGTTTTTCCCCCATTGGTTCTACAGGCTGTGTCAACCACCCCGCCGATGTCTTGATATGATACACAGTGTTTTTCCCCCATTGGTTCTACAGGCTGTGTCAACCACCCCGCCGATGTCTAGATATTATTCACAGTGTTTTTCCCCCCATTGGTTCAACAGGCTGTGTCAACCACCCCGCCGATGTCTAGATGTTATACACAGTGTTTTTCCCCCCATTGGTTCTACAGGCTGTGTCAACCACCCCGCCGATGTCTACATGTTATACACAGTGTTTTTCCCCCCATTGGTTCTACAGGCTGTGTCAACCACCCCGCCGATGTCTACATGTTATACACAGTGTTTTTCCCCCCATTGGTTCTACAGGCTGTGTCAACCACCCCGCCGATGTCTACTTTGTCCTGGATTCCTCACGCAGTGTTTGGCAGTACGACTTTGAGACGCGCGTGCTGCCCTTTGTGCGTGACGTCATCGGCCACTTTGACATCGGCATGGACCGCACGCGCGTTGGCGTCATCACGTTCAGCGACGCTCCCCACACCGTCTTCGGCCTCCCCGCCCACCTAAGCAAAGAGGAGCTGATGAAGGTGTGTGTGTGTGTGTGTGTGTGTGTGTGTGTGTGTGTGTGTGTGTGTGTGTGTGAGAGAGAGAGAGAGAGAGAGAGAGAGAGAGAGTGTGTGTGTGTACGCGCGCACGCGCGCGCGCGTGTGTGTGTGTGTGTGTGTGTGCGCGCGCCTGTGTGTGTGCGTGCGTGAGAGCGAGAGAGAGAAAGAGAGAGAAATGAGAGAGAGAGAGTGCTTACCTGCCTGTGTGTGTGTGTGTGTGTGTGTGTGTGTGTGAGAGAGAAGAGAGAGAGAGAGAGTGCGTGTGCGTGTGTGTGTGTGTGTGTGATGGGTGAGAGAGAATGAGAAGAGAGAGAGAGAGAGAGAGAGAGAGAGAGAGGTTGTAAGAGAGAGAGAGAGAGAGAGAGAGAGAGAGAGACAGACAGACAGACAGACAGACAGACAGACAGACAGAAGACAGAGACAGAGAGACTGATTACTGATTCTGACGTGCTTTAATGAGTGTGTGTGTGTGTGTGTGCGTGTGCGGTGCGTGTGTGTGTATGTGTATGTAGTGTGTGCGTGTGTGTATGTGTATTGTGTGTTTGTGTTGTGTGTGTATGTGTATGTGTGTGGTGTGTGTGTGTGTGTGTGTGTGTGTGTGTGTGTGTGTGTGTGGTGTGTGTGTGGGTGTGTGTACAGGTGGTGAATAAACGGACGGTGACATACACAGCGGGCCTGACGTACACAGCCGAAGCCTTACAGCAAGCCCGAATCAACCTCCGCCACGAAGGTACATGTAGCATCATTGCATCTCTGTCTGCCTGCCTGTCCGTCTGTCTGACCGCGTGAAAGTACATGTAGCATCATTGCATCTCTGTCTGCCTGCCTGTCCGTCTGTCTGACCGCGTGAAGGTACATGTAGCATCATTGCATCTCTGTCTGCCTGCCTGTCCGTCTGTCTGACCGCGTGAAGGTAAATCAGTCTCCAGGTGCCCACAGACATTCTCACACGTTTAGATTTGGTGAAAAAAAGGACATTCATCCGAAAACGAAAAGTATATATGATAAAAATTATGCCCTATTCTGACTCGCACAAACGGGAAACGCGCTTAGTCGAGGAACAGTACAGAGATATGTGTTGTGAAAAAAAATAGCGCACAGTACAATGCAACTGTTTTCGTACCGTGTAAATCAGTGTATTAGGATACCATGCAGTAAATACAACGCAATACAATAAAATACAGCACACCCACACCAAATCATACCCCGCAACAACGCACAACAGCACAGCACACCTCAGCACAACAGATCCACGGAGGAGCAGCTAGCTACACAAGCAGATAATTTTGTATGTGAAGAAACAGTCAGGCTAACAGATACTGGCGGGTTTTCGTGTTAATAGTGTTTAAACTATTGTATCTCAGACCACAACTAGTGGCTTTTCACGGCTATCGAACTTGTGGGAGACAAAACTAGACACCCTGAAAAAAAGTATCATCCAGATGAAAGAAGACACAATGACAGTTACTAATGACACGGCCTGTTAGATTCACTGTTGACATCTCTTGGGTGGACAAGACCAGGACGTGTGGAGACTGTCAGACATTCCGCTTTATTTCTCGGTGCCAGACTTAAGCAAATGTTCAAAAAAAAAAAAAAGAAAAAAAAAAAAAGAAAAAGAAGAAGAAGAAAAAAATTGATCACACACACACACACACACACACACACACACACACACACACACACAACACACAATGCGCGTTCGGACTGAAAATTGAATTGATATACAGAACAAGAAAGTAAACGTTACTTTGTTCACAGACAGGAGAAAAAACAACAACAACAACGAAAAACGAACACGGTATCAAAGGAAAGTCTGCTAAGTGAAATACTGAAGGAAACTGGGTAAAAAAAAGAGAAAAGATTGTTACAAAAAAATATCCCCACGGAATTACACATCCATTACGGGGCCGGAATAGTTCAGTTGGTAGAGCGCCAGACTCGTAATCCAAGGGTTGCGGGTTCGAATCTCCGCTGGGCCGTTTCGGCACAGGGGGATTAAACAGGGGGATTTTTCCCTCGGAGTTAACATTGCTTCTGACTCCATTTCCCATACAGTCCTTCGAATGAGACTATAAACCGAGGTTCCGTGTGTGAACGCACGCATAATATCTTGCACACACGTAAAATCCCATCACCAACTTTCGGAAGAGAAGGCCAGTTTGGCCGTTGGTATGGATGACACGTTACACACAGCATGCACCTTGCCCGAAGTTGGAGTATGGCTGCCTTAATGGCGGGATAAAAAACGGTCATGCACACAAAACTCCACTCCCTTTGTTGGGTAGATGGGATTAATCCTTTCCTGTCCATATAGGGAGTGGCTGCAGGAGTATCAGCCTGCGTACGCAGAAGAAGAAGAACATCCCTCACAATACTGGCCAATGTGTATAAATATCAGAAACACCTGACAGAAATTTTGAAGGATTGGCGACGTTTTGGGAGATCATTGCCGTTTTTTTTGTTTGTTTGTTTGTTGTTTCTTTTTAATTATTTTATTTTTTTTTATTATTACTATTTTTTTTTATAGTTTGTATCAAACAAATGACATTTAATGAGGTCTGAATCTGTACGGAGACGGGCAGACAGCAAGACGATCTGGCGGATCGAATATCCCAGTCTAGAAATAGAAAGGCATAGAAAGGTTATCTTTGGCGTCCGTCTTTTGGGAACATTGTGAGTGGATACCCCCTCCCCACCCACCCCCCTCTCCATCGCCTGTGGGGCAAGACCATAGCCCATTAAACACCCATGATCGGCATCGATACTACAGTTCCGCGCCATCGACACCTCTTTACTGTATCAAAAAACGACATAAAGGTGTTTAACGACATCCATTATGCTTTGTTTCAATCAAAAGAGCAAGACAATAACGTCATCAGACACGATCATGTGACAAGCCTTTTTTGCAGACGACCGTCAATCGACAAGCGCTTGCAAAAAAAAAAAAAAAAAAAAGGGCCGGGGGGGGGGGGGGGGGGGGGGGCTGGAATTCGAGAACTGTTGGCTTCGTAAGCGTTATAAAATAAGCATCACAGGTGTTTCAGCCTGTAACAACAAATCTGCTGTGTTGTTTCCATCTGATATCATCTGTGTGCATCCGATACACAGCTGATGCTCGAAAAGAAAAAAGAAAAAAAAAAAAAAAGAAAAAGGGTAAGAGTTGCGCTGCTGAAGACAGTTTGCGTCACCCGACACCAACACAAGAAAAGCAACTCAAAGGGCGATGCAAAGCTGCACGTGATGGTTTTCATCAAATACTTCGCACAAGCTAATTAAATTAAACCCTGTTCTCTTTTGCGGTCATGTTGCCAGTTTACAGCAAGATAAGAAAAGGAATGGTTCTCTCTCTCGCTCTGTGTGTTGTGTGTGTGTGTGTGTGTGTGTGTGTGTGTGTGTGTGTGTGCAAATGCACGCGTCTCTCTCTCTCCACCCTCTCTCTCTCTCTGTCTCTCTCTCTATCTATTATATAAAGCTGAGTTTGTCTGTCCGTCTGTTCGCTTATAAACGCCCACAGTTTTGGGCCGATCGCCACCAAATTTGGTATCAAGTATCCTTGGTGTCCTACAAACAGCAACGTCCGGTCGGCGATCACGTGACGCATTGCGTCGTGACGCAATTTGCGTCCACAGACGCACAACTGGACATCGGAACACTACACGACAGACAAACTCACCGGGCCGAGACGGGGTCGAAGCGCGTTCTGAATTTGGGTTAAATGACGCATTAAGCCTGACACATCTGTATGACGTCAAAATGTTTTCAGACTGTCGTAAAATATCTTTACGTAATCTCCATCGCAACCGCTTGAATAAGTCCTTATGGGAGAAAAAGCCAGCCTTCGTGTATTCCCATGAAAGATCATTGCTATACAATCTTTGTTATTTCTGTGAATAATCATTACTGTACAACCTTTGTTGTATTCCATAGAGGATCATTACTGTACAATCTACGTTATATTCCATGTATTCCATAGAGGATCATTACTGTACAATCTACCTTATCTATTATATAAAGCTGAGTTTGTCTGTCTGTCTGTTCGCTTATACACGGCCACAATTTTGAGCCGATCGCCACCAAATTTGGTATCAAGTATCGTTGCTGTCCTACAAACAGCAACGTCGGGTCGGCGATCACGTGACGTATAGCGTCGTGACGCAATTTGCGTCCACAGACGCAAAACTGGACATCGGAACACTACACGGCCACAGTTTTAGGCCGATCGGCACCAAATTTGGTATCAAGTATCCTTGGTATCCTGCAAACAGCAACGTCGGGTCGGCAATCACGTGACGCATTGCGTCGTGATGCAGTTTGCGTCCACAGACCTACCTTCACCCTCTTCTTTCAAATCTGCTGTCAAAACTAACTTCTTTCATCAGTCGTAACCCCCCCCCCCTCCCCCTCCCCCAAACTTCCCAATCCACCTTGAGTGGGTTTTTGCGTGCACGCGTGAGTGCCTGGTGGTTGTGTTGCATGTGCGTGCAGGCCGTGTTGATGTGAGTGCTTGCGTGCGTGCGTGCGGGTGTCTGGGGGCGTGGGTGTGTGGTCGTGCGTGAGCGCGTGTGCGCGCGCGGTCCTGCACGGGTGCGCGTGTGTATGTGTGTGTGTGTGTGTGTGTGTGTGTGTGTTGTTGGTAATGTAAAGCGCTGAGAGCCCTAAATTATAGAGAATAGGCGCTATATAAATTAACATTATTATTATTATTAAAACTGAACATCGGAACACAACACGGCCACAGTTTCAGGCCGATCGGCACCAAATTTGGTATCAAGTATCCTTGGTGTCCTACAAACAGCAACGTCGGGTCGGCAATCACATGACGCATTGCGTCGTGACGCAATTTGCGTCCACAGACGCAAAACTGAACATCGGAACACTACACGACAAACTCAGCTTTATATAATAGACTTTTTATATAATAGATTTGGAAAAGTGTTCACGTGAATGTTTAGGGGAAAAATATCGAACAAAACGCGCATACCTCCCAAAATTTAATTTGAATTATGGACGAAACCATGAACTTCTGATTCACGAAGGTCATTCACGGCAAAAACTATGTAAACAACATTAGAGAGCTGTGAGGTATTCACAAAAAAATCGCACAAGAGAAATCCCAAGAAAAAGACGTGGTGTCCTTTGCCTGTTCTGCACACGTCACAGCGACTGAATGACATCATGAACGTTTGACAATAATCAGAATTCTCCTGTATCACTTGACCATGTGTAGATCTGTGGTAAGTCAACATCCATTTCTAATTCGCAGATCTATTATTTATTCTCTTTAGTACAAACTCCGAAGCAGACGAACTTTTCGGCTCATCCGAAAAGTCTGTGTTTTCGGTCATCGCGATTCCATCTAATTTTTTCTCTGTTCTATAGATTTGAATATCAAAACATACACGCCTAGAAAGGCTGAATTAACCTTCTTTTATTTATATATGTTTTATTCTTCCAATCTAACTTAAAATCGTGACAATGCCGCCCAAAAAGAGAACCTGGCTCACACGCTCTTCTTCTGCTACGGCCAGAGTTCAACGTTCTCGATCAGAAGAAAGCAGTGAGGAGAGATATGCAAGACAACAGAAAGACAGAAAACGCAAGGCAGCACGTAGACACCAAGAGACAACCGAACAGAGGGAAGGTAGACGAAAAAGCGACAGAGAACGCAAAGCAGCACGTAGAGAGCAAGAAACTTTAGAACAGAGGGAAGGTAGACGAAAAAGCGATAGAGAACGCAAAGCAGCACGTAGAGAGCAAGAAACTTTAGAACAGAGGGAAGGTAGACGAAAAAGCGACAGAGAACGCAAAGCAGCACGTAGAGAGCAAGAAACTTTAGAACAGAGGGAAGGTAGACGAAAAAGCGATAGAGAACGCAAAGCAGCACGTAGAGAGCAAGAAACTTTAGAACAGAGGGAAGGTAGACGAAAAAGCGACAGAGAACGCAAAGCAGCACGTAGAGAGCAAGAAACTTTAGAACAGAGGGAAGGTAGACGAAAAAGCGACAGAGAACGCAAAGCAGCACGTAGAGAGCAAGAAACTTTAGAACAGAGGGAAGGTAGACGAAAAAGCGACAGAGAACGCAAAGCAGCACGTAGAGAGCAAGAAACTTTAGAACAGAGGGAAGGTAGACGAAAAAGCGACAGAGAACGCAAAGCAGCACGTAGAGAGCAAGAAACTTTAGAACAGAGGGAAGGTAGACGACAAAGTGATAAAGAACGCAAGGCAACAAATAGACAGCAAGAAAGTCAACAGCATAGACAGGTTAGAATAGAACAAGAACATGACAGACGTGTGAGCGCTAGGGGTTTATCACAACCAACCAAAATTAGATGGCTTAACGTGGCATTTCATTACAGCGCTTCAACCATCTCCAGTAACCACAAGGACGTTTTCATCGGCACTTTGTCAGCAGAGTGCCCACATTGCCATGCTCTGAAGTGGAGAGGGGATGCACCAGGAATCTGCTGAAACAGTGGCAAGGTCAGACTGCCACCCCTGATTGAACCGCCAGAGCCTCTTCGATCCTACCTCCTTGGGAACTCAGCAGACACCAGTCATGTCCTTTCAAACATACGAAAGTATAACTCTGCTTTCCAAATGATAGCTCTGCTTTCCAAATGACTAGCTTCGGATGTGCACGGGAGGTAAAGCTGCCTGGATACATGCCTACATTCAAGGTGCAGGGACAGGTCTACCACAGAATTGGGTCCCTGCTGCCGCAGCCATCAGCCGAGCCACAGTTTTTCCAGATTTACTTTATGGGAGACAGTGAAAAAGAAGCTACCAGACGCTGCGAGGTTATGCCAGGTGTGAAACCAGAGATCATTCAGCGCCTGCAAGCCATGCTGCACTCTCACAACCCTTATGTAGCCAGCTTCAAGACAGCCCTGGACAAAGCGCACTTGCCTGAGCACAGGATCGTTATACGACCCGACAAAGCCCCTGCAAACCAGCACCCACGCAGATTCAATGCTCCATCTGCAGACGAAAGTGTGATGCCCCATCATACTGCTGAGAAACCTGGATGCTCCTGACTGTGCAACGGAACACGACTGGTCGTGAAGCAGCTGATGCCCCACGTCATTGAGGCCACCATTATGACTGGACAAAACAAAGGAGAGGATGTGTTCCTACCAAGGATCCCCATCATCCCATCCGACATGCCCTTCCAGTTCAAGCGGCTGCAGTTCCCTGTGCGCACGTGCTTCGCCATGTCCATCAACAAGGCCCAGGGACAATCGCTGACGGTGGCTGTGCTTCACCTGGACATGCCCTGCTTCGCGCATGGACAGCTGTACGTGGGCTGCTCACGAGTTGGCAACCCTGATCGCCTGTTCATCCTGGCTCCACAGGGAAAAACAAAAAACATTGTCTATCCCCAGGCCTTGCAGTAAGCACCCAGCTCAACCTGACAATATTCTGATGTTTCAATTTCGCTGGCATAAGGGTTTTTTTATGTGAAAAGTAGAATTACTATGTAAGAAGTTTGAGTGATAAATGGAACAGATATAGACTGCTTTTGTTGTTTAAGAAAGAAACAAAAGCATGTTCTGTATGATATTGCTTTTAACTAAGGTAAATACAGAACGCTTTATCATGACTTGGGACTGAAGGCAAAGTAAAATTCAACAGAACCTGAAAAAATCCTCTGATTTTAGAGTTCTCCGTTTTAAGCCCTGATTGTAATGATCGTTTGGTTTACAGATACAGAGGGATGCTAGGAACGCCATTCACCACATCTTATCAAAATAAAACCCCGTTAAAAACCGTTCTTTCTTATTTTTCACTACATTTTTATATAAATCGGTTCATAAGAAATAAATGGTTGAACGAGGGCTGAAGACCTGAGTAATGTAGGCCTATAGACCTCTTCTGTCTCTGTCTCTGTCTCTCTCTCTCTCTCTCTCTTTGTCTCTCTCTCTCTCTCTTTTATATACCCGGGCGACGCCGGGTAACCGGCTAGTGTGTGTGTGTGTGTATATATATATATATATATATATATATATATATATATATATATATATACACTACTCAAAACAATTGAAGTACCACTTAGGAAAACTGCTGTCATTCGAAAGAAAACAAAGCTGAACATTATTTAATGATTGAATATTTTATTTTTATTATTCCTCAATCCATTCAAATTTATTCAAACACCGTGACAAAAAATTCTCTTTGTTTTACACTTGATTAAAGAGGCATACCCCCAAAATGAAAAGTAACAAGAGTCTATGGTAGATGTCATGATGTTAATAACGGGTATGACCACCGTTCGCGTTCAAACAAGCGTCACATCGACGTCTCATGGAGTGCACCAGGCGGCGGAGAGTGTCCTGGGGGATCGCCTGCCACTCCTGCTCCAGCAACTGAAACAGCTGGTCCACGGTGTCTGCTGGAGGGTTGTGGGCCCGCACTCGCCTCCCCAGCACGTCCCACAGATGCTCTATGGGGTTCAAATCTGGTGACCTGGCAGGCCAGTCCATTCTTGTCACCTGCTGCCCTTGTAGGAACTGATTCACGATGGCGGCGCGGTGGCACGGCGGGTTGTCGTCCTGGAACTGGGCGCCCTGGCCAACTGCCCTCAGGGCAGGCATCACAAGGGGGCGGATGATGGTGTCGCGGTAGGTGGCACCGGTCAGGCGGCCTTCAACACGGTGTAGGGGGGTCCTGTGACGTAGGCTGAACCCATCCCACACCATCACGGACCCACCTCCATAGCGGTCATGCTCCCTGACGGCAGCGTCAACGTAGCGTTCTCCAGGACGTCGCCAGACGCGAACCCGCCCGTCGTTGAACCTGAGGGTGAACCTTGACTCGTCTGTGAAGAGTACTGTTGCCCATTCAGCTCTTGTCCACCTTCTATGACATGCTGCCCAGGCCCGACGATGAGCTCGATGCGCTGGGGTCAGTATTGATCTCACTGCTGGGGACCTTGACCTCAAGTTGGCGTCGTGGAGCCGGTTCCGAACTGTCTGGGTACTGACGTTGACGTTGCTGGCTTGTCGTAGCTGGTCTCGGAGTACTGTGGCACTGGCTGAACGGTCTCTCAGACAAGCGATAACAATGAACCGATCCTGCTGTCTGGAGGTGCTTCTCGTCCGTCCACGTCCCTGCTGTTCTTCAACACTTCCAGTGTTAAGCCAACGGTCTCTGAGCCTCAGAATGACTGGGTGACTCACTCCAAGCCGTCGACCAATCTCCCTCAAGCCAATACCTTCTTGGTACCATGCTATCGCTCTTCCTCTGTCGGTGTTCCTTAGTCGTTGTCTCGCAGGCATGGTTAAATCTTCCTAAATTTCGCGACTTTTTATACCCGTCAAATGTGCTAACTGATTGCAATTCTGCTTAGAAAAGACCTTGCTTTCACGTGCATCACATTTTTTTTTCTTGCTGTGTCTGTGTCAAAATCTGGGAGCGACACAAGTTCGATAATTTCTCGGGATTTTTTTGCCTCAGATGCGACGCGGTAGATAACTGCTGACCGACTTTAACAAAACAAAAATGCACGAGGAGTAGTATTTGAGAACCGGGTAAGCTTATCCAGCAGAGTTTATTCAATTATCAATATTAATTGGTTTATCAGAGCTTTTTAAAAATTGCATACAAAAATTAGGGGTGGTACTTCAATTGTTTTTAGTAGTATATATATATATATTATACATACAGAGAGAGAGAGAGAGAGAGAGAGAGAGAGAGAGAGAGAGAGAGAGAGAGACGCGTGCATCCACACAGCACACACACACACACACACACACACACACACACACACACACACACACACACACACACACACACACGTACGCACGCACGCACGCATACACGCGCGCGCGCTCACCTATTTGTATTCAATTTTTGTGAATTTTGGTTTAGTTTCATCGCATGGTTATTTTTCTGCCCCAACTGGCCGTTATAAGGCCGTGTAATCCTTGAGTCAGAGAGTTGATGGTCTAGACCATGCTGCTGTTTTTGACACCACCGTTTCGTTGACCAGTATCAGGCCGTGGTTCTCCAGGTCAACGCTTTGTTTGTTGACGAAGATCAAAGAGTTGATTTCTACGATCACAGTTGCTTTTTTTTTTTTTTTTTTTTTCAAGATCTGTGTTTTCCGGGACCAGAGCTTTGTTTTTTAGTATAAGTATGCGGTTCGTATCCCGGCAGCGCCAGAAAAAAAAGTTGGCAGAACAAGGGCAATCCTACTTCCTACTGTTTTTCAGTATCAGTATGCTGTTTTCCTTGATCAGTGTGTTGTTTTCCAGTATCAGTATGCTGTTTTCCTTGATCAGTGTGTTGTTTTCCAGTATCAGTATGCTGTTTTCCTTGATCAGTGTGTTGTTTTCCGGTATCAGTATGCTGTTTTCCATGATCATTGTGTTGTTTTCCAGTATCAGTATGCTGTTTTCCATGATCATTGTGTTGTTTTCCAGTATCAGTATGCTGTTTTCCATGATCATTGTGTTGTTTTCCAGTATCCAGTATCACTATGCTGTTTTTCATGATCGGTGTGTTGTTTTCCAGTATCAGTATGCTGTTTTCCTTGATCAGTGTGTTGTTTTCCAGTATCAGTATGCTGTTTTCCTTGATCAGTGTGTTGTTTTCCAGTATTAGTATGCTGTTTTCCATGATCAGTATGTTGTTTTCCAGTATTAGTATGCTGTTTTCCATGATCAGTGTGTTGCTTTCCAGTATTAGTATGCTGTTTTCCAGGATCAGAATGTTTTTTTTCTAGGATCAGTGTGTTGCTTTCCAGAATCAGCATGTTGTTTTCCAGGATCAGTATGCTGTTTTCCAGGATCAGTGTGTTGTTTTCCAGGATCAGTATGATCAGTATGTTGTTTTCCAGGATCAGTATGTTGTTTTCCAGGATCAGTATGTTGTTTTCCAGGAACAGAATGTTGTTGTTTTCCTGGATCAGTATGTTGTTTTCCAGGATCAGTATGTTGTTTTCCAGGAATAGAATGTTGTTTTCCAGGATCAGTGTGTTGTTTTCCAGGATCAGTGTGTTGTTTACGGGATCAGTGTGTTGTTTTCCTGGATTAGTGTGTTGTACGGGATCACGGTATTGTTCTTACAGATCAGTGTGTTGTTTAAGACAGTTTTTTTTGTTGCTCTGTTCTTCGATTTACAATGTAAACTGGGGACAATTAACGGATTGTAAATAGATTTCACAGGGTCGTTTATTGAGTTGACTCACAACTCGCGACGGAAAACCTGTTGCGAATTGGTCACCAACAACCGTAGTAACCAGTCTGCACGAGTGAGGCGTGATCTTCATGTGTGCGTGAAATGGTTTGAGCACGTAACGTCATCGTCTCTTCCTCCACGCACTCTGTTTCCTGTTTTCATTTTTTCTTTATTTTTTTTGACAATATTTTTCTGTTTTCGTTTTCTTTTTATTTCCTTTTTTCTCGAGTTGGGGGAAGGGGGTGGGGATAGGGTGTGGGGGTAGAGGGAAAAGTTTGATTTCAAGTTTGTCTGT
>CM065729.1:75956808-75964308 GCA_033310375.1 Conus canariensis
TGTGTGTGTGTGTGTGTGAGAGAGAGAGAGAGAGAGAGAGAGAGAGAGAGAGAGAGAGTGTCTGTGTGTGCGTTCTTTAAATTTTAGTTAAACAGATAACATTGTTTTCTTTATACATGAAAATAAAAAGAAGTTAGACATCAGTGTTTGTGTATTGAGTGGGGTTATGGTGGGACGCGGTTTGTGCGAGTGCGGTTTTGATGTATGCGCACGTTTGTGTGTGGGCTCGATGCGTGTGCTCGTCAGTCTCAGTGCGCGCTTGAAAAATCCAGAGACAATGTATTTCATGAGGAACCTGCAGCACATATTAATAACTGTCATCAGAAATGTTTTTGAATACTTATACACATGTACAGAAATGCAGTATTATTCATACACACCTAGAACATTCATCAAAAACAGCCCCCCCCCCCCCCCCCAATGTTTATATCAAGGAAAAACATTAACCCCTATCTGTTCAGTAATTCGTAAAGTAAATTCCTCACAAAAAATTAGTAATGATAATTCCTGAATGCATCTGACAATAAGGTGTCGTGCCCGATTTGTGCAGATAGTCTTACATCTTTTATCAAAAACTAAAAAAAAGTCCTCAAAATCAGCAAAGCCACACACAAGCTCACTCTTTCAATTTGATATTGCAGAGTGAAAACAAAGTTATGAGTATACTGTTTCTTTCTCGTAGGAAGTTACCAGTTACTAACATTTAATAACAGAGACCACGATAGTCAAACCACTGACGGCAAGTTAACAATTACTAACATTTAAAAACAGAGACCATGATAGTCAAACCGCTGACGGCTATAAATATGAGGAAATAATTTTTCCACATCGTTTAGTGTTATCTACCTCTAGGACCTCAACAAGTTAGGACGTTTTCGCGCTATATGAGGACAACTCAGTGCGATCGGCTGTGCTATAAAGAAATCTTCAGCTGAAACCGGTCAAAGGAAACGCTTAGCAAACGTGATATGGCAGTGGATCGTAGCAACAGCGCTGTGATGAAGTGGACTGGCAGTCTGAAGTTCTATCTGCCCGGATGGGATCTTGTGCACTGCACGTGCACCATCAAAATATACAGCCCTTCCTCTTCCGACAGGGGTTTAACCAAGTTTCAAAGAGTAGGTTTTAAGGTGAGGTGACTGCAGGCAGAAACTGAAACAAATCTTTAGAAAAATTGTTAGTGATTCCGCCAAACAACAGGGACAAACAAATCACAAGACAAAACACGACGCGTTTCGACCTCTTAGGTCTTCTTCAGGCAAGACAAACAACATTCAGGACAACGAAAACGAAAACGAAGAACGAGTAATCATTTTTTCTTCTCATATTCAGGGCCATTCAATTGTCATAGCCAACGCCAGTGGGAATCTGTTGCAAATGTGACTGCCACAGCCTGACCCATCTCGGTGGGCGGGCAATAACTTCAACGAAGTAACTTATGTTGTTAAACAATCATATGAACATCTGCACGAAACCCCTGCTTGGAAACGGAGAAGGGTCCAATGTAATGACTCAGGAACAGCTGCAGCTGGAAAGAAAGACAAAAAAAAGCAAACTGAGTGTGTCGGATTGGTGTTGTCAAGAGTTTGAATTGAGTTATCTTTTTCTGTGAATTAGTGTGCATTACATCCTGTACAGGTGTCATCCCAATCACCCCTCCCCCATCCCTCCCCTCTCCCGCCCACTCCCCGGCCTCCTCATCACGTGTCTTGTCCTTCCCCCGCTGTCTAAAAGAAATGTTGGTTTTCGGAAATCACTTGTTTGTTGTTTGGAGGACGCGAGCACGCTCACAAGCGAACGGAAAGTCATTGAAAGCATGTGTCGGCCAAGACGATGAGAGTATCGTCCATATGGCGATCTTTGATTGCCTTGTTTACTGCAACTAAAAGTATCCAAGCACTCGCTACAAACAAAACTGAATATAGGCAGCAGCAAAGGTAAACAAGGCCATCTTTGCTCCTGTACAACTAATAGCTGCAAACATGTGTTGTTAAGACAAATGCTTCCGTAACCTAGGCTCCTCTCACGCCGAAAAAGAAACCGTAACACACACTAACTAGCATTCCCATTAAATGTAATCGTATGTACATCAAAGATAAACAATGAGTACAAATAATAAAGAGCAATAAGGAATGGAGGAAAAAAAGAAGGGATGAATAAAATCAACAACATGAAGAGAAATGAAGTGGCACTGAAGAAAATACAAGAAAAAAGTGGAAGGAAAGAAACTAAAGAAAAGGCAGTGAAGTGAACCGTAGAAATTAAATAGAGAAGAAAACTAAAGAAAAGGCAGTGAAGTGAACCGTAGAAATCAAATAGAGAAGAAAACTAAAGAGAAGGCAGTGAAGTGAACCGTAGAAATCAAATAGAGAAGAAAACTAAAGAAAAGACAGTGAAGTGAAACGTAGAAATTAAATAGAGAAGAAAACTAAAGAGAAGGCAGTGAAGTGAACCATGGAAATTAAATAGAGAAGAAAACTAAAAAGAGAAATGATGAGAGTGAAGCAAATGAAGAAACTGAAGAAAAACAGGATACTGAAGAAAATGAAAAAAAAAAATAGAAGAGAGAATGCTTACAAAAGACAAACCAACACAGAGAATGCTTACAAAAGACAAACCAACACAGAGAATGCTTACAAAAGACAAACCAACACAGAGAATGCTTACAAAAGACAAACCAACACAGAAACCAAACCAAAACAAACAAAACAGTGGTTTGCCGGCGCCGGGGCTGCGGCGGGCCGGGTCTGGCTGTGACTGTGGATGGCAGTGTCGGAATGAGCGGCGTGGGCGGACTACCACTGAGGTGGCACAGAAGATGGGACTTTGAAAACAAACAGACAAACAAACGAAGCAAAAAAAAAAAAAAAAAAAAAAAAAAAAAAGGAACCCGACAAGGGCGGGAACCGAGGACAATAATTAGTTTCTTGGCAAATTCTGATTTGTGAACTGACCCTCAGCACTCATTGATGAAATTTCTGCACAGAGACAACAAAAGTTCTCGGACTGTTTTACAAATGAAAAAAAGAAAAAAGTAAAGACTAACATTTTCAAGGTCTCAGACTGCAACTTCGCTGAGTATGCTTTACTTCAGTCGGAAGGGGCAAGGTCTGACCAATGTCCACTAACGCCACAGCAGACAGGGGTGTTGATCGCTAACTGGGGGCACCTGGGGGGTTGTTTGGAACTGCTGTCTCTGCTTCCAGAGGGGACCTGACAGGGCAGATGAAAGCTATGTAGGCCCAAGCTATGGTGGATCAGAAACTAAGAAAGGGCGTAAATCTTAAATAGTTTTAAGCAATACATCCGCCACACATGAACAAACGAATCACAAGACAAAACACGACGCGTTTCGACCTCTCAGGTCTTCTTCAGGCAAGATAAACAACACTTAGGACAACGAAAAAGAAGTACGAGCAATTACTCATCTCGCCAAATTCAGCGCAAGATGAGCGTTTAATGAAAACGAGGCGTTTCGACCTCGTAGGTCTTCTTCAGGCAAGATAAACCACATTCAACGCCAATCTTGCGTCGACTTAAAGAGGTCGAAACGCGTCGTGTTTTGTCTTATGATTCGTTTGTTCATGTTTGGCGGATGCATTACGTAAACTTTTAAAGATTTGTTCAGATTTCCGCCTGCAGTCGCCTCCCTTTGCAGCTAAGAAGGGGTGTGTTTCTTTTCCCGGGAAAGACTCGGCTTTTGGAAACTCCTACTTTGACTAGCTTTAAGACTATGGTAGCACGTGGGCGTGTCAGTTGTAGATCAATATACATAGAGATAATAGGTGAGTGATACTGAAAGAATTGTTCCCGACATGTATGGGAAGGTTTGGCGGGAATGGGAAGAAGCGATGAAGCCATGAAGAAGACAAAAATACGTGGAAGGACAGAGAGAGAGAGAGAGAGAGAGAGAGAGAGAGAGAGAGAGAGAGAGAGAGAGAGAGAGAGAGAGTAACTTTTTAACCACCTTTGGTTGGTTTGGTCGTGCTGTGATCGCTGATGACCGAAAGAGTGAGTGCATGGTATTGAGCAAAGGAGGCGTGGATGAGAACTGTCGAATAGGGTTAAGACAAAGAGTAATAACAACAGCAAGCTTTCTTCATCCCTAACCCAACAAATGCTTTGTAATTAGGCCAACATGGGGGGAAGGGGGCGAGGGGGGAGGGGGCGAGCAGGGGGGGGGGGGAAGTGAACTAACCGCTAGCACATGAAGCATCACTCGGGCTGGCAAAGGAGAACAGGAGAAGATTGTATGAAATCTGGCATCGCTTTAAACAGAATGCCAACGGGCGACAACTAAAACTGACGGTTTAGCGCCGAGTCCTGTTTCAGCAGGATGTTGTTGTGGAGTGGGAGCCAGTGAAGCCGATGGATTTCAGCATTAAACAGGTTTGATTGTGTTTCAGTTACCTGAACACTTCGTTTTTATTTTCATCCACCATTACAGCGCTGATTCGTTCAAAGTCGCTGGAGAGTTTCCTTGTGATGCTTGTCTTTCACTGTCAGGTGCAGTCCACCTGAGGACATTGCATGTAGGTAGGTAAACACCACAGGCACACACGTACCCACGCACGTTCGGCGCGTACACACGCACACACGCACGCACGCATGCACGCACGCACGCACGCACGCACGCACGCACGCACGCACGAACACACACACACACACACACACACGCACACACACACACACACATATGGACACACATACACTCGCGCGCGCGTGCGATTGTTCATGAGCTATCAATTTTTCACACACACACACACACACACACACACACACACACACACACACACACACACACACACGCGCACACACACACACACACACACACACACACACACGCGCGCGCGCGCGCACGCACGCACCACGCACGCACACCCTGAAACTGTAGCTATGTTTCACGTTACACAGTATGCTTACGCCTTCGTCTAGCCTATTTCTTATCCTTTTTTTAACAAAACACTTGAGTTATATCATTCATTTCTTGTTTCTGTTTGGAACAAACCTATCCATCCTACCTTAGCAGCTTAGGATGCTCTCTGGGGATCCTCTCTGACTTGCCTATAATCCTGATAAATTTAAAAGAAAAATGATCAATATTCCAGCGGAGAAAAGAGACAAAGAAATTACATACAACATCCGACGCGTTTCGACCTTTTGGTCTTCTTCAGGCAGAACAAACAACATTCAGGACAATGAAAACAAAGAACGAGCGATCACTTATCTCTTCAAATTGGACATTTGTCAAGAAGCTCACCTGAAGGAACCCCTTTGAGAAACGAAGACCTTTGTAAAGAAGCTCACTCAGATTGAAGGTCTGTTTTGCACCCAATGTGAGGAGATAAGTGATTGTTGGTTCTTCGTTTCTATTGTCCTGAATGTTGTTTATCTTGCCTGCGGAAGACCAAAAGGTTGCAAAGGTCTTAGTTTCTTAAAGGGATTATTTGAGTGAGCTTCGTTTATAAGTGCACAACACACACACACGCGCGCGCGCGCGCGCGTGTGTCTCTATGTGTAACTGTATAGGCGTGCGTGCGTGCGTGCGTGCGTACGTGCGTGCGTGCAGGCGTGCGTGTGTGTGTGTGTGTGTGTGTGTGTGTATGTGTGTGTGTGTGTGTGTGTGTGTGTGTGTGTGTGTGTTCTGTCGTGTTGTGTGTTTGTGTTGTGTGTGTGTGTGTGTGTGTGTGTGTGTGTGTGTGTGTGTGTGTGTGTGTGTGTGTGTGTGTGTGTGTATGAGAGAGAGAGAGTTTGTGTGTGTGTGCTCTGTCTATATGTCTGTGCAGACTGACTGACAGAGGGATAGACAGAGAGACAGACAGACAGACAAAACGACAGACAGACAGAGAGATAGACAGGCAAAGCCTACATGCACGAATTACAGGCATAGCTAATGTATATGATTCATGTGAACTTTTTGCATAAATTAATGCATAATGCGTGTGCATAGAATTCAATTTTCCGTCATACATTGATGAAAACGCTGTTTTGTGACTCCCTCTTCTTGGGTTTCTCTAGTGTTTTATAATAAACACAAACACAATTGTGCGAGCAAGCAAGCAAGCAGGCAGGCAAGCAAGTACGCAAGCAAGCACGCAAGCAAGCAAGCACACACACACACACACACTTGTGCGCGCGTGCATGCACACATGCACTCACGCGCTCGCGCACACACACACACACATCTACCGCACACACACACACACACACACACACACACACACACACACACACACACACACACACACACACACACACATTTACCGCACACACACACACACACACACATACACACACACACACATAGTACACACACGCGTGCACACATACACACGCACACACAAACACAGAGAGAGAGAGAGAGAGAGAGAGAGAGAGAGAGGGGGGGGGGGGGGGAAGAAGCAGCAGTGACGACAACCCGAAATGGACATCCCCTAGAAATCGGAATCCTCACAGTGCTCAGGTGTTTCATCCCCCTCCCCTCCCATTTCCCACCCCTCCGTTCTCCTCCCTCGCTCCCCCCCCCCCTCTCCTCTCCCCCACCTCCTAAGTAACAACCACATCTACCACAACAGCTTTGCCAGTAACAGGAGACGATTCCAGTGACGACACGAATGGTATATTGGATGACACTAACTCTCGTCTTGAAGTAAGCGATCTCATACTGGAAACGAATACAAAGTGTTGCGGTCTCCTTACCGCCCACAGGACTTTCCTCCCTCCCAGACTCCAGCACAGCAGGTGGTCTTCAGACTCGGTTTTTGCGTCAATTACCAGGGCTGCGGTATTTTGTGGCGGGGGTGAAATCGCATTCTTGTATGCTATGTTTTTGTCTGCCTCCCAACTACTCCCCCCCCCCCCCCTCTTTCTTTGCTGCTGCTGCTGCTGCTGCTGCTCTCTCTCTCTTTCTCTCTCTCTCTCTCTCTCTCCGATCTCATGGCAGGAAACAAACTGATCGTCTCTAGCTGTACCGAACGTTCAGATGAGACCTGGTTTGATCTCCCACATCAAATGTACTTCATCATCTACAAACCAGAATAAGGTTGATTAGGTTACGGTCAGAAATAAACCACGCTTTCGTGAAAATACGACAGAAGATGATTTGTTTTCTCCATTTTGTAATTCTCCAATGGAGACTGAAGTTCCCTTTATCTTTCACTGTCTTCAATACCTACGTGGATTTCACAGAAACGTTTTTCCCTAATGAGTACTATACACGACTTTCCCAGTTCAAACTAACCATATTTCTGGCCTCTGGAAATACGTCACTGATGAGTCGTCCGGGCGTATATCTTGGAAAAAAAAACAACTTCCAAAACACCTTGTATAAATTCAGCAGCGTAGCAGACTCAAAGTTGGATGTGTGTGTGTGTGTGTGTGTGTGTGTGTGTGTGTGTGTGTGTGTGTGTGTGTGTGTGTTGTTGTTGTTGTCCGTCGAGACGACGAAGACCATCTAGTCATCCTGGGATCGGGGACGAGTGCGTAGATGGCTGGTCAGGC
>CM065729.1:75966808-75969308 GCA_033310375.1 Conus canariensis
ACACACATTGGTGATATATATATGTATGTATACATATATACATATATATATACATATATATACATACACATACACACATACACATATACATATATATAAAAAAAATTGATACATGATAAAAAGAAAAAAAAATAAGAAAAGACAAATTGGTTAGTACATGAAAATGGGATGATTTATGCTTTTGAGATCACTTGTTGGTATTACTTATGTTTTTTTTTTTTTTTTTTTTTTTTTTTTTTACCGCAGAAGATGGGTAAGGCAAGTGTTTTTGAAAGTTGTGGTACAATGGATTTGTTTGATGGATTCTGGAAGGGAGTTCCACGAAGAGGTTCCCGAGTACGTTAGACTTGATTTAAATAGGTCAATTCTGGGGATTGGGATATGGAGTTTGTGGGAGTTTCTCGACGAGACTTTTGAGAATCGTCTCATTAAAGTTGTTGGAGCATTCCCGGTCAGAATCTTGTGCATCATTAGCCCTTTGTTGTATTTGAGTCTCTGGCTGAATGGAAGAATGTGAAGATGTTTATAATCAGAGCTTTCGAGGCTAGTTTTCTTCAGAAGGATTAATTTGAGCGCTCGTTTATGTAGGCTGAACAATGGTTTTAGTGTGTTTGCACTTGCAGAATCCCATGTAGTCGATGCATAATCAACATAAGACTGAATATGAGCATGGAAAAAAAGTTTTCGTGAATGAAGGTCAAGAAAGTGTTTGATTTTGGTGAGCTGATAGACTTTCTGGGAGAGCTTTTTGCATAGTAACGTTATGTGGGGATTCCAGCTGAGACTATTGTCAATTATTAGTCCTAATACTTTATGATGAGTGACTTGTTCCACAAGTACATTATTGAGGTGTATAGGAGGGAAATCATTGGTGAGCTTTTGTCTTTTTTGCCTAGTTGTAATGTACATCAGTTTTGTTTTTTGAGGGTGAAGTGACATGTGATTTAGTTCGGTCCATTTTACAAGGTCATTGGTACTCTCTTGCAAGTGTTTAGAAAGACTGGAAGGATCATTATGGCTGGTGTGAATTGTGGTGTCATCTGCAAAGAGGTCGCATGCAGATCTCACATGTAGGGGTAGGTCATTAATGTAGATTGAGAAGAGTAGCGGGCCTAAAATGGAGCCTTGTGGAACGCCATACTTAAGAGTTGTTATAGAAGAGACAGTCGTCCCCGATAAGACGCATTGTTGTCCTTTTGTGATGTATGATTTTAGAAGGATAAGGGCGGATTTTGAAAGACCGTATACCTCCAGTTTTCGAATAAGGAGATTGTGGTCAATGACATCGAATGCTTTTTTAAAATCAACGAATAAGACACCACAATATCTGTTGTTATTAATATTATTAAGCCACACATCTACAAGATTGATTAATGCAGAATGGCAGGAATGTTTCTGTCTGAAACCAGACTGTCCGGGATGGAGCAAATCGTACTTGTTGAAGTGATGAAGGATGTGTTTATTTAAATGCTTTTCTAGAGGTTTCGAAAGGATAGATAAGATTGATATTGGTCTGTAGTTTGAAGGATCAGTATTATCACCAGATTTATGAATGGGTATAACTTTTGCTTTTTTGAACGCATTAGGAAAATAGCTTTTATCTATGCACAGATTAAAGATATACGTTAACGTGTCAGTTATCACTGGAGCCGAGAGTTTCAGAATTTTGCCATCTATGCCATCTAGTCCACGTGTTCCTGACTGTTTGAGATGAAGTAGGTACTGATACACCTCGTGCACAGTTATGAGTGGAATGTGTAGTGCAGACGTGATTTTTTTGTCGTGACAAAATTGATGGAGTTCTTTAAGTTCATTAGAGCTTGAATGATCAGTAGTAACAACTGTATCTGGAATGGTAGAGAAGTGAGGAGCAAGTTGTGTACAAAGAATATGAAGAATAACGAAAGCCCTGGAACAGGTGGGTTCATTTCAGAGGTTTTCTTTATTTTCTTATCTATTTCATTTATTATTTTTGGCACATTCTTATGGAAACCATTAGGGCACTCTGTCGTGGGATCTTTGATGAAGCATACACAGGCATCGATCCTTCCGCCACACAAACAAGGTCTGATCACTTTTATTCTGAAAGAGGGCAAACCAAAAGAATTAGTGGAAAACTGGCCTATGGCGCGTTTTTAAGAAAGACTTGTCCTTTGTGCTATTAACATGATTTTGTTCTTTTCTCCAGCTGCACATTATTATTATTATCGTATACACACGTTTCCAATACATCAACTGACCAGGTCATCACGGACTCACATTTGTTTTTCCTTTCGTAAGCTGCCATCAAACAGTGCTGTCAAGACCTCTTCAGAATACAAACTGTTGTGGCCCTCACGGACATACAAAGCAGTGGTCCTTAGACATACAAAGCAGTGGTCCTTACGGACATACAAAGCAGTGGTCCTCACGGACATACAAAGCAGTGGTCCTCACGGACATACAAAGCAGTGGTCCACACGGACATACAAAGCAGTGGTCCTCACGGACATACAAAGCA
>CM065729.1:75979308-76001808 GCA_033310375.1 Conus canariensis
GCTGTATAAATGTATCAGTAATATGTATAGTAGTGTCAAAGCAACAATAAGATCTGGTGCTAGTTTTACAGACTATAATATTCATGTGTACAAGAGGGGTAAAACAGGGTGAAGCATACAGCCCTGTGCTTTTTTCTTTGTTTAGTAATGAGCTAGCCCTGGAACTAATAGAGAAAGGAAAGCATGGTGCAACATTGACTCCTGATTTTGTTGAATTGTTTATTTTGTTACTAGCGGATGACATTGCCTTGCTTTCTGAAACACCACTTGGTCTTCAAAGACAGCTGAATAATCTATGCAGTGCATCTTCAAGATCTTCAGAAAAGGCAGTTATCTCACAGCGAGAGAAGGTGGTTTCTTAATGGACAGGAAATGAAGTTTGTTAGCTGTTATAAGTATTTTGGTACATATTTTTCTACTACAATTTGTTAGCTGTTATAAGTATTTTGGTATATATTTTTCCACTAGAGTTTGTTAGCTGTTATAAGTATTTTGGTATATATTTGTCCACTAGAGTTAGTTTTGTATTTGCTTGCGAAGACCTTGCAAGTTGAGCAAAAAAAAAAAAAAAAAAAAAAAAAAAAAAAAAAAAAAAAAACCCGCCTGTGTAGTATGCAGGTGTTGTACATGCTTAAGTATAATTCTGTGGCAGTATTTTTGAAATTTTTTGATAAGGTTCACTTATTTGCATCGAAGAAATTTTTAGGAGTACAGCTTAAAACGCCGAATGGTTCAGTGTACGGAGAGACAGGACGCCACCCTGTTTACGTAAATAAGTCTGTTCAGTGTTTTAGATCTTGACTTAAGATATTACGTGTGGATGGAAATAGATTGCCCGTGAAAGCTTACGAGATTCTAATGTGGCTCGACTAAAGTAGTAGATATACATTGGTTTCAGGGATTCGAGAAACATAATATCAGAATGGATGGTTAAATCAAGGGGCTGAAAATGTCAATGCATTTCTGCATGTATATTCGCCAAAGGATCATTGATTGCCGATGGCGCAACTGGAATGAACATTCCAAGAAAGTGACCGGTTTTCTTTGTATAGAATATTCAAAACATCTAGTAGCTGTAACAGGTATCTTTTAATCCACGTCGACAGCCACACCAAATGTTATCTAACAATATTTAGGTTCGGATTATTATAACATTATAATTATAATTATCATCATTACTATTATTATTATTATTCAACTTCTACTACCAGTACTACTACTTTAATATTTTAACGTATGATACAGAGCGTCTGGGTTTGTTACTGTACTAATAAATGTGGTGTGCTGACTCATTCATGCTGCTACATTTGCTGCTGTTCACACAGACACACTCACCACGTTGGCATAAAACGTACTGCTTTATCAGTGGTTGGGTGTCGGACATCTATTCACACTTTACCTGATTTAGCACTTCATGCTGCTTTATCAATGGTTGGGTGTCGGACATCTGTTCACACTTTACCTGATTTAGCACTTCATGCTGCTTTATCAGTGGTTGGGTGTCGGACATCTGTTCACACTTTACCTGATTTAGCACTTCATGCTGCTTTATCAGTGGTTGGGTGTCGGACATCTGTTCACACTTTACCTGATTTAGCACTTCATGCTGCTTTATCAGTGGTTGGGTGTCGGACATCTGTTCACACTTTACCTGATTTAGCACTTCCTGTCGTTTCACCTTCCACGCCCGATACCTGGCTTCTTCTTCCGTGGAGGGCGGAAGATATTGGCAATATCTAGACTGTTATTGGCAATATGTAGACTGTTATTGTCGGACACCTGTCAGGCTCTGAACAGCCATGATCACACAATCTTTCATATGACGTCCGTCGTTGGCTGATTTGAAACTAAAATGTTGTATACGCGTGACATTGTGTTGGTGTATATAGGTGTGCCAGTCTCTAGCTCTGTCTCTGTCTGTCTCTTTCTGTGTCTCTGTCTGTCTGTCTGTTTTCCCCTGCTCTCCCCCCCCCTCTCTCTCTCTCTCTCTCTCTCTCTCTCTCTCTCTCTCTCTCTCTCTCTCTCCATCTCTCAGTACTTGCTAAATACCCACCTTTCCTGAAGATTGCTATGCTAGATTTTTCCAAATTGACTTTAAGCTGTAACTGGCACGCAGCTCTATGAAGAGTATTCAACTGGGTTTGTAAGCCAACCACAGTTGTTGACAATAAAATAATGTCATTAGCAAACAAAAGAATAAACATTTCAATACAATCAATACTAAGGCTAACACCTTGTCTACCATTATTAATAATATCGAGAGCGAGTTTGTTCATAAACAAGGAAAACAAAAGAGGACTTGAAAAATCACCTTGTTTCACACCATTAGTGCAATATATGTAGCCTGTATACTGTGTACCACAACGATCTCGAGCTTTAACAATTTCGTAATACTTCTTATACATCTGTAGATGTTACTCTTAATTCCATTTTTAATCAAAATACGCCGCAATAGTTTTCTTGAAATAGTGTCAAAAGCTTTCTCGAAATCAGTAAATGCAACGTACAATTTTCTATTAGACGAAAACTGTTTTTGCACTATTGCCAACAATGTAAACATGTGATCGATTGTAGAATAGTCTTGCTTAAACCCTGCTTTGAATTCACCTGTAATATTGCTTTGATCGACCCATTCAGCTAATCTTGAATTAATTATAGAGCTATACATTTTGCTACTTATATCTGATAGATAAATTTCCCTGTATTTATTTGGGATCATTTATATTGCCTTTCTTAAACAATGGAATAATTATAGATTCTTTCCATTTATCAGGATATTGACCTGTATTGAATAATGCATTGAAGTATTTTACTAAGAAATCAATGACGTCATTTCATGCATTTTTAAATATCTCTCTAATAATGCCATCTGGTCCTGCAGCTTTCTTGTTTTTAAATTTTTCAGTTGAGAGTAATACTTCTTCCTTTGTGTATGGGCTGGTTCATAAAGTCAACATTATCCTCATCATTCTCATGTCTATCAGTCCCAGCCCCTTGACTGTCATCAGTTCCGTTAGTACTATCAGATAAATTGTCTGAAACATCAGCAGCATCTATAAAAAAAAAGTCTATTACTATCAATATTGTGTTTTTCTAAAACTCCTTTAAAATGTTGAAACCATTCTTGAACAGAGATTTTGTTGGATTGAAACTTGTTCTTACTGGAAACCCTGCTCATATTATGCCAAAATTCTCTCTGGTCATCAATGCACATGATCAGTTGCTCAAGTACAGCTTTGTTGTATTCCTTTTTCTTTCTTTGCAACAATTTCTTGTATTCTCTTCTAGCATTGCAAAAAGCTGCATTGTTCTCTTTCTCCATCAAATTCTTAGTTAGTGACAATTCCGTTTCTGTTTTAGCAGATCTTCTACAAAGTCTCAAAAGTTTTCTGACATTATCTCACATTATGTTTAGAAGTTTTACATTCTTTATCATACCATTCCTCTGATCTTTTCTGATTTGTATAAATTTTCTTTTCCATAAAAGCTGCTTGTTCTTGTATACATTCATTTACATGAAACTAGTGCCTGATCTGTGTCAGTATCCATCAAACTGCTGGCTTGATTAAGTTTGTCTTTTGTTTTTTTCCGGAACGTATGCGATCATGGAACTGCTCAGCTAAATCATCATTCCAAACTATTTTGTTAATAAAGGATGGATTGTTACTGCATTCATTATCAAACAAAATTCCAGTGGTTGATGGTCAGAATCAATCATATCTGAGACTTGAAGACGGCAAGCATTCCTTATAGTATCAAAAAGATCTTCAGAAACTATAAAATAGTCATTCACACTACTTCCTGTTTCCGACATGTATGTGAAGTGACCAGTATAATCACAATTAATACTCCATTCATAATAAACAACCTGAAAACGACACATACATTCAAAATCATTCTTCCATACACATTCAGCACTATATCTTTTGAATATCTCATGAAAACTGTTCCATAACATAAAGATGAACGTAGTAAATTCTTATTGATATCTAGGCATCCTGTTTTCCACACGACTGAGTTTTAAGTATGCATGCCAAGATTTAGCAAGCAAAGGGAAACGAGCTGCCATCAGCATTATTTGCAAGTTGTATCAGCTAAATGACAACTCTTTGAAATTGTATTTGAAGCTTTTTGATTCTCAGATTCAACCCATACTCCTATATGGTGCTGAGATTTAGGGTTTAGAAGATGCTTCACCTGTTATTTAAAATGTTCATTTATTTGTATTAAAGAAGTATCTAGGGGTTTGTATTAAAACACCAAACGAACTTGTGTATGGTGAATTGAATCGATTCCATTAACGATCAATTCTAGTGTTTCTTGCGTTAGATACTGGTTGAAATTGACTCGAATGGAGGAACATGGATTACTATCCAAAGCGTATAAAATGTTATTAAATTTGGCCAATACAGGAAAAATTAATTGGGCCACAAAAGTTCGTGATATTTTGAATAGTTATGGCTTCTCCTATGTATGGGAATACCAAGGCGTGGGGTGCATAAATTCCTTTATAAAGATGTTTAAGCAAAGACTAATCGACTGCAGGTGGCAGAACTGGAATTATCATACGAATGATAGCAACAGATTTGTAGAATACAGGAAATTCAAGACATCGCATGATCTGGAGCCATACTTACTATTGGGTTTGGATAGATTTATTTCATACATTCTGACAAGATTTAGATTTGGAATGTCTGATTTATCGGTACATTGTTCAAAATACAAAAGAAATGGCGAATGTAGGACAGAATGCCCATTGTGCACATCTGCCGCTGATGATGAAATTCACTTTGTTTTTTTTTTTGTTGTCCTGATTTTGATGATTTGAGACACAGTTTAATCTATCCAAAATATAACAATCCCAGTGACTTCAGATTAATGTTGCTTTTAACATCACAAAACGCACAGATCATCAGTAATTTTGCTATATATCTATATAAAGCCTTTAAGAAAAGAGAAATAGCAATGTCCTGAATTACCCATTTTACTAGTCAATTGGCGTCAACTTAGTGTATGATACCATGTACGAACTGGCATAATATTGATTTCATTTTTGTCTTTGTTTCTTTGAATTAAATTCCGAGCAGATGATTGATTGATAGTATCATTCGAATTTGTCTTATTATGTCTACTATCAATGTTCACACCCCTTCAAATGGGGCTTTGGCCTTACTGAATAAAATTCTGTTCTGTTCTGTTCTGTTCTGTTCTGTTCTGTTCTCTCTCTCTCTCTCTCTCTCTCTCTCTCCTCTCTCTCTCTCTCTCTCTCTGTGTTGTGGGGTTCTGTCTGTCTATCAGCCTACACACACACACACACACACACACACACACACACACACACACACACACACACACTCACGGACGCACGCACGCACGGACACACACACACACACACACACACACACACACACACACACACACACACACACACACATATATATATATATATATGTATATATTGTAGATAGATATGCGCATATGTGTATGTATTTATATACGTATGTATGTAACATGTATGTATATATGCATGTATCTGTATGTATGTATGTACGCACATACGTATGTATGTATATAGTATAGTATACTCTTGGCTTCACGGATGAAGATTATGGAAGAAGTGGCCCACGTCGACTGCAGGCACGCTTGTGGCTGCCAAGGCCAATGCAGGATAGGTAGGCCCGGCCACAGAAGGTGCAGGTCAAGATATGATCAGGGTTCAATGTCACAGCAACACATTGCATCCTCTTGCGCCGTTTGTCCTCAAGGGTGGCCCTGTGGGCGTTTTGGGAGGAGACAGCTTTGTTAATGGTATTATGCCAAGTGTTACTATCTGCGGCTAGATAGTAGAAATGACAGGCACTGAGGGATTTTTCAAACAGTCTTTGCATCGCTTCTTCGGTTCCCCCCTGACACAATGGCCGGTGGAGACTTCGCCGCACAGGGCGATCTTGGGCAGGCGATGATCCTCCATCCTGGAGATGTGCCCTGCTCAGCATAGCTGGGACTTCAGTGGCTTGGCCTCAATGCTGGTGAGCTCCACTTGTTCGAGGACTTTAACGTTGGTGATGAAGGCACTCCACTGAATTTTGAGGATAGAGTGAAGGCAGCATTGACAGAAGTGTTCAAAGAGTCTCTGGTAGTGACGGTAGGTGACCCACGACAAGGAGCCGTACAGGAGGGTGGTATGTACAATGGCTTTTTACACTCCAATGTTGGTGCCTTTCTTCAGACATTTGTTGTTCCACACTCTGCACAATTTATCAAAAGCGCTGTTCGCCTTTGCAAGTCTGTCGTCCACTTCCCTGTCAATCCTGGCACCCGATGAGATGATGCACCCCAGGTAGGTGTACTGATGGACTGTTTTCAGTTCAGTCTCTCCATTGTTGATGTGGGAAGGGCGATACTCTTCCCGAAGTACAGGCTGGTGGAGGATCTCTGTCTTCTTCAAGCTGACTTCTAGCCAAAGAGATGGGCAGCCTCTGCAAAGCAGCATGAGGTATGCTGCAAGGCTCTCTCTGTATGGGCAACAAGGGCAGCGTCATCAACAAAGACAAGGGCTTTGATCAATTGCTGCAGCGTCTTCATGTGAGCCTGTGGTCGTCTGCGGTTGGATAGGCTGCCATCGAGACGATATGTGATGTAGACTCCATTTTAGTCATGAAGGTGGATTTAGTGGATAGTTTGGGCATCACGCTAAAGTGTATGGTGCCAGGACGCCATCCTGCTTTCAGTCCGTTGATGACAGGGAGGGGCTATGAGAAAGCCCAGCTGATGATAGGGAGGGGCTATGAGAAAGTAGTTGATGACAGGGAGGGGCTATGAGAAAGCCCAGTTGATGACAGGGAGGGGCTATGAGAAAGTAGCTGATGACAGGGAGGGGCTATGAGAAAGCCCAGTTGATGACAGGGAGGGGCTATGAGAAAGTAGCTGATGACAGGGAGGGGCTATGAGAAAGCCCAGGTGATGACAGGGAGGGGCTATGAGAAAGCCCAGTTGATGACAGGGAGGGGCTATGAGAAAGCCCAGTTGATGATAGGGAGGGGCTACGAGAAAGCCCAGTTGATGACAGGGAGGGGCTATGAGAAAGCCCAGTTGATGACAGGGAGGAGCTGATGACAGGGAGGGGCTATGAGAAAGCCCAGCTGATGACAGGGAGGGGCTATGAGAAAGCCCAGTTGATGACAGGGAGGGGCTATGAGAAAGCCCAGCTGATGATAGGGAGGGGCTATGAGAAAGCCCAGTTGATGATAGGGAGGGGCTATGAGAAAGTAGTTGATGACAGGGAGGGGCTATGAGAAAGCCCAGCTGATGATAGGGAGGGGCTATGAGAAAGCCCAGTTGATGATAGGGAGGGGCTATGAGAAAGCCCAGTTGATGACAGGGAGGGGCTATGAGAAAGCCCAGCTGATGACAGGGAGGGGCTATGAGAAAGCCCAGTTGATGATAGGGAGGGGCTATGAGAAAGCCCAGCTGATGACAGGGAGGGGCTATGAGAAAGCCCAGTTGATGATAGGGAGGGGCTATGAAAAAGCCCAGCTGATAACAGGGAGGGGCTATGAGAAAGCCCAGCTGATGACAGGGAGGGGCTATGAGAAAGCCCAGTTGATGACAGGGAGGGGCTATGAGAAAGCCCAGTTGATGACAGGGAGGGGCTATGAGAAAGCCCAGCTGTTGATGATAGGGAGGGGCTATGAGAAAGTAGTTGATGACAGGGAGGGGCTATGAGAAAGCCCAGCTGTTGATGATAGGGAGGGGCTATGAGAAAGTAGTTGATAACAGGGAGGGGCTATGAGAAAGCCCAGCTGATGACAGGGAGGGGCTATGAGAAAGCCCAGTTGAATCTGACTTGGCCACACCGATCTTCATGCAGCTGGATGACCATGCTGATGAACTTCAGGGGATAGTCAAATCGTTCCATGATCTGCTACATTCCTTTTCTGTTCAGTGTCAAACCCTTTGGTTAGGCCGACGAACGTTACTTGCATCCCTTTGTTTAGCTCCCGGCACTTCTCTAGTGTTTCCTGGAAACAAACACCATGTCTATGGTGCTCCTGATGGCTCTGAAGCCGCACTGGCTCTCTGGGATGTGGTCTTCAGTGATGGTGGGGACCAATATGTTCAGCTGTATCCTTGCAAGGATTTTTCCTGCGATGGAGAGCAGATTAATCCCCAGGTAGTTGGAGCAGTCTGACTTTTCCCCTTTGTTCTTGTACTCGGTGATGATGACTGCATCACAGAGATTTTGTGGTAGTTTGCCTTGATTCTAGCAACAGACGGAGAGCTCATGAAGTTTTTCATTTAATGCCGGACCCCATAATTCCAAACATCTGCGAGGTTGATTCACCACTCCTTCTGGATCTCTCAAAGCTTGTGCTGGAGGTCGCTGCATACTGCACTGAAGGCAGCTTTCTTCTCAGGACAAGATAGCTGGACCAGGTGAGCCTTCTGAGCGGATCTCTTCTTCGTCAGCAATTCTTTGAATTTCCTTCTTCTTGTTTTCATCGAACCAAACTTTGTTCCTCTTTAGAGTAAAGCCAAGGACTTCCTCAGATGTCTGCAGATGGCAGTTTTCAGTTATTCCCAAAGCGTTTTAGGAGAGGGATCCATGGGGTGTCTTGCAACTTAAAGCCTCCACTGTAGGCCTGCCCGGAAGTCAGCTTTCATTTCAGAGGACTGGAATCTGTCAACCTTGAGTTTTTTCCTAGGGGCCCCTCTGTTTTTGGTTTGGGTTCGAAGTGGAGCTTGAGTTTGCAGCTCAGTGTGGCATTCTATATTGGGCCTCACTTTGGAGTGGAAGACGTCTTTCTGGTCACGCTAGCGTACTAGTATATAATCAATGAGGTGCCGATGTTAGGACTGAGGATGGATCTAGGTTGTCCTCAGAGCATCTTTTGCTGGAAGTTTGTGTTCGTTGCTCGATGCAGAACTCCGGCAGCAAGCGCCCATTGTTAATACAGTTTCCAACCCTTCGTTTCCCGAGGATCCGTTCCATACCAGCGTTGAAATCACCAAGGATTATGATCTTCAGGGATGCTTTGTGGGAGACTGCGCAGATCAGTGTAGAAATTGCACTTTTTCTGCAGCATCTGCTTGAAGAGACAGGGAGTACACACTGAACAGCGTGACATATTTCTGGTTTTTCAGTGGGAGGCACACGGTGATGGTGCTGTCAGAATGACCTGTTGGCAGGTTTTCAGCTTGGAAGCAACGGAGTTTCTGGCCATGAAACTGACGCCTGAAAGACGTCTCTCTGTTGCCGGTTTGCCTGACCAGTAGAGGGTGTAACCGACGCCGTGTTCTTGGAGGCTGCCTTCCTCTGGGAAGTGGACTTCGCCGAGAGCAGCGATGTCAACATTCAATCCGGACCGTTCATATGCAACACGTGAGGAAGGACGTTCCGGACGACTGCTGTCGGCGACATCAAGCTTGGTTCTGATGTTCCAGCATGCGAGTTTCAGTCCGTTCACACCCTGGGTAGGTTTGTGGCTTTCTTTCTTTGATGTCGTCCGGCCACTTGAAAAGATGCTTGTTGAGCGCGGCGAGCCAACTAGGAGGGTGCAGGAGACGAGCTTTGTTTAAGTCACTGTTCTAGGCCCCACTCCGTGTGGAGCAAGCAGCGCTGTGCTTGGTAAAGGCTGTTTGGTCATTCAGGGTGTGCCGTGCGTTGTTGTCAGCCCCAGGTCAATATCAGACGACCAATATCCTGAACCGCCTCCTGTATGCATGCATGTGTGTGTGTGTGCGCGCGCGCGCGCGCGTGTGTGTGTGTATGTGTGTGTGTGTGTGTATATGTGTGTGTGTGTGTGAAGGAGAGAGAGAGAGAGAGAGAGAGAGAGAGAGAGAGAGTGCGCGTGCGTGCGTGCGTGCGTGTGTGCGTGCGTGCGTGCGTCCGTGTGGTGTGTGTGTGTGTGTGTGTGTGTGTGTGTGTGTGTGTGTGTGTGTGTGTGTGTGTGTTCCTGTTTTCATTGTGTAACTGTATACATACCATTATGGTTTAAAAACAGCACAACACACAGCTTCACGGCTCCGTTTCCTCATTTGCCGACGTGTCCATTCCTGTAGGAAGCGTCCCCGCTCTGGCAACTGGATTATTTTCACAACGCGCCATTAATCTTTTAATTGGAAGGCTGACTTCTGTTCATGTAATCAAGATATCAAAATTCTCACCTTGTTGTTCCAATCGCTAGATGATAACAATGCAAATAAAATTGTGGAGTTTGCAAAAATTCGTATATAGTTGCATTTGCAAAGTAAAAAACCCCAAAAAACCCTAAAAACTGTCTTACAGGAAATTGCCTTGCAAGCGAAGATAAACGCAGAGCAACCCCGCCCCGCCCCCACCCCCACTCCCCTCCCTCTTTAACTTTTTAACAGGTTGTTGTCAGCACGCAGAGGGAGGTACTTTCGGGCTACAGGAATGGATCTGGTCAAGCATTCGACGCTAGCCCAAAATGGTAAAATTCAACCGGGGGAGTATATTTAAGATGCTACACCGGCTCCAATCGGACACAGGCGCCAGCTATAGCGACAAGAACTGACATCGGGACTGTAAATCATTGATCTCCCCCCCCCCCCCCCTCCCACTGTGATTGCCACAAAACACATTAATGATTATTCACATCAAATACTGGAAGGTAAGGTAGGGTAAGGTAATGTTGCTTATAACCCAGCCGACCGCAAAGGGCCATGTCAGGGCTGTCATCGCGTTGAAGTTAACTCACAAGTCATTAATAAAACTAAATAGTCATTTACACAACCTTTCACAATACACCTTCTAAAAACACACTGGACATTTTGTTAACAACATTTCTTCTGTAAAAGCTTAGATCAGATGAAAAATGTTACTCTCTTTCACAAATTCAAAGATCACATCAGGTGGGATATCTCTGAACAAGGTTTTCGTGCAGTTTGCTGTGAAATGTTTTTGTCTCACATCATGCAAGTCCAAACACTCTAAAAGAACATCTTTCGCTGTGAGTGGTACATGACATGGCATGCACCACGGAGCTTCTTCACCTTTTAAAGGACAAGGATGAGTATAAAAGGGATGGCCTGTATGCAAAGGGCACAAGACTGTTTCTTCTTTACGGCCGCCTCGGGTACATGGTAAAGACTCTTTCAGGTCTGGGCGGATTTTGAGCAGTTTACTGACCGTCTGTGAGTTCCGTTCCTGTTGCCAGAGGTCTTTGACGTGAAGCTGGGCCTTGGGTTTCAGAGCAATGTCAGGGATGGACAATATGCTCAACACTGTTGATGAATAGCACTTGTTCTGAGGGGCTGGACAACATTGGGGTGGTGATGAGACAAGAGGAACTGGGGGATTAGGGACATGGGTGTGGGGTGTGGGTGGGGTATAGACAGTAGAATTGTGGAAATTCAAATATATATATATATATATATGTGTTGTGTGTGTGTGTGTGTGTGTGTGTGTGTGTGTGTGTGTGGAGAGAGAGAGAGAGAGAGAGAGAGAGAGAGAGAGAGAGAGAGAGAGATTTGAATTAGAAATGTTTCATTTATTCTTATACACTTTATGTTGGTATAGCCATGTAACAAGCTTCAGCGACCTCGCTAAAACAATTGTCTAGGAAACTGTAGAGTGAGGAGATGAAAAGGAAGTCTGAAACATGATGGACAGACAACACAGCAGATAGGACAGGGGGAATAATTCACTGCGACCCAGGCCCTGGCTCACAGCCGGCAGGATTAGAGCATTCTGCTGAAGAGTTCTTCTGGAGTGTGGCACCCCAGAGACCCTCGACATGATATATACGGAAAGGAGGTAGATAAAATCCTGCCCAAAATTCACAAGGATCGTTCTAAATATTTCTCGCCTTGGCTTAAGGCTGTGTCAGACCAATTGACATAGGCTAGAACACCAAGGCTACATCAAAATGTTATGTGCTGCATAGTTATGCGGGGATTGTCCTTAGTCGTGACAAACTCCTAGCATAACATCATGAGTCTCCAAAATCCCTCGAAGTCGGAGTGTGGCTGCCCACGTAGCAGGGTAATCAAAATCGGTCACACACGTAATGTTCTCACCCCTAGCTGATGCATTTGTACCATAGTGTTCAAGTGCTTCGGCTGTTCGGATGATCCCTGGAGTCTTTTAGCCAGGGTACGACAACAACAACAACAAGAATTCTAACTATTTTGACTGGGTGGATCTTCTGCGTAGAACATGCAGATGTTAAAGGAAACGAAAGAGCAGACACACTGGCAGGCAACGATAGGAACTGGATACAGCTTAGCCGATCTGATGTGATAAGAATTCGAAAGAGTCGCCTGAACGAACAAGAGCAAAGTCACTATATCATAGACCATCTTTCAGAGCTAAGCATCAAGAGAGGAAGTGTCTGCACATCTATAATTAGAGGAAGGGCAATAAACATTGCCAACCAAACACATACAGGAATAATCTCAAGGTCAACACTGCGAAGACTCCTAGAGATTGGAGCAGACTCATACTGGGCCTTTCCAATAACAGACACAAACGATCAAACACAAGGCGGCGCGAGATGGGCGTTGAATTCGAGAAGATGAGTGACTGCTCGTTTTTTGTTTTGATTGTCCTGAATGTTGTTTATCTTGCTTGAAGAAGACCTAAGAGGTCGAAACGCGGCGTGTTTTGTCCTGTAATTTGGTTGTCCCGTGGGTTTCCATTTCCGCCTGCAGTCACCGCACTTTGAAACTAACTGCTTATGTGATTATGCTTATTTTCTTTCTTTTCTTTCTTTTTGCTTGGTAAAATCAAGGTGTTGGCTGCGTCAGCAGTTTCTCGCCTTGTTTTAAACAGCGAATAAGAGATTGTGGTAGATAGGATGGAGATAGCCACATTGGAAAGAGCGAAAGATTTAACCTGTGCAGACTGTTGAAAGGTAATTGTTTAGAAGTGGAAAGTTATTTATCTGTGAATATGGTCAGATTTATTAGATCTGAATAAACGAAATTCAGGTCTAGTATTTTGGACATTTTTATACGTTGTCAAAAATATAATGTTCATTCAGAAAGTGATCTATTGCGTCCATTATGTAAATCTGCTGAAGACGATGAACTCCAATTTGTTTTCGTTGCGCTCTGCGCCAGTAACTTTATTGACAGAAATATATTGACGTCCAGCACTTTTCAGGTTAGTCTATCCCCTATCATTAAAAAAAAAAAGACAACATCGAAATGAATCTAGCTTTATCCTTGTGCAAGTCTTTCAAAAGGAGGAGTGGTTTATCATGAAGCAGACCAGCTGTAGCATGGACTCGCTACATTAATGTTATGTAAAGTATTTTTGTTCTGTACGATTTTGGTAGTTCACCTCCTTCAGGTTGGGGGTGGGCCATTCACTCTTGAAGAAATTATCGTTATAGTTTTTGTTATCGTTTGCTGTGTAAGTCATAAGGGTCAACACACGCTGTATCTGTTTTGCTCCGTTGCTGCTCCGTTCGCCTGGCGAGCCAGTTACCTGTAATGCTCTTACATCACATCCAGCCTGCAGTCTCTCAGCTCGAAACCTACACCTCCCTGCGTGCCGTTTTTTTTTTTTCCCTGGACCAGATTGGCCACCGGAAAGACTCACTGGAACCTTGGAAATCATCTTCTCTTACTATCGTCGGTTCTTCTGTTGCTTATTTACTTACTTAGGCCCATTGCTTTTGCCAGAGCATAGGCCATCAACAGCTGCCCGCCAACGACCACGGTCCTGGGCAATCTCTCTATTTCTCCCCAGCTCCTGTTGCAGGTGTTGTGTTGTAACTTGTCACCATCGCAGAAAATGGCCAAGGACTCAAGCCTTTCATGATAAGTGAAAAGTTGGCCTTGTAACATAGATGGGGGGGGGGAAGAGAGAGAGAGAGAGAGAGAGAGAGAGAGAGAGAGAGAGAGAGAGAGAGAGAGAGAGAGAGAGAGAGAGAGAGAGAGAGAAATAACAACTCCTATGAAAACGGACAAGGACAGACAGAGCTGAAAAGAAATAAAAATGAAATATGAAAAAGCGACAAGGACAGCCCGAGAAAAATGTCATCGAAATGAGGTAACGGTGAGCTGGAATGAAAAGATGAATGACGGCGATGATGTGATGACCGTGACAGACATTGTGATGACCGTGACAGACATTGTGATGACCGTGACAGACATTGTGATGACCGTGACAGACATTGTGATGACCGTGACAGACATTCTGATGGTGAAGACAACGATGGATGATAAAGAGGAAACAGAAAGGAAAAAAAATTATATTAGAACTGAAGATATATGAGTAATTGTGCAGGGTTCGGGTGATAATTTATTCGGCAATAATTTGAAAAACAAAATGTGTGTGTGGTGTGTGTGTGTGTGTGTGTGTGTGTGTGTGTGGTGTGTGTGTGTGTGTGTGTATGTGTGTGTGTGTGTATGTGTGTGTGTGTGTGTGTGTGTGTGTGTGTGTGTGTGTGTTAGGTCTTCAATTTAACGTCTATACACATTGTGATATTAGACGAACCTAATCTATAAGAATAACATTAACAGCAACAGCAAAAAAATGGATAACTAACTATAAAACATCGAAGAATAACCGGTCATAACAAGGACGTTACTAAAACACCAGTTCCCAGTTTACAAAACAGAAAAAATAGGACTTTGATGCAATGAAACAGCAATTTTACACATTAGTGATAAATCGGTTACAACTGTATCCAGAGAACAATTATTAGAGGTGGTAGATGAGGTTTTAATTGCTTGCAGTGGAAAAGTATGTGGGAATTTGTTATCATTTCACCACAAAGGCATGTTATATTTTTGCAAAACTTTGTCTTAAAAAGGTCTAAGATCATCTTGCGATGAAAAGACGTTAAATAAAACTACTGAACTGAACTGAACTGAACTTTGTCTTAAAAGCGTTTAGTTTGATCTTATATATTAGCGAAATTATGATCCGAGAAAACGGCAAACTACATTGATAAAAAGAATGAAGTGTGTCAAAGTTTAATAGCTGGTTTATGCGTGTATCAAGAGAACATCCCGAATTGTGTTGTGTGTGTGTGTGTGTGTGTGTGTGTGTGTGTGTGTGTGTGTGTGTGTGTGTGTGTGTGTGTGTGTTATAATGCATGGGTACACATACACACATACACACACACGCGTGCGCGCGCATACATACACAGACACACACACACACACAGACACACACGTGTGTATGTGTGTGTGGTGTGTGTGTGTGTGTGTGTGTGTGTGTGTGTGTGTGTGTGTGTGTTTGGAGAGAGAGAGAGAGAGAGAGAGAGAGAGAGAGAGAGAGAGAGAGAGAGAGAGAGAGAGAGAAAAACCAGCCACACTAGCCTTATTCTCAGAAACAATGTCAACATTATTCTGAAGAAAAGAAAAAAAAAGAAAGACGGTAAGGAGAAAGCAGTCAACAGTGAGACCAAAGGGAAAGAACTTGTTCACAGGACGAGAAAGATGCACCCCCCCCACCCCCCAGATGAATAACACAATGACGACATCTCCAGACATTTGCCAGTATGTACAACAGATACGGCAAATCATGTGTACTCAATTTCCAAGAAAACATTTCCAATCCTGTTGGGAAGGTGAGCGACTTGTAAACGCAGCTGTCAATAGGGCATGAATAAATGGAGTAAATCATTTCTCAACAGGGTTCCGGGTGGTGGGCTGGGCCATACGTAAACCGAAACTGAACGCGGAGTGAACGGTAGCTCCTCGTTTTAGCTGTCTGCATCGTCAGTCTGTTGACTTGCAGAGAGTCTGCGCCACCGGTCGAAACATTTCTGGCCAACAAATGTGTGTGTGTGTGTGTGTGTGTGTGTGTGTGTGTGTGTGTGTGTGTGTGTGTGTGTGTGTGTGTAAGACCTTCAGTGTGTCATGTGTCAGCTATGTTTGTCTCCACTGCACAACACTTAGGGTGTGTCATGTGTCAGGTGTGTTTGTCTTGCCTGTACAAGACATAGAGTGTGTCATGTGTCAGGTGTGTTTGCTTTGCCAGTACAAAGACTTAGAGTGTGTTATGTGTCAAGTGTGTTTGTCTTGTCTGTACAAGACAGAGTGTGTCATGTGTCGGGTGTGTTCGTCTTGCCTGTACAAGACCTAGACTGTGTCATGTGTCAGTTGTGTTTGTGTTGCTTGTTCAAGACCTAGACTGTGCATTTGTCAGGTGTATTTGTCTTGCCTGCACAAGGCCTAGAATGTGTCTTGTGTCAGGTGTGTTTGTGTTGCTTGTTCAAGACCTAGAGTGTGTCATTTGTCAGTTGTGTTTGTGTTGCTTGTTCAAGACCTAGAGTGTGTCTTGTGTCAGGTGTGTTTGTCTTGCTTGTACAAGACCTTGAGTGTGTCAGGTGTGTTTGCGTTGCCTCTACAAGACCTAAAGTGTGTCATATATCAGGTGTGTTTGTCTTGCCTTTTCAAGCCTTAGTGTGTGTGTCAGGTGTTATGTGTGTTTGTCTCGCCTATATAAGACTTAGGATGTGTCATGCGTCAAGTGTGTTTGTCTTGCCTATACAAGATTTAGAGTGTGTCATGTATCAGGTGTATTTGTGTTGCCTGTGCAAGACCTAGCGTGTGTCATGTGTCAGGAGTGTTTGTGTTGACCTAGAGCGTGTCATGTGTCAGATGGTTTTGTGTTGCCTTCAGATAACCCAGGGCATGTTTCAGATGTGTAAGATGTGCGTATCTTGTCTATATAAGACATGGTATGCCAGGTGTCAGGTGTGTTTCTCTAGCATACGAAGATCAGGCGTAGGTCTAGTGTAAGGTGTGCTTGCCTTGCCTGTAGAAAACCTAGAATGGCAAGTGTGAGGCGTGTTTTTTCTTACCTGTAGAAGACCTGGAGTGTCAAGTGTCAAATGTGCTTGTATTGCTTGTAGAAGACCTGCAGTGTCAAGTCTGTTTTGTCTTACCTGTAGAAAACTTAGAGTGTGAAGTATCAGGTGTGTTGGTCTTAGCTGTAGAAGACCTGGGATACGAATTGTGAAGTGTGTTTGTCTTACCTGTAGAAGACATAGATTGTCAAGTATCAGGTGTGTTTTTGTGCCTATAAAAGACCTACAGTGAGGAGGGTCAAGTGTGTATATATTACCTGTGGAAGACTTAGATCGCCAATTGTCAGGAACGTTTGTCTTCTCTGTAGAAAACTTATAATGCTGAGGATTAGGTGTGTTGGTCTTACCTGTAGAAGACATAGATTGTCAAGCGTCAGGTTTTTTTTTTAATTTCTTGTCTATAAAAGCCCTAAGTGAGGCGTGTCAGGTGTGTGTATCTTACTCGCGGAAAACTGAAATCGCCAAATGTCAAAAATATTTTTCTTCTCTGTAGAAAACTTGCAATGCTGAGCATTAGGTGTGTTTGTCTCACCTGTAGAAGACATAGAGTTTCAAATGTCAGATTCATTTGTCTTGCCTGTAGAGGACCTAATAAATAATATGTATGATATCAAGTGTGAGGTGTTTGTCTCACCTGTAGAAGACATAGAGTTTCAAATGTCAGATTCATTTGTCTTGCCTGTAGAGGACCTATGATGTCAAGTGTGAGGTGTTTGTCTTGCCTGTAGAAGACCTAGATAGTCAAGTCTCGGGAGTGTTTTTTCTTGGCTTTAGAAGACCTAGCGTGCCAAGTGTCAGGTGTGCTTGTCTTGTTTGTAGAAGACTTTTAGTACAGCTGAGTGCCAGATGCATTTCTCTTGCGTATGGAAACCTTGAGTACCGAGTGTTCAAGTATATGTGCCTTACCTGTAGAAGACCTAGAGTGTCAGGTTTTATGTGTGCTTGTCTTGCCTGGAGAAGAGCTAGAGTGTGCAGTATCAGGTGTGTTTGTGCTGTCCATAAAGGACATAGGTGTAAAATGCTAGGAATTTGTGTCTTGACGGTAGAAGACCTTGAGTGTCAGGTTTCAGGTTGGCATGCAGAGAAGATAGAATGTCATCTGTCAATGTCGTTTGTTCTGCCCGTGGAAGTCAGAGAGTGTCATATGTAAGGTGTATACGTCTTGCCTACCTAAAAACCTAGAGCGTCAAGTGTCAGGTGAGTTTGAATTGTCTGTGGAAGACCTAGATTGCCGAGTGTCGGGTGGGCCAGTCTTGCCTGTAGAAGATTCAAAGTGTCATGTTTTAGGCTGCGTTGTCTTGTCTATAGAAGACTTGGAGTGTCAACCGTCAGGTGCATGTGTCTTGTCCGTAGAAGATTCAGAGCGTCAAGTGTCAGGTGTGTATGTCATGTCTGTAGAACTCCTAGACTGTCAAGTGTCAGGTGTGTATGTCATGTCTGTAGAACTCCTAGACTGTCAAGAGTCAGGTGTGTATGTCATGTCTGTAGAACTCCTAGACTGTCAAGTGTCAGGTGTGTTCGTCATGTCTGTAGAACTCCTAGACTGTCAAGTGACAGGTGTGTATGTCATGTCTGTAGAACTCCTAGACTGTCAAGTGTCAGGTGTGTTCGTCATGAGTGTAGAACTCCTAGACTGTCAAGTGTCAGGTGTGTATGTCATGTCTGTAGAACTCCTAGGCTGTCAAGTGTCAGGTGTGTTCGTCATGTCTGTAGAAGACCCGGAGTGTCAGGTTTAATTTTGGGTTGTCTTGTCTATAGAAGACCCAGAGTATCAAGTGTAAGGTGTGTTTGTCATTACTGTAGAAGACACAGAATGTCAAATGTCATGTATGTAAAAGACACAGAGTGTTAAGTGTCAAGTGTGTTTGTCATGTCTGTAGAAGACCTAGAGTGTCAAGTGGCAGGTGTCAAGTGTCATGTCTGCAGAAGACCCAGTGTGCCAAGTGTCTTATCTGTTGAAGAGCCAGAGTGTTACATGGTATGTCTCGCCCAGATAACACCCAGAGGTCGAAACTCGTTGCTTCGCATTGCCATTGGGCCATTGGTCTGTTCCATTCTTTGGCGGTCTAGAAGCACAATTCTGAATCTCATGCTCCAAATCCCTCTGCTGCCCTCCTACTTTCAGAACACACTTTACAGTTTCAGAACATTATTGGTTCAGCAGTTTGCTACAAACGTCGTGAACCTCATGAAGTATCCATGATCATGTTCCATTGCTGGAGCGTATTTAGTGGTGAAACGTATTCGACGTAACTCACACAAGATTTCTTTTTTTTACCTTACTAGAGAGGCAGTTTTGGACTCCTTTTTCAAAAATGTCACAGCTACTGACTGTCGGGTATTGCTTACGTATGCTCTTATAAAGAAATTCGAAGTGCCTTACGTAGAGTGCAGTAGCTCTTACGACATTCTTAATTACGTTGTAAGCTATTTTGACCCGTTAGTGTATGCTGCAGAAAACATATTTTATGTGGTTTATCTTCTTTTTAGAATAATTTAAGCACAAAAATACGCTGCTCATATGTCTGATTTCAAGAAAACCATGAAAGCGCACCAGCTGCCGTGGCAAAGTAGTAAGCATCGCGCACTCCCGGCTGAGAGGTCGTGGGTTCGATTCCCATCTGACCCATTTATTTGTGGGATTTTTCTGTCCTGACCGGCTTCTACCTAGGACTAAGTGTGCTGTGGGATCAACTGGGAAGAAAGACACCGCACTGTCGAGTTTCATTCGCTTGGAAGTGTATCTGAAAATGTAAATCAAATTTCATGATCAATACTGCAGGTGTCTGTGTCTCTCGGGCCTGCTTGATGCCGGGGTAAATTATGGAAGTAAGCCTAGAGTACAGCTCCGTCATGCTGTGTCGGACCTGAATGGAAATACATAGTATCATCTTCATCATCCTCATTCCCATCAATTGGCATGACTGTATTCTGTAGCGCTTCATGCCCTGCTCTCATGGTGACCTCAGTTTCGATTGCTTCTCCACGTTTACGCCCTTCCTTTGGTTCTGTCGGGGTCACCGGTATCAAGAAATTCATGGCAACAGAAACAAACTGCAGCGTTACTGGAACACGACAAAAAAGCAGAAGAGCACATAAAACAAAGTGTGCCAAAGTGGTTTGGCTTCACAAGGGGAGTATTGTGCATGTTTATGTCTGTATTTTTTTGTCGCTGAGGAAGGCATATTGCCGAAAATTTCTTGTCCTGTTTGTGTCGTGCATTAAAACTGCGTTACTTCACACTTTGTTTTGTGTGCTCTTCTGCTTTTTTGTCAAGAAATTCATGGTTAAATGCGATCGTTAGAAGCACTGTGCTCTTTGCGTTATCACTTTTTTTTTTAATGTGCACAGTGCTCTTGAATGTAAAATTCAGTCATAAGCTTTTGTAACATCTAGGAATGTATCTAACATTTTCTGAAGTGTTGTATCTTGATACTTTGGTACAATTTCGTTCAACAGATATCGCACATCTCAGTTTAAAAAAACTAACCTTGGTTTCCAAAAAGCTTTCTTTTAGCAAAATTGCAACACACGTTTTCTGATCACCCCCCCCCCACCCCCCCTGCTCCCCCCTACCCGAGCATTCTTCCCACTTGAAATGCAAAACCAGTTCGTTGGAAACTGCGATGTTCGAGATGAGCTTCTTTTAAGCATGACTGCCATTGACCGCTTCCAGGGAACAGGAAAGGCACTATCTAAGATTTTGTTTGTTTGTTTATCTGGGCGTGTTTACTAGTTGCTGTTTTGTTTTGTTTTGTTTTTGTTTTTTTAATTAATAACAAATGCTTTGTGTATAATGGTGACAAGAGAGAGAGAGAGAGAGAGAGAGAGAGAGAGAGAGAGTGTGTGTGTGTGTTGTGTGTGAGTGTGTGTGTGTGAGTGTGTGTGTGTGTGTTTGTGTGTGTGTTGTGTGTGTGTGTGTGTGTGTGTGTGTGTGTGTGTGTGCGCGCGCGCGCGCGCGCGCGCGCGTGTGTGTGTGTGTGTGTGTGTTTGTGAGCAACCGTTAGGATGAAAGTATTACTTGATGGTTTTGTTTGGACATATACTTAGAATTATGTTCGTACATGTGGAATGTATTATGTGTGAAGTATGAGTGCACTGTTGTCACTCTGTATTAGTGTAAGGCTTTCAGCCTTTTTTAAAATAGGAATTTCACTGTAAAACATATTTCATTATCCCTTTTTCACGAAAACAGGCAAGTATACAATGGAATGTGTTTTCAGGAATTTTACTTACGATCTTAATTTTTTTAGCACAGGAACTACTGATTTAATGTTCAGCTAGTTTAATAATTCAGAACTGATAGTCATTTTAGATATAACGCTATTGAGAAGAAGGCATGAATATTTCTGTGTGAGCCAAGCTGCAAATTTTCTCGTGTCCTCTCAAAGTTCCAAATATTTGCGGTTCGTTCACGAGAAAAACAAAACAAAACAAAACCAAAAAACATGACATCATCTGTACAGAAATGTCAGTGTAAACGTAAGCATTCTTCCCTCTAACAGCTCGAAAAATTATCCCTCAAAATTTTCTCAGGATACTTTAAAAACAAAACAAAGCAAAAAGCATAGAGCGAAATCAGAAACACTCGGGGGGGGGGGGGGGGGGGGGGGAGGGGGGGGGGGGGGGGGGGGGTGTGTGTTAAGAGACAAACACGTGTTGCACAACACATTTACAGCTGTACTCTCCAAACATATGCGCAATAGCGCTTCTTTCTGCCTTATGTTTTGTCTGAAAGTATTCACATTTGTTTTGGGGATGCAGTTGCAAAGGACATCCTCAGCAAGGTTTGAGGGTATAAGAAAGTCGATGTGTGCAATCAGAAAATTTGGTAAACAGGCTAACCAGGTGGAAGATGTGTGAGCAAGTCCATAACTGACGTATGTATGTGAGATCTGCATTTGTAAATAAAACACATGCACCACGTGATCCTCTGTCTTTCCATCACACTTGCAGAAGTAGTATTTCATCATGCCCTGGGCGTGTTTATTTCACATCATTCCTCATTATTTCAGAGACAATGCAACCCTAATGTTTCCTTTGCCACTGACTTTATCTATCAGTATAACTGTTTGCTAATTTCCATAACCATTTTTGCAAAAAGGACGTTCTGTATAATTTTTCTTCCAAATAGAACTCAAAACTTTTTTTTTTTTCTGATATGCATAAAGGGCTGATTTATTAAAACTTATCATGTTCTTGAACAAATTTGCGAATACTGTGTACGTTGTCAACCTTTTGATGAAAAGATGGTAAGCGCAGATTGCCAATGAACTAATGCTGTGAACAAAAGGCGTACTTAATCGTGACATGGCGTGGGTGTCACCTGGTATTCGTTGGGACAAAAGCATGAAGTTTAACATGGAAACACTGCCTTAAAAAGAAGATAACACAATATCATATGACAAACCTCCTTACAGCACAACGCAAGACAACATTTCATGACTCCACATACATCATGTTTGAAAGTGAACACCATGATTACGTGTTTTAGAATAAATATTGTAGAGTATATACAAAGTATGTATCTGTACGAGCACATTCATGACGTTATTTTTGACATTCCTGTGGTATCTCTACATATATGTACATAATAAACGTTCTACTTTGAAAGGAAAAAAGCTGAGGGGTGACATAGTAAAACAAACAACGATGGAGACAGAGAATTAGAAAGAAATACGGGGATAAATACATAGAACAAGAC
>CM065729.1:76004308-76019308 GCA_033310375.1 Conus canariensis
GGATTCAGCTTGGTTTGTATTGCTGGTAGAGTGCGCGTGCACTCGCGCGCGCGCGTATGTGTGTGTGTGTGTGTGTGTGTGGGGTGTGTGTGTGTGTGTGTGTGTGTTGTGTGTGTGTGTGTGTGCTGCGCCGCGCGTGCGTGCATGTGTGTGTATGTGTGTTTGAAGGTCTTTTTTAGTCCTGAGATTAACAGCAAACATGACTCAGAACCCTGACTAGTCATATCCAACAGTTCATAAGAGTTAGCCTGTGTTTAAGTGCGTCTACAAAGAAGGTTATGTCTTCACTCGTGCCACTTTCGTTGTCCGCTTGTCCCCTGGAGAACGCACAGTCAACCGCACTGACTTTCACGAAAGTTAGTGAAAAGACAGAACATGTCCCAAGAAGACACCCATGCCTTTTGATGCTGATCCCTCCTGCGAACTGGGATGAAAGAGACACTGTTGACATTACTACTGCAATGACAACAAACATCCAAACATTATGAACCGGGATCTGTTCAAATTGCTGTTAAGATTATGACAAACGTTTATATGATTATGAACCATGGTCTGTTCACACTACAATTGAGAGTATGACAACCTTCCAGTGATTATGAAACACGGATTGTTCACTTTACTATTAAAATTATATCAAACTTCCAACGGTTATGAAACACGGTCTGTTCACCTTACTATTAAGAGTATGACAAACTTCCAATGATGGTCTGTTCACATTACTATTTAGAATTTTAACACACATTACTATCTATTTTTTTTTTAACACAGTTTCGATGAATATGAAAGACGGTCTGTTCGTATTATTATTAAGATTTTTTAATAAACTTCCAGTGATTATGAAACTAGGTCAGTTCACAGTACTATAAAGATTACAACAAGCCTCTAGTAATTATGAAACACGGTCTGTTTGCATTATCATTAAGATTATAACAGACTTCTAGTGATTGACACACATTCTCTCAGTATTACTATTAAGATTATAATAAACTTCTAATAATTATGAACCATGGTCTGTTTACATTACAAGTAAGATTATTACAAGCTTCCAATGATTATAAAACAGGGCCTCTTTACATCACACTTAAAATTATAACGAACTTCCGATAATTGTGAACTATGGTCAGTTCATATTACTAACAGCATCATGATAAATTTCCGATTATTATGAAACCATCGTTTGTTCACATTACAATTAAGATGATAACAAACTTCCTGTGAATATGAGCAGTCTGCACTGAATGCTAGCGTTTGATGAATATTTTTGATGTAATATATTTTCATGAAATATTTAAGTTGCCAGTAATATAAACGTAGATTTTTCTTCTTTTGCACGTTCTAGAAAACAAAAAAGTGAAGGGGAGTAACTTTCAGTCCACACCGACATTATCTTCCCTGACGGTTAAAAAAAAATTATTCACGCTCACGGACTGATTCAAGCATCGGATGCAATCTTCGTTAGCTGTGGCAGATGTAAGCGCCCTCCCCTGAATTTTTTTTAAACTTTATTTGCACACGTTCATAAAGAAATAGAAATAACACATTTTGCAAAATTGCAACAGACATACTTTGACGCAACTGGAACAAACGTACATGCATGAACATCAAAAATAAGTATTTCAATCATTCTTTATTATTATGGGGGTAACATTAATGGGCTCAAATGTACGGCTGTTGTTGTTTTTTTTATTATTGGCATCAAGTTGTATATGTCAGAAAGTGGAATATTGATAGATGCGTCAATATGAAAATGTACGTATCATGTACATTCGGGGAAAATCAAGGCTTAAGACAGCAATATTATAAATCATGTCAAAATATTTTAAAGACGTTCAAGCCATTCATTTGTAGTTTTCTTTCAACATAGATATTTGTAGTTTTCTTTCTAACAGATATTGGCAGAATGCGCCCACTCATATAAAGATAATATGACACTAGAAGGCGTATCAAAGAAGTGCTGAACTCAGGGGTAGAGATTCTCGGGTAATGGATGAGAATCTTTGTACCAAATCTCCAGAATACTTACCACCTACCCCCAGATTACCTACTACCTACCCCCAGAATACCTACTACCTACCCCCAGAATACCTACTACACACTACCTACCCCCAGAATACCTACTACCTACCCCCAGAATACCTGCTACCTACCCCCAGAATACCTACTACCTACCCCCAGAATACCTACTACACACTACCTACCCCAGAATACCTACTACCTACCCCAGAATACCTGCTACCTACCCCCAGAATACATACTACCTGCAACCTACCCCCAGAATACCTACTACCTGCTACCTATTCCCAGAATACCTACTGGCTACCTCATAATACCTACTACCTACTACCTACCCCAGAACACCTACTACCTGCTACCTACCCCCAGAATACCTACTACCTACCCCCAGAATACCTACCCCCAGAATACCTACTACCTACCCCCAGAATACCTACCCCAAAAACACCTACTATCTACCCCCAGAATACCAAGTACCTACCCCAGAATACCTACTACCTACCCGCAGAATACCTACTACCTACCCGCAGAATACCTACTATCTACCCCCAGAATACCTAATATCTACCCCAAGAATACCTACTACCTACCCCCAGAATACCTACCTACTACCTACCCCCAAATGCCTACTACCTACCACCGACCCCTAGAATACCTACTACCTACCCCCAGAATACCTACCTACTACCTACCCCCAGAATACCTACTACCTACTCCCAGAATACCTACCTACTACCTACCCCCAGAATACCTACTACCTATCCCCAGAATACCTACTACCTACCCCCAGAATACCTACCTACTACCTACCCCCAGAATACCTACCTACTATCTACCCCAGAATACCTACTACCTACCTCAGAATACCTACTACCTACTCCCAGAATACCTACTACCTACCCCCAGAATACCTACCTACTACCTACCCCCAGAATACCTACCTACTACCTACCCCAGAATACCTACTACCTACCTCAGAATACCTACTACCTACCTCAGAATACCTATCTACTACCTACCCCCAGAATACCTACTACCTACCCCAGAATACATACTACCTACCCCCAGAATACTACTACTACCTACCCCCAGAATATCTACTACCTACCCCCAGAATACCTACTACCTACCCCCAGAATATCTACTACCTGCCCCCAGAATACCTACTACCTACCCCCAGAATACCTACTACCTACCCCCAGAATACCTACTACCTACCCCAGAATACCTACTACCTACCCCAGAATACCTACCTACTACCTACCCCCAGAATATCTACTACCTACCCCCAGAATACCTACTACCTACCCCCAGAATACCTACTACCTTCCTCAGAATACCTACTACCTACTACCTACCCCAGAATACCTACTACCTACCCCCAGAATACCTACTACTACCTACCCCCAAATGCCTACTACCTACCCCCAGAATACCTATTACCTACCCCCAGAATACCTACTACCTACCCCCAAATGCCTACTACCTACCCCCAGAATACCTACTACCTACCCCCAGAATACCTACTACCTACCCCCCAAATGCCTACTACCTACCCCAGAATACCTACTACCTACCCCAGAATACCTACTACCTACCCCCAGAATACCTACCTACTACTACCCAATACCTACCTACCCCAGAATACCTACTACCTACCCCCAGAATACCTACTACCTACCCCCAGAATACCTACTACCTACCCCCAGAATACCTACTACCTACCCAGATACTACTACTACCCCAGAATACCTACTACCCCCCAGAATACCTACTACCTACCCCCAGAATACCTACCTACTACCTATCCCCAAAATGCCTACTACCTACTACCTACCCCCAGAATACCTACTACCTACCCCAGAATACCTACTACCTACCCCCAGAATACCTACTACCTACCCCCAGAATACCTACCTACTATCTATCCCCAAAATGCCTACTACCTACTACCTACCCCCAGAATACCTACTACACACTACCTACCCCAGAATACCTACTACACACTACCTACCCCCAGAATACCTACTACACACTACCTACCTCAGAATACCTACTACCTACTACCTACCCCCAGAATACCTACTACCTACTATCTACCCCCCAGAATACCTATTATCACCCCCAGAATATCTACTACCTACCCCCAGAATACCTACTACACACTCTCTACCCCCAGGATATCTACTACCTACCTCCAGAATACGTACTACCTACCCCCAGAATACCTACTACCTGCCCCCAGAATATCTACTACTTACCCCCAGAATACCGACTACCTACCCCCAGAATACCTACTACCTACCCCCAGAATACCTACTACCTACTATCTACCCCAAAATACCTACTACCTACCCCCAGAATACCTACTACCTACTATCTACCCCAAGAATACCTACTACCTACCCCCAGAATACCTACCACCTACTATCTACCCCAAGAATACATACCTACTACCCCAGAATACCTACTACCTACTGTCTACCCAGAATACCTGCTACCTACCCCCAGAATACCTACTACCTACTATCTACCCCCAGAATACCTACTACCTACCCCCAGAATACCTACTACCTACTATCTATCCCCAGAATACCTACTACCTACCCCCAGAATACCTACTACCTACTATCTACCCCCAGAATACCTACTCGGGGTAGGTACCTGCGTGCTAAATGGTAAGTTATGATGCACAACAAAGACAGCATCAACAACTGAGATTACCGGGAGGTGCAACTATGCTGTCCACCTCAGAACTGCTGTATTGTCCAACGATCACCAGGTATACCATAGCGTCTATTGACACTGCAGGGCGTAAGCAGCGAAAGGACTGTCAATCAATCAATTAACACGCTCCTGTGACTGACAGGTGATGACCCTGAGACACAATACTGAGAGTGTCATGAGGCTGAAACTCACCTTGCAGTCAGTTTCATGGACAGTCAGAGAACTGGACAGTATTCAGAGTGTCGCTATGGAGTGTTGGTCAAGTCTCTGGCATATTCCAGAGAACGATCGTATCAGTCCGTTTATAGCGATTCAGAATCAAAACGCTGCATAACAATTATGGACAGGTAAAGCGACGGGTTGGGAATTGTTTGGCGAGATTTCGCCAGGGCTGTCCGTTGTCGACTGTCTGTAGTGGCAAATGGGTGAATGCTCAAGAACATTACCCGAGAGAAGAGCGTATGGATGGACAGATGGATGCACATTGCCTGGCAGGTTTCGACGTCGCGGACGATTTCGCTGCATTATCAAAGATATGCAAGGCTGCAATCTGTCATTGATCAATTCAGCCCCTCAACAGCCAACATCGGCCACATCATGAGCGCAAAGAAGATGACGAACACAGACTGAATGATACCTACCCGCCGTTGAGCGTCTGGATCAACAAAAGGAAACTCAAGCGAAATGGCATTTTTGGAGGTCCCTCCTACAACAGAGAACAAGATCTGATCTACTCGATGGAAATCCTCAACAGTATCTAACCAGCTGAACAAGATCTAGCATCCCCCCCCTTCCACCCCCCAAAAAAAAACACAAAAAAAACAAAAAAACAAAACAACAGCAACAAACTCCGGACGACAATGCAGTTCCGTAAAGCCAATGTATCTTTTTTTCCTATCCTGGTGTGTTGCTTTGAAAACTGTATCCGAAAAGGTCTAAAACAACACTAAATCCAAGCTGATTGCAGATACCTCCTAAACAGTGGTGGAAGGTATGCAGAGAAACTGCTGCACAACAGACCAATGAAAATAAACAAACAAAAAACTGCTGCGTCTGCTGTGCGCAGACGCCTGCAGGTCATGTCACTGAATTCCTACCGTCCGCATGTGGAACCAGCTTCCTTGACGGAACGCTCCGGGATGAAGAGCTAGGACACAGGACACAGGTGGACAACGGTCTCCAGGCAGTCAGAAGACAGAGCAACGCCCAGACAATGGCCATTGTTGAAACCCGCTGCAGTGATGTGCTTACCTCATGTGTTCGTCTGATGCAGGACGTGTCAACAGCAGTGAACAGACAGGGGGATAGATGGATGGATAAACAAGCAGATAAACAGATGAAAACAGCAGTACATGTTCAACAACTTAATTCAAAACTCAAGTTTTAATCCCAGCAAATGTTTATTAATACAAGCGTCTCAACGATTCCTGTCATTCAGCCGGGTTGCAAATGTTCAGAATAAATTATATCCATTCAAGCCAATTGTACTCACTCGATGGAATCAGTTCCCATTCCAATTGATATGCACACATTCAGACTGCAAGATTTCACAGTTAAACCTGTGTTTTCTCTTCCAGATCTCTTAAGGATCGCTTTGTGTAGTGTTAGAAATCGTTGCACGCACTGGGAAACTAGTGTGTTCAGATCGAGGACAAAAACTATAGCAGAAAGAGACTCTTGTTTTCAGCTAGTAATGCCAGTTGCTTTTCTGCTGAGCCTGATTATAGTAATTTGCGACAATCTAAGCCCAGTTATATATGCTGTTATACACACTTAAAGAAATCATTTCTCTGAACATGCACCAAGCTATAAAGAGAGGTAAGCTGGAAGGAACCAGTAGGTCAAATACTGTTAGCAGAAGTGAGTGGAAATTTAGATAAATATTGTGATTCCACGAGACAATACGGACAAACTGATTACAGTGTTATCTGTTGGTCCGTACTGTCTCGCAGAATCACTAACAATTCTGATTACATAGTATTATCTGTTGGTCCGTACTGTCTCGCAGAATCACTAACAATTCTTTTTAAACTTTGTTTCGATTTAGTTTTGAAACTAGAAATGAGTGGATTAGTTATGCGTTGTCCACCACAACTTCTGGTACATCATTCACATGAGAAATAGCTTTCACACACACACACACACACACACACACACACACACACACACACACACACACACACACACACACACATTAGAGAGAGAGAGAGGGAGGGAAGAGAGAGAGAGAGAGAGAGAGAGAGAGAGAGAGAGAGAGAGAGAGAGAGAGAGAGAGAGAGAGAGAGATCTGATAATTATTTAACAGTTACTTCGAACACACTCGCTGACAAAAAAAAAAAAAAAAAAAAAAAAAAAAAAATGATACATTATCTTCGGAGTTTAGCATATTAAGTTGTCATTTCATTAGAATATTTTCATTGTAAGATATGTCTAAAAGCACAGCAGCTATTATTATTATCAGCATAGCTAGTAATCATCAACATTAATATCATCATTAGTATTTTCTGATTTGAATTCGGACTGTTTTTCTTCTTTTTTTGTTTTGTTTTAACAATATGGCTCTTGTCTTCAGAATGCCTAAGGAAAAAATAACAGACGAGCCATTGCGTTATCTTCCTACCAACAAAGCTTTCAGAGGACGACGAGAAGAAGGGACGTGCATGCTTGTTCAGCTCAGCGGACGCACTGACAGCCCACGGTGACGTTGAGGTCGGTCCACTGCCAGAAGGAGCGCAGGGGAAAGGGCACGCGCTGGTCGTGGCACCCGTGCAGACACAGCTCTAGCACGTGCAGCGTGTAGGTGATGGGCGTGCAGTTGAAGTGGCCGTACCAGCACGTGCGACCCTCACATACTGCCTCGTACACGCGCGAGGGGTACACGTGCTCGCCCAGGAAGCGCCAGGCCCAGCGCTGGTGGCAGGTCCAGGGGAGGTCACCGTCGCCGATCAGCACGTCAGGTATGGAGCACCGCCACGACCTCTCCTGCACGCTGAGGTGGCTGTCGTTGTGCATGTACTGCTGCGAGGTCCTGAACGACGAGGAAGAGGCACCATGCTCCGGCACGCTCTCCCGATCGCGTTTGGACATCTGAGCGAAGAAGGGCTGTTGCGCTAGGCCGGGTAGTTCATGGTTGTTGTTGTTTGTTGTTGCTGTCTGTGTCTTCTGGAGTGCCCTCCACAAGGTCTTCTTGCTGGTAGTCGTTGTTGCCCCCCGTGAAATAACCTGGCAGTGTCGTTGGGTTGCGTTCTAGGAAAACGTCCTTGAGGAGCGAAGAGAGCGTGACGGGTTCATGGTCGCTGGACATATTATTCGGACTGGAACTGTCCTGGTTTTGAGGGACTAAGGGAACGATAGCAGGACTGGGTATTATGTGACGTTTACTGGATGTCCCGTTGGATGTGTTGTCTTCATCTTGAGGGAAGTGATATTCCGAGTTGTCTGAAGACGGGCGAGTATGGAGGACACCGGAATTGGAAGCGGTGTCCTGGGAAGGTTGACCCACGAGCTGACGCCTTCTCGTCTCCGCCAGAGAGGTGGCCGTCAACACGTGCCGGAGAGAGGAGTGCAGCGACCACAGCCTATCCGACCTGGGACCTCTGGACAAGGCATTCGTAGCCTGACCTTGGAGTGAAGGAGAAGAGGATTGTCCATGAACCTTGTCGTCGGATGAACTGCTCAGCACATCCTCTGATCTCAGAAGCCCGCTCTGATCATCGTGACTGCCTGGGTGAACCCCTGGGGTGTTGCCATCGCCCAGAAGCCTGGAGGGTGGGGTCAGATTAGGACCGATCCTGTCCCCCGAGGGATACAGAGGCTGCCGCTGCTGCTTCTGCTGCTGTTGTTGCTGTTGCTGCAGCAGCTGGGCACGTGCGCAGACGACGATGAGGAGTGACGTCAGACTGATGTGGAGCAGCATTCTGTCTGCGGACAGAGCAAAGAGATGACATGACAATCGTGATTCTGGATTCAGAGAATGCTGAGATGCTCACGCCGTTAAGAGAACACGAAGAGAAGCGGCGGGAGCAGCGAGCAGGGAAAGGGGGGGGGGGGGGGGGGGGGGGGGGGGGGGGAGGAGAAGGGGAGGGGGGTATTACCTTTGCGACGCTGATGGACAAGTGCGCTGCATCGAATTCCACGATAAAAATCAGGCCACACCTAATACTTTTAGAAATTCAGTCTGGTTTGACATCTTTCGAAAAACATGTGGTAATTGGAAACTTTGTGCCAGATGGTGTTCTTACCATGTTTAGACAGGAACGTGATTCGAGTTTTGTTGCTATCCCCCCCCCCCCCCCCCCCCCCCCTCTCTCTCTGTCTCTCTCTCTCCGCTCACACTGGCGTGCATCTTTTATTCCACAAAAGAGACTGAAATCTGCTGCACCTGCCCTCCACCCCAACCTTTTCAACATTTTTTTTCTTGGTTGCAAAAACAGTTTATTCCATAAAGGAGAATACATGTTGCTGTTCTCCTCCTCCCCTTTCTCCCCACTTTTATGTCCACTACCCCCTTCTTCCATCCCCCCCCCCCTCATCCCCAGTTACACTTTCCCACAGTTTTCTACAATCGTTAGGCGAGTCAGTCACTATGGTCGACTTTTTGGTCTGTATAATCTCTTACGTAAAGTTGTTTCCTCTTTCCGTCATGTTTTGTGTTGTCTCGCTGGGAAATGGCCATGCACATTGCAATTGTTAGTTTGCTCGTAACCAGCAATGTTCTGTATCATAAACTGATATTGTGTGAACACATTTATATTCGTTACGCCGTGCGTGCGTGCGTGTGTGTGTGTGTGTTGTGTGTGTGTTGTGTGGTGTGTGTGTGGTGTGTGTGTGTGTGTGTGTGTGTGTGTGTGCGCGTGTGCGTGCGTGCGTGCGTGCGAGCGTGCGTGCGCTCATTACAGTCCCTCGTCCACAGCCACAACCGTTATTTATTGAACGTTATTTATTGAACGTTTTAATTAACTGCATTGACGTCTGAAGAAAACACGTTGATCAAAAATGGACCTGTCTTTTTGCATTTTGTGCTTTACCCAAAAAAAAAAAAAAAAAAGTTTGCCGTGTACTGTGTTGTGTTTTTATAGTCGTATTTGGGCTTCTTTATAGTCGTATTTGGCTCTTTATAGTCGTATTGGGCTTCTTATAGTCGTATTTGGGCTTCTTTATAGTCGTATTTGGGCTTCTTTTAAGCCACAGTACCGTCTGTTTCACCTTTCTTACCATGCTGCTATTTACAACGGATTGCAACCACACACAAAAATACACAAGTTGGAAAGACAACATAATTTTATGTCAATACTTCACCAGCAGATTTAAGTTGAGAACAATGCTTTTGTATTTTTAGTCACAAATATTTTTTTCCCTCAACAAGACGGTCAACATTTTGCACACTGCAAATTTCGTGACCGGTAGTTAAATTTTGTGACCGGAAGTTACATTCCGTGACCGGAAGTTATATTTCGTGACCGGAAGTAAACTTCCCAAGCACATGTGGAAAGAGCTTAAGAGGCGTAAGTTCACGAAAGGACAAGTGAGGCGCGAATAACACAGCTGGTTATCTCTCTTTCCATGATCCCTGGATCCTACAAGCCAACGAAGCCCACTGTTTACTGGAATTGTTTGATGGTAGAACCAGCACTGGTGAGCTTCCCCCATCCGATTAACGCCACCACGTGCGTCTCTGAACTTGATGATGTTGGTGACTTCGGCACGAACCGACAAAGGGCATGAACTGTGGAGAGCAGATTGAACTGAGATCAGCATGGCAGCCGGACATCAAGAACCACAGAAGCTGAGAGGATGATGAACAAAAAGCGAACTGCATGTGGGAGGGTTTCACGCTGTGCTTTCTCTCATGATCAAGAACCAGAGAATTTGAAAGAGGATGATGAACAAAAAGCGAACTGCATGTGGGAGGGTTTCACGCTGTGCTTTCTCTCATGATCAAGAACCAGAGAATTTGAAAGAGGATGATGAACAAAAAGCGAACTGCATGTGGGAGGGTTTCACGCTGTGCTTTCTCTCATGATCAAGAACCAGAGAATTTGAAAGAGGATGATGAACAAAAAGCGAACTGCATGTGGGAGGGTTTCACGCTGTGCTTTCTCTCATGATCAAGAACCAGAGAATTTGAAAGAGGATGATGAACAAAAAGCGAACTGCATGTGGGAGGGTTTCACGCTGTGCTTTCTCTCATGATCAAGAACCAGAGAATTTGAAAGAGGATGATGAACACGAGCACGAAACGAAGGAAGTGCATGTGGGAAGGTTTCAGTCTGCGCTTCCTCTCATAATACAGCCAGCGTTAGCACGACCCATGGCAGGCAGACAGACACCCGTATAGTTGGATCAGGAAATTGGAGCACCACTCTCAAAGATGCGTCTGTTAATGGGATGAAACTCGGGGCTCTGTGGTTCCAGTCTTCCCATTTGAGGCCACAGCACAACGTACTCTTGACAGGAGTTGCAGAGTGCCGACATATCTTGAATAAATGTTTCTAATGGAATTCGAACCCACGAGATTCTCTCCCCTCCCACCCCGCCCAACCACTTCGCCCATAACACAATCCACTGCCTTTGTTTGTCTGTGTCCTTGGTGGTAACTAACCCCCTCTCTTTCTAAATTTTGCTATCCACCGCATTACGGCAGTTGATGGTTTTGATCTGATTGATCTGACTGATTTAATTTTGAGTCTGTTCACAACGATGGTGATATTAGACTATATATTAAAAAAAAAAAAAAAAAAAAAAATATATATATATATATATATATATATCCAAGTAAAGGTTGTTCTGCACAATTCTTAGCCACTGGTAATGCTTGAGTTATTGAACAGCAGAGCTGACCACTCAGACTGTTCCATATCTTTTGATCTCCCTTGCATCCTTGAATGGATCCTCAAGCATAGGCTCAAAGATTGTCCCCTGCATTTTATACTGTTTGCATAACGCTTTTAGTTTTTCAAAAACTTTTTTCCTCTCCACACTTTCGTTTTGTTCCATTTACTATCCTTCGCTGGCTGCTTTGGGGGTGCTGTTGGATTCTTTTTTGAACCCTTGGTGGTGAGAACACCACAGAATTATGGACTGTGGTGTGTCTCTACTTGACACCAGGAGCATGGACACAATCAGCCGTGTCTCCGTGATGAGTCCGATCCAGCGGACGAAAGGCCTAGGAGCAGGCAATACAAATAGAACTGCCTTCGAGAGGGTTTACGATGGTTCCCTCAGGCAGCTAGTGAAAGGTTTCTCATTATTTATAATATATTCCCACCATTTTCTTCTTTTTTTTTTTCTTCTAAAAGTTCAAATCTTTGCCAAGTCATTACTATAATGACTGAAGAATTGTTAGCCTGCACTTGTTTTCCCCCACTACTTAATTGTTCAGCATTATATATTATATATATATGTATGTGTGTGTAAGTGCTTATATGAGTGTGTGTGCGTGTCCGTGCGTGCGTGCGTGTGTGTGTGAGAGAGAGAGTGTGTGTGTGTGTGTGTGTGCGTGCGCGCGCGCGAACACAAATGCATGAAAGTTTGCCTATTAACGACCAAACAATAATTATAAACTGATAAATCAATTACAACAAATGAATAATAACAGAACTCGATATAGCCTTTGCTATATCAATCATTTTTGGGCTGTAAAGTATTTCTTGTAAAGCCCCTAAGGAAGCAATATCTATCTTTAGAATATTATATAAAGATGTTAGAATTGGACATTCAAAAAGAATATGTTGAATAGATAACGAGAGACCACAAGCGCAATCTACATCCTTAGAAAATTTGGTTTTCCACGAGTTTAAACGCATTTTATAAATTACACTGGACAATGATTTTTGACATAATAACACTTTCGTTTTTGCAGGAAGTTTTTCATTGTTCATACAATTTTCTAATAGAGAAATGATTTCATGTTTATCCAGTTTTAATCTACTATCTGGATTTTTTCTAAGAGCACCCTCTTTTGCTAATTTATCAGCTATGTCATTTCCGTAGATACCACAATGAGATGGGATCCAGCAAAACTCTACAAAAGTTCCTTTCGCCATAACGGAATGTATCATAAATTTTGTATAAAAAAATTAAGTCTTTCCTTACATTTGCATCCCAATTTCGTAAGCTACAAAGAACAGATTTAGAGTCAACACAGATTAGAATGCTGTAAATTGCCACATTAAGATAAGATATCCAAGATAAGGCCATAAGGATTGCATATAGTTCAGCAGTGAAAACTGAAACGTTCTTTCCTAAACAAAATGATTTCTTTACTTTTAAATCGGGAATTACAAATCCAGCTCCTGTATAAGATTCTAAAACTGAACCATCTGTGTAGATTTTAAGATGATGTGGATATGTGTTTTCAAGATGTTCTTTTTCTTCTACTGATATCAAATTAATATTGTCTTTTTTTTTTAGAGTAGTATAATCTATATCAAAATTTGGTGAAATATGCTCCCATTGAGGAACTGTGGGCATAGTTGGAGGTTTTGAAATGGAAGTAATATCTTTGTCACATTTTCTAAATAAATCATCAGTGTAATTTCGAATGGGCTGCAGGTAAGAAATATTCTGTGCCCTTTTAAGAAAATCCGATTTGGAATCAAGAAATATTTCATTTGTTACTGAATTTGATACAGAAAGACTTCTGGTTACATATTTGGCTGTTGCTAGTTTGCGTTGATCATCAAGTGACAAGAGATTAGCTTCTTTATATGTTTTAAAAGTATTACAATGCACTGGAACACCAAGGGCTACTTTAATAGCTTTACTGTCTATACTTTGTAACCGCTTAAGTAATGTTTGAGAAGCTGAAAAATATACTTCCTGTCCGTAAGTCAATTTTGAACGAACCAGACTAATAGAAAGATGCACAAGAGTTTGGGTATCTTGACCCCACGATTGTGCACTGATTATTTTTTTAGTAAAGATAGCCTTTGTCTGGCATTGTTTATAAGATATTCAATATGGAATCTCCAGTTTAATTTAGGAGTGAAATGAACCCCTAAATTGATGTTATAGGTTTTATACAGGCGAAACAGACATGGTGTAAACAGCTGCTTGGAGTCCCTTCGTTGCTGTCTTTATCCTACGTCTGTGTCAATTGCCGCATGACCATTCCTGGCATCATTGTCTGCAGGCTGGGAAACTGCTAAAAGTCACAAGCAGCAACGTCGAAAATGTACAGGGGGATAAAGGACAAATGTCAGAGTACTTCACGTCCGTTACTTCTTGTTTTTCACTCTGTGAGGGTGTGACAGCGTATATGTGTATGTGAAGCGAAGAAACGGGATACGGAGGCAGTGAAGGGGGTACTGGAAAAGAAGAGGGGGACGGGGGTTGACGGAGAGAGGGTTGAGTATTATCATGCCCATGTAACAAAAAACAGTACCAACTATATCGCTCGTGAGTGTGTGTGTGTGTGTGTGTGTGTGTGTGTGTGTGTGTGTGTGTGTGTGTGTGTGTGTGTGTGTGTGTGTGTGACAGAGAGAGGAGAGAGAGAGAGAGGAGAGAGAGAGAGAGAGAGAGTGAGAGAGAGAGAGAGAGAGAGAGAGAGAGAGAGAGAGAGTTATTATAACAAAGTTCTTGTCTTGTTTAAAAGTAAGAATCCGAACCTTTCATTCTTATATTAGTTTCTCTTAATTGATAACGTTTGCTATGTTTAGGAATTAGCTGTCAAATATATGTCTGTTCAAGACAACAGCGACGTCTTCAGTATTTTCAGGCTTTACGTCATTCACGTTCTTCTTTCTGGAGCAAAGTGGTATGATTTTCTTTTCAGTTTCGGTTGTGTGTGCGTGGGGAGCAGTGTGAGCAGGAGGGAGTGGGGGGGGGGGGGGTAGATGGATTAGATAACTTGCCTCTTACAGTAATGAATAGTGCTTGTGTACTGCTGGTGGTGGAAGGTATCATCATCATCATCATCATCATCAACATCATCATCATCATCATCATCATCATCACAACACCAAAAACAACAACAATACCAATAATAATGATTATGTGAATATATATTCATCCATCATTACATAAATGACTTGACAAAGATTTTCAAAAAAAAAAAAAGGAAAAAAAAAAGGGGGGGGGGGGGGGGGGGGGGAAGGGGGGGAGGCGAAGGAAGAAAATGAGAACAAAAATTTAGGGAAATATATCATGAATGTTAAACCCTTCACTAGCAGCATATGGGAACCATTGTAATCCATCTAGAAGACAGATCCATTCATAGTGCCTGCTCCAAAGCCTTTCGTCCATTGGATCGGACTCATC
>CM065729.1:76024308-76026808 GCA_033310375.1 Conus canariensis
AGAAGAAGAAAAAACAGACAAGAAAAATCTGCAAAACTTGAAAACAAAACACCCACACAGAACAAACCGCACTCCTCATCATCAACGGCATTACTGAAGTCCTAAAAACTAGATAAACAAACACAGAAACAGAGCTTCCAGCAATTCTGGTTAATTTCCCATTCAGATTAAAACAAAAAAAAGAACAGCATTGATTAAAACAAGACACATATAGAACAAACAAAGCAACATAGCATATAGATCAGGCAGGATAAATTCAGGGGAAACGTGCATCTCACTATAAACAGGAAGAGTCCGGTGTCTGAAACGCGCCGACTTGTTCTTAGAGCAGAGCACAGTTAGCATAATGTCTGGAACCGGCCAGTGAACACAATGGAAATGTAGGTGAGAAGAGAAGAGAGACAAATACAGCAAGACCCACGGACAGTGGCCAGTTCTTGAGCAGAATTCCCTCAGATAACAATGAAATGACACCGATATCAAATTGACTAACACTTCCTCTACTACCACACACCGACTACGATGACAACAATAAAAACATCATCATCATCATCATCATCATCATCATATCAGTGATACAGTAATATTTCTCGTGGTGGTGATGGTCGTAACGACAATAATAATAACAATAATACTAATTTTAACAACATCAACAAAAACAATAATAATAATGAAAATGATGATGATAATGATGATGATGATGAAGGCTGAAAGCTTTTTCTACGGATCAACTTCAATGGTTACACATCAAAACACAAAAGATGGTAAGAAAGAAAAAGAAGAAATCATATGATCAAGAAATGGAATAATCCCTCATTGTCCCATATACCCTTCCTTTATTCCCTTATCAAAGACAACATATTCACTGCAACTTAAAGACACGTCCCCTCCCTCCCCGTCTCTCCTCCCTCCCACTTCCTCTTCATCTCAACATAAGGGATCTGTAAGATCTAAATCCACTGTGTCATGACGTGAAAGACTGATTTTTGTGTGCTTTTTTTGCATTTGTCCTTATGTGAAACACCTTTTTGTTTGGGTTTTATACAATGAAACATCTTCATGGCCTTTGAATGCACCACATCCTAATTCACTATGATCCATGATTATGGTTTAGCCGTGTATGATACAATGACTTTTTATTAGATCAGATGCAACTGGTCTGTACTGTACGCAGAGCTGTTAATGTCACTGTAATAATGTTAATGTAAAATATTTCAACTGGTATATAATCTTCACTCTAAGTGGAGGGCGATATGTGTGTAGGGGAGAGGGGAGGGGAGGGGGAAGGAGGGATTAACGAGATGAAATAACGAACATCTGCCAGACAAGTGATATGGCTAGTCTGCAAATAATTTTTTCACGTATAATTCTGAAAAAAAAATTCGATAATGATACAACGAACGAGACAAAATAGCAATGAATATAATTCTACAAAGCCGGCACTAAACCACACCTCTGAGAAAAAAGAGAAAAACATGTGCTGACCAACAAAAAATTTTAAAAATCATGAAGCATACATTTTTGTAATCTTGCAAAAAGGAGACACAAACTGATGTCTGAAAACGACAATGTATACCGACGATTATATCTTTTGACGTGCAAAATCAGTGTTTTGTACTTTTCATGCGGATAAAGCAAAACAAGCGTGAAACATCTAGGTCCACAAAACCACACACAGTAATTTTCTGAAGCAAATGAGCAGTCGTAACCTTCACCAGAAACTCTGAAATTGCAACGGAACCAGTTTTGCAATGCATTATAGAAAAGTTAAAGGCTGTTGTCAAGTTTCATAACGATACGTGGAAAAATTAACAGGAGTACAAGGCAAGTTTTGTGGCCAAATAGCTGAGAAATTGACCAAACTGGACGAAACACAGATCCCGACATAACATTAATCTTCATAAATAAAGATGACAGAGGTCAAAATAAAAAGACAAGGCTTACGCAATCTATTATCATTTTCATCATTGACATTATCATTGATATCTTGTTTTGTTTTATAATTTTTTTGTCTCTTTCGTTCGGCTGAACAGTAACTTTTCTTTTAAGTTGACACAAAAATCATTTCTTATTCAGCTTCTTTCTTTTTAAAATCTAATTAATGTCCGATACAACCAAAGCTAATAGCACCTTCAAGGGTCACAGGTCAAAAAGGAAATCTTTCCGAAATTTGTTCGGCCATTCTTTCGGTTCCAATACAACAAACTTAGCGACTTCATCTGGCCGGCCGCACGTGAAAGTACAACGTTCTCTCTCAGAGAAAAAGAACGAAAAGGATAGTTTAAAAAAAAAAATGAATTTCCCAACCTAGAACAGGTGTCCTGTTAGCAGTGGGGTAAGACATCCGTCTAAAAAGGCACGCCTTAAGACGCCCATCCATCCAAAAGTTACTGGTTCGAATCCCAGCGGCGCCAGAAAAAAAGTTGGTAGTAGAAGGGCATCTGGGAGTCATGACCTGGATGCGGCCTGGCCCCCTTAGAGTGTAAGGAGTTCAGGGCCG
>CM065729.1:76036808-76066808 GCA_033310375.1 Conus canariensis
CTACTATGTGTCAGTTAGACTTCAGGATCCTGTAGATGGGCAGAGTGTGAGGATGGAAGAGGAGGCAGGCGGTGGGTCTGTCTGTCTCTTTGGGAGGCTTAATTTTCAGTGCAGATGCTCTGGATTTAGCTGCGGTGAAGCTGAGAGCATAATTAATGACGGCACTGGGGTAGCCACGGTTGGTGAAAAACTCAGAAAATTTGGCTGCTTGTACAGTGAAATCTTCTTCAGCGGAGCAGAGTCTGCATAGGCGAAGGAATTCAGAATATGGAATGCTGTCTTTAGTGGACTGGTGGTGGGAAGATGTGTAGTCCAGGTATGAGTGCGCATCAGTAGGTTTGTAGAAGACTGAGGTTTTGAACAGTACATCTTTGAGGGAGATGGCGATGTCCAGGAAGTTAACTGACTGTGAAATGGTGTAGGTCAATCTGATGGATGGATGGAAGGTCTGAGCAAAGTTGAGGAAACTGCGGAGGTGATGTGCTGGCATGGATGTGGCTCCCAATCCATCATCTATGTATCTTTTGTAGAGCTCTGGTGTTGGGCATGTGTAAGAGGTTAGTAGGTGTTCTAGGTGTTCCATGAAGAGGCAGGCATAGAATGGTCCCATTTTGGTTCCTATAGCAACACCACTGATTTGTGAGAAGGTATGGTTGTTAAATTCAAAGGTGTTGATGGTGAGGACTAATTCTGCAAGTCTGACCAGTGTGGCTGTGGGAGGGTGTTGTTGGTTAGGGGGCCATTTGTTAAGAAAGAATGTGAGGGCCTTCAGTCCATCAGCATGAGGGATGGAAGTGTAGAGACAGACAACATCAAGTGTAAAGAGGAGGCTGGGTTGGAAAGTGGGATCTATGTTGTATGAATTAATCATGTTGAGTGTGTGGGTTGTGTCTTTGAGGTATGTGGGGAGGCCTTGTACTATGGGTTGGAGGAGAGAGTCTAAGTACTGTGAAATGTGTTCTGTAGGGCAGCTACATGCAGATACAATGGGTCTGCCAGGTGTATTGGTTTTGTGTACTTTAGGGAGCAGGTTAGTTAGTTAGTTAGTTTGTGTTTATAGGGTCCAGCGGACTACTAGGAGCCAAATCAGGACCTCAGCTATCATATCTAAGTCTCTAGATACAAATACCCACACTAGTATTAACACATCGCTTAAAATTTATGAGGACAAAAGCACAATTATCTGTTCAACTCCGACGACACCTGTATACATAATTAAAACACTATATTTTATAAAATAAGTTTACCTCTTTCAAAAAAGAAAAAATAAGATCTACTGAAATCTCACGAAAAAGAACTGATAAATCACTGGTGGAAAAGAACTTCTCTCTGATACACATCAAATCAGCACATTCTGTCAAAAAATGATTAACACTGAACAAGCTGTCACATGCAACACACCATGGGGGGTCTTCCCCTCTGAGTATCCAACTGTGCGTTATATAGCTGTGCCCAATATGTAACCGTGACAAAACCGATTCCTCTTTACGGTTACATACCACCGATGGGAAAGGATTGGTTAAATCTGGGCAAATTTTAAACAATTTATTATGAATTTGATTACACCATTCACTCAGCCACAGTTCACGACAATACAAACTAGATTTATGACGTAGATCAGAGTGAGGAACAAACTGCATAGGCCTCCTGGAAAGACTTGCACCGAGAGCTTGTTTGGCTGCTTTGTCCACCACTGAGTTACCATAGATTCCCATGTGGCTGGGGACCCACAAGAAAACTATATGCTTTCCCGAAGAGACAAGCCGAGTATGAAGATCATGAATATCAGCCAAAACTGGATGTGAAACTTCTCTTGTCGATAGAGCCGACAATGCCGACAATGAATCCGATAAAATAAGGAAATCATTCTGATCTGACCTGGACACCGCACTGAGGGCCAGATTTAAAGCCTTCAGTTCAGCAGTATAAACAGACGACCAATCCCGCAATCTTAACAAAGTAGGCTTCTGAAAATTGTTATCACACACAATGGCAGCTGCAGCCCTCTCACCTTTTTTAGAACCATCTGTAAAAATCTTGATAAAATCTTGATAAAGTTCACATTGCCCAAGATAAAGTTGTTTATATGCAGCACTCGAGGTGACCTCCTTTCGAAATTGAGTTAAATATAAATTAATCTCTGGATTGGCGACTTTCCAGGGAGGTACATCAGTCTGTAATGGACCGTCATCAACAGCATCAAGGTCAATGCCAGCTGCCCCGAAGTGGGGCAAAATACGAATACCCAGTGGAGGAATCTCATTTGGCTTTAGATCATATTTGGCTCTAAAAGGCGGGTTCATGACAATATCATAGGCAGGGTTTTCTGGATTAGCCCTCAGTTTCAGATAGTAATTCATGGAAAGACACAACCTCCTTAGCTCCAGAGGGGGTTCACCAGATTCAACATACAAACTCTCTTTGGAGATGTGCGAAATGCTCCCAGAGCAATCCGCAGTCCTTGATGATGAATTGGATCAAGAGCTTTGAGGTAAGATTTTCGTGCAGAACCATATACCACACACCCATAATCTAGCTTTGGTCTCACCAAAGCCCGATACAATCGCAACAAAGTTCGCTTGTCTGCACCCCAATCAGTGTGACTAATAACCTTCAAAACATTCAAACCTGACTGGCAAGATTGTTTAATGTACTTAATGTGAGGCAAAAAAGAAAGCTTATTATCAAAAATAACCCCCAAAAATTTCACTTGTTTGGAAACTTTAATTACTTGACCATTGAGACTGACAGCTGGTTCTAAGACCTGAGATCTTTTCCTATGGAAATGAACACACTCTGTCTTAGTAGCTGAAAACTTAAATCCATTTTCAGTAACCCACTGCTGAACACGATTAACACACAACTGAAGTTGACGCTCAGCTGCAGCCGAAGTTTTCCCCTTGGCAGAGATGGAGAAGTCATCAACAAATAATGACTTATCAATTCCAGAATTTACTGACTGGACGATGTTATTAATCTTGAGATTGAACAGAAGTGGAGAAAGGATGCTACCCTGAGGGACACCCATCTCCTGCTCAAAAGGATCCGAAAAGGTCGAATGAAGCCTAACACTGCCTGTTAGACAAAAAATTAGCAATAAACATTGGTAAATTACCTTTGAAATCAAGCGCCTTCAAATCCTGGAGAATTCCATGCCTCCATGTTGTGTCATAAGCTTTTTCTAAATCAAAAAGAATAGAAACTACATGTTCTCCATTAATCAAAGCATTCCTGATAAAAGACTCATATCGAACCAGGTGATCAGTAGTACTGTGATTGTTCCGAAATCCACACTGGGAAACATCTAAAGCCCCCAGACATTCTAACTGCCATAACAATCGAGAATATACCATTCTCTCCATAGTTTTACATAAGCAACTAGTGAGAGCTATAGGACGATAGTTGTTAGGGTCCGAATGATCTTTCCCTGGTTTAGGAATAGGGATAACAACCGCCTCTCTCCAAGAAGGTGGAAAATACCCTGAACACCAAACATGGTTAAACAGAGACAACACCACCTTTAAACCCTCAGCTGGCAAATGTTGAATAAATTGATAATGAATGTCATCTGGTCCAGGAGCTGAGTTGTTGGCTTTCAAAATGGCGTCCTTTAACTCATCCATGCTGAAAACGCAGTTGTAATCCTCAGAACTATCTGGCACGAAGGAACAAGATTTTGACTCTGCTGATCTTTTGATACGCTGGAATTCCTTGCAATAATGATCAGCTGACGAATTTTGATGGATAGTAACAGCTAACAAGTTAGCAACCTCCTTTTTATTAGTAATAATCGATCCATTTACTTGCAAACATTTTATAACTGATGTAACCGACTTTCCCTTAATCTTACGGATTAGTTTCCAGACTTTCCTTGAATTGACCTTAAAGGACAGATTTGAACAAAAATTTTTCCAAGATTCTTTCTTCTTAGTTTTAAAAGTATACCGACACTTAGCCCTACACGCCTGATGTTTAACTTTGTTCCCCACCATAGGAAACCTAGCAAAAAGTCTTTGAGCACCTTTTCTCTTACCCTTCAAAGTTTTGCACTCTTTATCATACCAAGGGGTCTTAACATCATTTGGTTTATCACGGGACTTGGGAATAGCTTCCTTAGCACTCTCTACAATCACTTTAGTGAACTGCAAAACAGGATCATCATAACTCCGCAACAGATTCATAGGCAGTCTACTTAAAATCTGTTGCTGATAAAGACTCCAATCTGCAGAGCGAAACTTCCATGTTTCCCGAGGGGACTCCTGCATTTGCTTTGTAAAATAAATAAAAATCGGAAAGTGATCACTCCCGCTTAGGTCCGAATGAACCTGCCACTCTAAGTCCAAAAATAAGGAAGGGTCGCAAATGGACAAATCCAAGTGAGTCAAAGAACCAGAAGGAGAACAAAAGGTCGGTGAGCCTGAATTCAGAAGACAGAGATCATGATCCGATATAAAATCCTCAAGAACTTTCCCTTGAGAATTGGTGCAGTTACTTCCCCACTGTGGAGAATGGCCATTCAAGTCACCCAATAAAAGAAATGGGCGAGGGAGCTGAGAAATTAAACCATCCAACTGACTCTTCGAAATCACAGAAGATGGAGACAGATACAAACAACATATCGTAACGACCTTGTTTAACGAGATACGAGCTGCCACTGCCTCCAGATCCGTCTGAAGTGGAATTTCTGTATGTAGTACCGAATTATGAATATAAAGAGAAACGCCTCTCCTTGAAAAGTCTGCAGAAGCTGGCTTGAGTAAGCAGGAGAAACCAGGAATCTCATGCTTCTTACTTGCAGTTAAAAGGGTTTCCTGAAGAGCAATTACCGAAGATCTATACTCTGTCAATAATAGCTCAAGGTCCCGACAATTTGCTTTAACTCCCCTTATGTTCCACTGGAGTATGTCCATGTTAGGTGGTTAAAAGAATATCTATCAGCCCTCTTCTCCAGAAACTTCACTGTCCACCAAAGAACTAAAACGGTTCTTCAAGACAAGGTCAGAAGCCGATGCTCCTGATAAATTTCTAAGTTGTTTGTTGCCATGCTTGGAATTTGCTCTTACTGGACTGAAACCTGCTGCACCAAATACCTGACTTCGAGATTTTCCCCTAGGAGGGTCTGGAGTCCGAAAAGGACGCTCCTCACTGCGTGCCTGTCTCGTACTGCTGTTATTGGCCTGTGAGTGAGGGGACATCTCTTTCCTCCGATCCTTCACCCCTGACCTCTGATCCACAGCACTTTGTACAACTGAAACACTTCTTCCCTCACCAGCAGGGCTGAAGCCTGTTGTACACTGCTGGACGGAACACTATTGCATTTCTGAGACAAAACCTCAACTGATTGTTCAAGTATAGTAAGCCGATCCAAAACCGATGACAACAATTCTGTCAATTTCTTCTCCAGAGCAGTGAATGGAGCTGCTCCCAGATCATCACCCGATGACCGGTTCGCAGAATCGTTAACCACCTTCTGTGCATAAGTCACAGCCGAAGGAGTCCTGGCCTCCACTAACCTTCTAGCCTCAAGAAAGGAACATTTCCTCTCAATCTTTACTTTCTGAATCTCGCATTCCTTTTTCCACACTGGACAACTTTTTGAATTTGCTGGATGGTCACCCTTACAATTGACACAGTATACAGCATTTATACAAGATTCATCATGCTTCTTCTGTCCACAGTCACGACAGATCTCCTGACCCCGACAAGCTCGGCTGGAATGCCCAAAGCGTTGGCACTTGAAACACCGCAAAGGAGATGGTACAAAAGGCGTAACTTTCACTCGGACATAACCCACTTTGACAAACTCTGGGGGAGATGGCATAGCAAAAGTCAAGAATAGCGTGTTGGTTTCGATTAAGTCACTTCCTTTAGAGATTTTAACTCTATGGACCTGCAGAACACCCTGACTTTCCATCTCAGTCCGAATTTCTGATTCAGCAACTCCAGCCAAGTCAACACATCTGATTACCCCTTTCGAGTAGTTGAGAAAGGGGTGAATGGAAACCTTAACTGTGATCTGCACGAGTTGAGAACCATCCCTTTTCAGCAGCAACCGAGACGCCGCTTCCGTAGCACAGTTAACAAGGTAGTTAGTTAGTTAGTTGGTGTTTATAGGGTCCAGCGGACTACTAGGAGCCAAATCAGGACCTCAGCTATCATATCTAAGTCTCTAAATACAAATACCCACACTAGTATTAACACATAGCTTAAAATTTATGAGGACAAAAGCACAATTATCTGTTCAACTCCGACGACACCTGTATACATAATTAAAACACTATATTTTATAAAATAAGTTTACCTCTTTCAAAAAAGAAAAAATAAGATCTACTGAAATCTCACGAAAAAGAACTGATAAATCACTGGTGGAAAAGAACTTCTCTCTGATACACATCAAATCAGCACATTCTGTCAAAAAATGATTAACACTGAACAAGCTGTCACACGCAACACACAATGGGGGGTCTTCCCCTCTGAGTATCCAACTGTGCGTTATATAGCTGTGCCCAATATGTAACCGTGACAAAACCGATTCCTCTTTACGGTTACATACCACCGATGGGAAAGGAATAGTTAAATCTGGGCAAATTTTAAACAATTTATTATGAATTTGATTACACCATTCACTCTGCCACAGTTCACGACAATACAAACTAGATTTATGACGTAGATCAGAGTGAGGAACAAACTGCATAGGCCTCCTGGAAAGACTTGCACCGAGAGCTTGTTTGGCTGCTTTGTCCACCACTGAGTTACCATAGATTCCCATGTGGCTGGGGACCCACAAGAAAACTATATGCTTTCCCGAAGAGACAAGCCGAGTATGAAGATCATGAATATCAGCCAAAACTGGATGTGAAACTTCTCTTGTCGATAGAGCCGACAATGCCGACAATGAATCCGATAAAATAAGGAAATCATTCTGATCTGACCTGGACACCGCACTGAGGGCCAGATTTAAAGCCTTTAGTTCAGCAGTATAAACAGACGACCAATCCCGCAATCTTAACAAAGTAGGCTCCTGAAAATTGTTATCACACACAATGGCAGCTGCAGCCCTCTCACCTTTTTTAGAACCATCTGTAAAAATCTTGATAAAATCTTGATAAAGTTCACATTGCCCAAGATAAAGTTGTTTATATGCAGCACTCGAGGTGACCTCCTTTCGAAATTGAGTTAAATATAAATTAATCTCTGGATTGGCGACTTTCCAGGGAGGTACATCAGTCTGTAATGGACCGTCATCAACAGCATCAAGGTCAATGCCAGCTGCCCCGAAGTGGGGCAAAATACGAATACCCAGTGGAGGAATCTCATTTGGCTTTAGATCATATTTGGCTCTAAAAGGCGGGTTCATGACAATATCATACGCAGGGTTTTCTGGATTAGCCCTCAGTTTCAGATAGTAATTCATGGAAAGACACAACCTCCTTAGCTCCAGAGGGGGTTCACCAGATTCAGCATACAAACTCTCTTTTGGAGATGTGCGAAATGCTCCCAGAGCAATCCGCAGTCCTTGATGATGAATTGGATCAAGAGCTTTGAGGTAAGATTTTCTTGCAGAACCATATACCACACACCCATAATCTAGCTTTGGTCTCACCAAAGCCCGATACAATCGCAACAAAGTTCGCTTGTCTGCACCCCAATCAGTGTGACTAATAACCTTCAAAACATTCAAACCTGACTGGCAAGATTGTTTAATGTACTTAATGTGAGGCAAAAAAGAAAGCTTATTATCAAAAATAACCCCCAAAAATTTCACTTGTTTGGAAACTTTAATTACTTGACCATTGAGACTGATAGCTGGTTCTAAGACCTGAGATCTTTTCCTATGGAAATGAACACACTCTGTCTTAGTAGCTGAAAACTTAAATCCATTTTCAGTAACCCACTGCTGAACACGATTAACACACAACTGAAGTTGACGCTCAGCTGCAGCCAAAGTTTCCCCTTGGCAGAGATGGAGAAGTCATCAACAAATAATGACTTATCAATTCCAGAATTTACTGACTGGACAATGTTATTAATCTTGAGATTGAACAGAAGTGGAGAAAGGATGCTACCCTGAGGGACACCCATCTCCTGCTCAAAAGGATCCGAAAAGGTCGAATGAAGCCTAACACTGAAATGCCTGTTAGACAAAAAATTAGCAATAAACATTGGTAAATTACCTTTGAAATCAAGTGCCTTCAAATCCTGGAGAATTCCATGCCTCCATGTTGTGTCATAAGCTTTTTCTAAATCAAAAAGAATAGAAACTACATGTTCTCCATTAATCAAAGCATTCCTGATAAAAGACTCATATCGAACCAGGTGATCAGTAGTACTGCAGTTGTTCCGAAATCCACACTGGGAAACATCTAAGGCCCCCAGACATTCTAACTGCCATAACAATCGAGAATATACCATTCTCTCCATAGTTTTACATAAGCAACTAGTGAGAGCTATAGGACGATAGTTGTTAGGGTCCGAATGATCTTTCCCTGGTTTAGGAATAGGGATAACAACCGCCTCTCTCCAAGAAGGTGGAAAATACCCTGAACACCAAACATGATTAAACAGAGACAACAACACCTTTAAACCCTCAGCTGGCAAATGTTGAATAAATTGATAATGAATGTCATCTGGTCCAGGAGCTGAGTTGTTGGCTTTCAAAATGGCGTCCTTTAACTCATCCATGCTGAAAACGCAGTTGTAATCCTCAGAACTATCTGGCACGAAGGAACAAGATTTTGACTCTGCTGATCTTTTGATACGCTGGAATTCCTTGCAATAATGATCAGCTGACGAATTTTGATGGATAGTAACAGCTAACAAGTTAGCAACCTCCTTTTTATTAGTAATAATCGATCCATTTACTTGCAAACATTTTATAACTGATGTAACCGACTTTCCCTTAATCTTACGGATTAGTTTCCAGACTTTCCTTGAATTGACCTTAAAGGACAGATTTGAACAAAAATTTTTCCAAGATTCTTTCTTCTTAGTTTTAAAAGTATACCGACACTTAGCCCTACACGCCTGATGTTTAACTTTGTTCCCCACCATAGGAAACCTAGCAAAAAGTCTTTGAGCACCTTTTCTCTTACCCTTCAAAGTTTTGCACTCTTTATCATACCAAGGGGTCTTAACATCATTTGGTTTATCACGGGACTTGGGAATAGCTTCCTTAGCACTCTCTACAATCACTTTAGTGAACTGCAAAACAGGATCATCATAACTCCGCAACAGATTCATAGGCAGTCTACTTAAAATCTGTTGCTGATAAAGACTCCAATCTGCAGAGCGAAACTTCCATGTTTCCCGAGGGGACTCCTGCATTTGCTTTGTAAAATAAATAAAAATCGGAAAGTGATCACTCCCGCTTAGGTCCGAATGAACCTGCCACTCTAAGTCCAAAAATAAGGAAGGGTCGCAAATGGACAAATCCAAGTGAGTCAAAGAACCAGAAGGAGAACAAAAGGTCGGTGAGCCTGAATTCAGAAGACAGAGATCATGATCCGATATAAAATCCTCAAGAACTTTCCCTTGAGAATTGGTGCAGTTACTTCCCCACTGTGGAGAATGGCCATTCAAGTCACCCAATAAAAGAAATGGGCGAGGGAGCTGAGAAATTAAACCATCCAACTGACTCTTCGAAATCACAGAAGATGGAGACAGATACAAACAACATATCGTAACGACCTTGTTTAACGAGATACGAGCTGCCACTGCCTCCAGATCCGTCTGAAGTGGAATTTCTGTATGTAGTACCGAATTATGAATATAAAGAGAAACGCCTCTCCTTGAAAAGTCTGCAGAAGCTGGCTTGAGTAAGCAGGAGAAACCAGGAATCTCATGCTTCTTACTTGCAGTTAAAAGGGTTTCCTGAAGAGCAATTACCGAAGATCTATACTCTGTCAATAATAGCTCAAGGTCCCGACAATTTGCTTTAACTCCCCTTATGTTCCACTGGAGTATGTCCATGTTAGGTTGTTAAAAGAATATCTATCAGCCCTCTTCTCCAGAAACTTCACTGTCCACCAAAGAACTAAAACGGTTCTTCAAGACAAGGTCAGAAGCCGATGCTCCTGATAAATTTCTAAGTTGTTTGTTGCCATGCTTGGAATTTGCTCTTACTGGACTGAAACCTGCTGCACCAAATACCTGACTTCGAGATTTTCCCCTAGGAGGGTCTGGAGTCCGAAAAGGACGCTCCTCACTGCGTGCCTGTCTCGTACTGCTGTTATTGGCCTGTGAGCGAGGGGACATCTCTTTCCTCCGATCCTTCACCCCTGACCTCTGATCCACAGCACTTTGTGCAACTGACACACTTCTTCCCTCACCAGCAGGGACTGAAGCCTGTTGTACACTGCTGGACGGAACACTATTGCATTTCTGAGACAAAACCTCAACTGATTGTTCAAGTATAGTAAGCCGATCCAAAACCGATGACAACAATTCTGTCAATTTCTTCTCCAGAGCAGTGAATGGAGCTGCTCCCAGATCATCACCCGATGACCGGTTCGCAGAATCGTTAACCACCTTCTGTGCATAAGTCGCAGCCGAAGGAGTCCTGGCCTCCACTAGCCTTCTAGCCTCAAGAAAGGAACATTTCCTCTCAATCTTTACTTTCTGAATCTCGCATTCCTTTTTCCACACTGGACAACTTTTTGAATTTGCTGGATGATCACCCTTACAATTGACACAGTATACAGCATTTATACAAGATTCATCATGCTTCTTCTGTCCACAGTCACGACAGATCTCCTGACCCCGACAAGCTCGGCTGGAATGCCCAAAGCGTTGGCACTTGAAACACCGCAAAGGAGATGGTACAAAAGGCGTAACTTTCACTCGGACATAACCCACTTTGACAAACTCTGGGGGAGATGGCATAGCAAAAGTCAAGAATAGTGTGTTGGTTTCGATTAAGTCACTTCCTTTAGAGATTTTAACTCTATGGACCTGCAGAACACCCTGACTTTCCATTTCAGTCCGAATTTCTGATTCAGCAACTCCAGCCAAGTCAACACATCTGATTACCCCTTTCGAGTAGTTGAGAAAGGGGTGAATGGAAACCTTAACTGTGATCTGCATGAGTTGAGAACCATCCCTTTTCAGCAGCAACCGAGACGCCGCTTCCGTAGCACAGTTAACAAGGTAACTACCAGATCGGAGTCTTTTGATCATTTTAAATCCTGTGGACGAAACTCCCTCGAACCACTTGCAAACAGCGAACGGAGAAATCCGAGCAATGGATTCTTTCGGATCTTTTGCTTCCACTAAAAGGAAGCTTGGCCATGTGTTTTGGATACCCTTTCTCTTTGCCACTTCTCTTATCTCATTATCTGAATCTGAATCTCTATTCATAGTCTCGTCCATAAGCGTGCCATGTCCATCATCATTTCTTCTCTTTTTGTTAGGGGGTAATTGTTTAGATGTCATAATGAAAGGAAAAAACTTCACCTCCCCTACTCCCCACCCGCCATCGAGTGCCCACAAGGGCGATGCCCCTAAGCGGTCCTCCAGCAAAGGGAAACACCAGGGTTATAGTGCAGGTATACACCGCGTGGCATGCGCTCCACCCCATCCACCAGGCTCATGACCAACTGCCGGGAACGGACAGGAGGCCACTCACCTGGCTTCCAGGACAAGCAACGTGGCACACGGTTTGACCCATGCCATGCCCACACTGTGAAGGCGACCGGTTGACAGCATTGGGCCCCATGCTGCCCCCCGTCTAGGGGAAGTCCGGGCCAAAGTGGCGTGTTGAGGGGCACGGATCCTACTCCGAGTCCCTCTCAACCACCAGGACACCATTCTCCCCCGACACGGGCCGCACCGCACGGTCAACACGGTGGACCAAGAGGCCACAGAGAAAATAGAAAGTGCTACAGAAGACTTGTGAAAAAAGGAAAAGAATAGGGTAAAGATCCGTAAAGGCAGAAGATAGACAAAAAAGAAAACTGCAGATTAATAAGGAGAATGCTGAAAGAGAAATGCAGGTGAAAGAACCATGGGTAGGCAGAAAAAACACAAAAAACAGAGAAAAAGAAAGCCCACTTAAAACAAAGTCCCACCCTCAAGGGGCACAAGAGGGTGACCCTGAGAACTAAAAATAAGACACCCCACCCAGGTCCCCCAGGGCAGACCCCGGTGGGGGAAGTTAACAAGGTAACTACCAGATCGGAGTCTTTTGATCATTTTAAATCCTGTGGACGAAACTCCCTCGAACCACTTGCAAACAGCGAACGGAGAAATCCGAGCAATGGATTCTTTCGGATCTTTTGCTTCCACTAAAAGGAAGCTTGGCCATGTGTTTTGGATACCCTTTCTCTTTGCCACTTCTCTTATCTCATTATCTGAATCTGAATCTCTATTCATAGTCTCGTCCATAAGCGTGCCATGTCCATCATCATTTCTTCTCTTTTTGTTAGGGGGTAGTTGTTTAGATGTCATAATGAAAGAAAAAAACCTTCACCTCCCCTACTCCCCACCCGCCATCGAGTGCCCACAAGGGCGATGCCCCTAAGCGGTCCTCCAGCAAAGGGAAACACCAGGGTTATAGTGCAGGTATACACCGCGTAGCACGCGCTCCACCCCATCCACCAGGCTCATGACCAACTGCCGGGAACGGACAGGAGGCCACTCACCTGGCTTCCAGGACAAGCAACGTGGCACACGGTTTGACCCATGCCATGCCCACACTGTGAAGGCGACCGGTTGACAGCATTGGGCCCCATGCTGCCCCCCGTCTAGGGGAAGTCCGGGCCAAAGTGGCGTGTTGAGGGGCACGGATCCTACTCCGAGTCCCTCTCAACCACCAGGACACCATTCTCCCCCGACACGGGCCGCACCGCACGGTCAACACGGTGGACCAAGAGGCCACAGAGAAAATAGAAAGTGCTACAGAAGACTTGTGAAAAAAGGAAAAGAATAGGATAAAGATCCGTAAAGGCAGAAGATAGACAAAACAGAAAACTGCAGATTAATAAGGAGAATGTTGAAAGAGAAATGCAGGTGAAAGAACCATGGGTAGGCAGAAAAAACACAAAAAACAGAGAAAAAGAAAGCCCACTTAAAACAAAGTCCCACCCTCAAGGGGCACAAGAGGGTGACCCTGAGAACTAAAAATAAGACACCCCACCCAGGTCCCCCAGGGCAGACCCCGGTGGGGGAAGGGAGCAGGTAGAAGGTGGGTTGTTTGATGTCTGTCATTATGAGGAGCTTGGCTGACTTTGGTAAGTTGTTATGTTTGATTTCTTGTTTAACTGTGGTTGAGATGAGTTTCTGGTGTTGAGGGAGGAGTGATGCTGTGAGTGGTGTATAGAAATCTGTGTCTGACAGTTGTCTGCGTGCTTCTTTTATGTACAAGTGTTTGTCCCAGACCACCACTGCACCACCCTTGTCTGCTGGTTTGATGACAATGTCTTGTCCTTGTCTCAGTGATTCAAGGGTTTTTTGTTCATCCTGTGAGAGGTTGGAATGGCGGACAGGTTTGGATTTCACTTTAGCGATTTCTTATCTGCACTTTTTGATGTAGAGTTCAACTTCAGTGGATTTGTCAAGGTGGTTGGCGGAGTACTGGAGTTTGAAAATGGTGGGTAAAAATGTCTGAGCTCTCTGGTAGTGGGGGCTTAGGTGCATTGTCAGGTGCAGCCATCCATCTTAATTTTCTAAAGAATCTTTCAACATCAACGGTGTTTTGGTATTTATTGGTGGTAGGCTGAATGGGAATAAATTTCAGACCTTTTGCCAGGACTGACCTTTCATCATTGCTGAGGTAAGATTATCAGGGATGCAGTGGACAAGGTGGTGGTGTTGCTCATGGGTGGTAGTGGGATTAGTGTTGTATGTAGGGGACTCCGACTGGTCTGGGAGGTTTGCCTAAGAGGTCGAAACGCGTCGTGTTTTGTCTTGTGATTCGTTTGTGGGCGTTTTCTTGGCGGTTTGCTATTAATTACATTTGAAATGTGTTTAGATTTCCGCCTGCAGTCGCCTCACTTTGCAACTAGATCATACTGTCCTTGGTTCCAGCCGAGTTTCGTGATTCCATCGATGTTACCATTTATTGCAGACAATCCTTTTCCCCACGTAGAGGTGTGTGTGTGAATGCAGTCCGTATTATTGCGCATCTGCAAATGTCTGAATGGAAATGCGTATTGTTACTGAAACTGGACTCTCTCTCTCTCTCTCTCTCTCTCTGTTTTTTATTATTTGTAATCAAGAAGTTTGGTTTTTTTAATACCCCCAGCTCTCTCTCTCTCTCTCTCTCTCTCTCTCTCTCTCTCTCTCTCTCTCTGACCAGTCGTATGGGGGCTGGCCCATTTTTTTCAATAAACTTTTACTTTGTGTGTATGAATGATTCATGCGATGCAGCGAGACAAGATACGCAGATTGCTATTTCTTTTGAACAATTAGTTAAACAGGCTATCAGCTACATTGTCGAACTACCAACGAAACAAACAGAAACAAGCAAAATCACCACCACCACCACCACCACACCACCATCACCATCACTACCACCACCCCAACATCAGTTTCTGAAAAAACAAATCTTTGACTCAAATACATTCTTGATCATGTGATTCAAAACAAAACTTTCCGAATCGACATTTACCAAAAAGACATAGTCAGGCAGGTGTCCACAGGAACTGATACTTTCTTCACGTCACTTCTCTTTTTCAACACAGCATCTATTTCGACATATCACGCATGCATACTAAGTTTCGCCCATGTTCGCGCATGTAAAACAATATTTGCGGGCAGGTATGTTTTCTCCAGCAGTTCTAGCCCCCATCTTCAGCAGTGTAAAAGCAGTCGGCCAGCGCTCCTCTACTTGCGATACTTCATTACCAGCTCTTTTGCCGGCTTACTGACATACAGAAAGATGATCCCTCTCATACTGAGATATAGATCTAGCAGATAATAGCACCGAAAAAAGATCTATGAAATGTATCCAATCAGAAAAGTGGAAACTGACCCTTTAGAAATGACGCGACTACCAAAGCGCACATGTGAACTATGAAACAAATGAAACCAAATCAGCACGTGAAACGTTCATTTGATTTTGTGTGTGTGTGTGTGTGTGTGTGTGTGTGTGTGTGTGTGTGTTGTGTGTGTGTGTTGTCCTATTTTATATGTTATAGGCCGAAGCGCAAGGTTTGTTTTGTGCCACAATGTTGTTCAGCATGTAAGTTAAGGTGTTTTTTTTTTCACCTTTACTTATTTCATTGTAAGTGTAATTTCTCCAGGTGGCTTATGAGTAAAACCGTACATGGAGGGGGAGACGGGGGGTGGGGGGGGGGGGGAGTTGTGAGGGGGGGGGGGGGGAAGAGAATGACAGTAAACGATTGAAGAATGTGGCTGATTTGTCTCCTAGTTGGTCGGTTGGTTGGTTGGTTGGTTGGTCAGTTGGTTGGTTGGTTGGTTGTGGTTTTCATGGGGTTTGGAACTGCACTTCATTAGTTGCAAAGTGAGGCCACTGCAGGCGGAAATCTAAACAGATTTTGAAACGTGTTTATAACAACTCCGCCGAACAACGTGGACAAACGAATAACTAGACAAAACACCACACGTTTCGACCTCTTAGGTCTTTTTCAGGCAAGATACGTAAGGTAAGGTAATGTTGCTTATAGCTCAGCTGACCGCAAAGGGCCATATCAGGGCTGTCACCGCGATGAAGTCAACTCGCAATTCATTAATTCACACAACGCTTTAAAATACACCTAAAAACACACCCAACATTTTTGTTAAAAATCTTTCCACTGTACAATCTCAGATCAGATGAAAAATTTTAATCTTTCAGAAATTCAAAGATCACATCAGGTGGAACATCTCTGAACAAGGTTTTCATGGAGTCTGCTGTAAAATGTTAATGCCTCACATCATGCAAGTCCCAACACTGCTAGAATATGTTTCATTGTGATTGGTACACGACATGGAATGCACCATGGAGCTTCTTCACTCTTTAAAAGGTACAAATGAGTTAAAAACGAATGGCCAGTATGCAACCGGCATGAGAAACAACACTCAGGACCACGAAAATGAAGAACGAGCAATCACTTATCTTTGTCGAACTCGGCGCAAGGTAGGCGTTGAATGTTGTTTATCTCGCCTGAAGAGGACCTAAGAGGTCGAAACGCGTCATGTTTTGTCTTGTGATTCGTTTACCTACGCTGTTCAGCGTAGTTATTACAAACACGTTTAAAAAAAATTGCACTTGATTAGTATAATCACGAACAATATGCTGCCTGCAGACATCTTCACATACGTCCTTTGACATTTAACTTTTGACATGTAGCTTTCGACATGTACCATTTGATATGTACCTTTTGACATGTAAATTTTTATTTCATTTGGTCTATACCCCAGCCGACCACAGAGGGTAGGGGCCGGATAAGGGAGGACGAAGGGATGGGAGGGAGGGGGATATATCAGGGCTGTTCACCTATATATGCATCGGAAAATCACGCTGAAAAAAACACATAGCATTTAACGGAAGGAAGTCAGTAAGAGGACGTCAGCCATTTGAGCAATCATCCTCAACATTGGTACAATGAGTCAGTAAGAGGACGTCAGCCATTTGAGCAATCATCCTCAACATTGATACAATGAGTCAGTAAGAGGACGTCAGCCATTTGAGCAATTATCCTCAACATTGGTACAATGAGTCAGTAAGAGGACGTCAGCCATTTGAGCAATCATCCTCAACATTGATACAATGAGTCAGTAAGAGGACGTCAGCCATTTGAGCAATTATCCTCAACATTGATACAATGAGTCAGTAAGAGGACGTCAGCCATTTGAGCAATTATCCTCAACATTGATACAATGAGTCAGTAAGAGGACGTCAGCCATTTGAGCAATTATCCTCAACATTGATACAATGAGTCAGTAAGAGGACGTCAGCCATTTGAGCAATTATTGTTACGGATGGAAATGCGTGTGTGTGGAAGTCTGACTCACTCAGAATTATGGATGCATGCACGACTTTTTCTAATTCACATACACACACCCACTCGTCCGAACATGGACAGCCAGGCAACAAAATAACTTTTTTATGCCGCCCGAGCCATCAAACAAAACACACAATTAAACATAGGTTCGTACACCCACCATTAGGTGTACATGTACAACAAATTAATACAATTTTAATTATCAACTGCCGGGTCCAGCGCTGATGACGACGGCAGCGACGAGGCAAGTCTGACACAGAGTCTCTTCCAAGCTGTGGTCCTCAATGAAGAAGGAGGGAAAGAAAAACTAACACGTTCGTGGCGTCTCTGTCAGCAACACGGTGACAGTCTCAACTACGAGCTGTAGCTCAAACACCTAAGAGCTGTGGCTCAACACCAACCAAGAGCTGTGGCACACACACCACCTGTGGCTCAACACCAACCAAGAGCTGTGGCACACACACCACACACACAGCGACGGCCTCGGACGCAGGTCGCTGGCACAAAAGAAGGGGCGACGTCCTGGCTCACCAGCAGCGACGTCTCCAACCCACTGGCCCAACAGTGGTCGGTCACGGGCGCAGTGGCAGGTAGGGCAATTGTTGGCGCTCAGGCAGGCCTCTCAACACCAGCAGCAAACAGGTGGAGAACGGGGCGTCAACACAGCTATGGCCCCAGCCCTAACCCGGTAGCAGCCAGTCCCCGTCAGTCCAGGGAACACTATCAACCTGGGGGCAACTGATTAACTACCTTGATTATCATGGCCACTATTCATTAGAATCGCAACTATCTTCATATTCATTAGCCACATCATATTTCACTAGAACTTGAGCCACATAGCATATTCGTTCATATTCATTACAATATTCTTTTTTTCCGGAAACATAACATTACAACATTCCCTTTTCCGGAATCATTACACTACAACATTCCCTTTTCCGGAATCATAACATTGCACAGGAAAGGATTTCCATATAAACCTTTCAGACTCTAGTTTTCCAAATTGAGGAAAGGATTTCCATCTGGATCCCCTTCAATAAACCATGAATACAATTCACTACACACAGATTAACTGATGATTATTTTTTCAAACTATAAATATCTTTCGTTAATTCAGGAAATGTTCATTTCTTTTGTTGTAACACAAGAACGCTCACTTCACTTCAGTTCATCAGCTTCACTATATGCGAGGGAAAGATTTCCACCACACTTTTGTTTAACAACACATATTTTGATACCCATGTAAACACATCACACATCAGAATGAAAAACAAAAGTCTATGTCGCTCACTCTGGGAGCTTATTATCCATAGCATCAAAACTCTCCATCTTCTTGCAAACCATAATTATTAGAATAGACACTTTTCTTCATCATGAAGTTCATAGCCAGTTAAGTCACAAAATAAACAAAATCTTTTTTCTTTTTTCTGAAGACCACTTCCTATAACACTCACTTCATCTATTCACATTTTCCGAAACAATTTCGTTTTGTTACCCTATCAAGTCATAGGATAACAGAACAACAATACTTTAAAAAAAAAAAAAAAAAAACAACCTTCACAAGAGCGCTGAGGAAGTTTCAGTCGCTCCTAAACGGGAATACAGTTTTAGTTTGTTAATAAATAAACATTCAATGATAAATACCTGACTGCTACTTGCAAACGGCTGAGTCCCTCTTCGGCCTTCTGTGACTTGTATTGCCGGAATCACTGCAGACACTGCCTAACCGATGCAACTCACCCGGCTTATAGCAATGCGCCGGTGAGTAGCAGTCAGCTAACTTTTGCAACCGGCTTCCGGACAACTACCTTCCGGTAAGCACGGTCGCACATGAAACTTTGTGACCGGATGAAAACGGTCCATCACAATCATCAACATTGATACAATGAGTCAGTAAGAGGACGTCAGCCATTTGAGCAATTATCATCAACATTGATACAATGAGTCAGTAAGAGGACGTCAGCCATTTGAGCAATCATCCTCAACATTGGTACAATGAGTCAGTAAGAGGACGTCAGCCATTTGAGCAATCATCCTCAACATTGGTACAATGAGTCAGTAAGAGGACGTCAGCCATTTGAGCAATCATCCTCAACATTGGTACAATGAGTCAGTAAGAGGACGTCAGCCATTGAGCAATTATCCTCAACATTGATACAATGCGTTGACAATTATTTGCCGTAAAATGATTATAAGAACGATCAAAACAGAACTTTGATGATGATGATGATGATGCAGATGTGGATGTTGACGATGGTTTTGAATATATACTGTTCAAAAAAAGTTAAGGACCAACATTTCACTGACCTATAAAAAGGAAAATTGGGAAGTGATCAATCTCCAAGTGTAACATGAATTTATTGAATATGTGAAAAGTGTGTAAAGACAATGACAAGTCCGAGGAATCAACAAACTGGAATCGAGCGCAGTACAAACACCCCCACTCCCAAATTTTAAAGTCACAGGAGGAGTGTTTGTTCAATGTCATGGTTAATAACGTGTGTGTCCCCCGTTATTGGCAAGGCATTCAAGGCAGCGTTGTCGCATGGAGTTCACCAGTGTGCGCAGAAAGGCCTGGGGGACAGCAGCCCACTCCTGCTGGAGTGACTCAAACAGCTGACCCAGGTTAGCGGGAGGAGGACGACGCTGCTGCAGTCTCCGGCCCAACTCATCCCAAAGATGTTCGATGGGGTTCAGGTCTGGGCTGTTTGTGGGCCACTGCTTTCTGTTGACACCAGCAGCTTGGAGAAACGTGCTTACTGCTCTGGTGCGATGGGCCCGTGCATTGTCGTCTTGAAAGACTGCCTGAGGTCCAAGCTGTTGAAGGGCTAGCAGCACCAGGGGTTGCAAAATCTCTGTTTGGTAGCGAACACCATTCAAGTTCCCTGCCACATTGTAGAGAACCGTTCTGTAGCGTGTGCTTATGCCGCCCCAAATCATAACAGATCCCCCACCATAGCGGTTCCTTTCCAGGACAGCTTCTTCTGCAAAACGCTCCCCACGGCGTCTCCAGACCCTGTTCCGTCTATCGGTGGGATCCAGGCAGAACCGCGACTCGTCTGTAAACATCACGTTAGCCCACTGTTCATGTGTCCATCTCACGTGCTGCGTGCACCATACGAGGCGTGCTGCTCTGTGGGCATCAGTCAAACGAGGTCTTATGGCTGGTCGTCGAGCACGGAGGTTAGCGGCGTGTAGGCGGTTTCGTATGGTCTGATCACTGACAACAGTGTTGGTGGAATCTCTAAGGCGACGTCTGATGTTGTTTGCACTTGCTGTTCTTTCTTGTGTGGCCTGCCTTTCAATGTATCGGTCCTCTCGTGGTGTTGTTATTCTGGGTCGACCAGAGCGTGGTCGTTCTTGCACTCTTCCTGTATCTTGAAAGCGTTGTCTGAGTCTGATAACAACAGAGTGTGATACCCCAAGTCTCTGTGCCACTTCCCGGACTGCAACTCCTTCTTGGAGCCATCCTATTGCTCTTCCTCGATCCAGCTCGTTCAGTCTTCGACGTGGAGGCATGCTGTTGCATTGCATTTTTCGCCAGTACAGTGTTTTTTTTAAAACATTTGGTTGAGCATACTTTATGACCTATAGCCTGATTTAGCTCGTGCTTCACATGATTTTGATTCAGCACATGCTCCTCGGATCCCAAACACATCAGAAATTCACCCCAATTTGTTCCAAAAATGACAAGTCGCGACACGTGTTTTTCAAGGCGCGTGAGAAATGTGTGCCACAAAATTGCAGTTGCCGCATTCACTATCAATTTGTGCGTGTGGTTCAAATTGTTTGGACCACAAAGGCGGTACAATTGAATTTTTTTGTGAATTTTTAAAAGTTTTTGTGCATTCTCAATGTTGGTCCTTAACTTTTTTTACGCCAGCGTAAAGACATTGTAGTCAAACCAGCTGACAAGGGTGGCGCTATTGTTGTCTGGCGGCGGGACCTGTACATCGCCGAGGCACTCTCCCAGCTCTCAGACACCAGATTCTATACCTCTTCACAGCCCAGTCAAACCAAAACCAATAACACCCTGATCAGAAAATTCATTCGCGAGTGCATTAGCGCTGGAAACCTCCCAAATGAAGCCCATTCCCTGGTCGTTTCTGAACCCAAAGATTCCAATTCTACTTGCTTCCCAAAATACATAAACCAAATAACCCAGGCCGCCCCATTGTCTCTGCCTGTTCCTGCCCCACTGTCCAGATCTCTCAGTTTCTCGACAAAATCCTCCAGCCTATCGTTTCCAACCTCCCCACTTTTCTTAAGGACACAAACCATACTCTTGATCTTCTGCAAAATTTCTCCTTCCATCCTGGCTCCCAACACCGTCACCTCTTCACCATGGACGTCTGTGCACTTTACACAAGCATTCCCCATCATGAAGGGCTTTCAGCCCTCAAACAACTCTTGTCAAAAGACAGCAGAAATCTACCCACCACCACTCTTCTCCGTCTTGCTGAGCTTGTTCTCACACTCAACAACTTTCAGTTTGGTGCTGACCATTTCCAACAGAATTGCGGCGTTGCCATGGGCACCAGGATGGGTCCTGGCTACGCCTGCCTGTTTGTTGGTTACATTGAAGAAAAGATCTTCTCACAATACACAGGCACTTTCCCAGACTTTTTCCGTCGCTTCATTGATGATTGCCTCGGTGCAGCCTCCTGTCCAATCCAAGATCTGAAAAACTTCATTGACTTCGTCAGTGGATTTCATCCAGCTCTTAGATTCACTTTTGAAATCACTCAGACTACCATTTCCTTCCTTGACATCAAAATCTCTATCTGTCCCAACTCACCCTACCTCACCACATCTGTTCATTACAAACCCACCGACTCGCATTCATACCTTCTGTACTCCTCCAGCCACCCTGCTTCCACCAAAACAAGCATTCCTTTCTCTCAACTACTTCGTTTGCGACGCATCTGCAGCGATGATGACGATTTCGCCAAACAATCTACCCTGATGATCTCATTTTTCCTTGAACGTGGATACCCTGAACCCATTTGCCAAGAAGCCCTACAAAAGGCCTCTAGAATTCCCAGAAACACCGCTCTTAAGCAAAAGATCACTCCTTCATCAGACGACAGGCCTGTTCTTGCTATCACCTTCCATCCTCACAACCTCGCCATCAAAAACATCCTTATGAAGAACTACCACATTCTGCAGACTGATCCTTCCCTGAAACACATTTTCACCCAGCCTCCACTAGTTGCCTACAAACGTGACACCAACCTCAGAGATCTTCTTGTGCATTCAAAATTGTCCACAAACACAGTCTCACCACCTGGCAATTCTCCATGCAAGCAACCCAAATGCAAAACCTGTCCTCACCTAAACTCTTCTACAACCATCTGTGGCCCCTCAGGCAAAATTTCCATACGCAACCCTTTCACTTGTCAGTCCCGCAATGTAGTTTACATTCTTTCTTGCTCCTTCTGTGGCCTCTTGTATGTTGGAGAAACCTACAGAACCCTTAACGACCGTTTCACAGAACACCTACGAGCAGTCCGTCTCGGTTACAATACACCAATTGCAAACCATTTCTGCTCTTCCGGCCACAACCTCTCCCACATGCAGATTGCTGCAGTCTGGCAAAATTCTTCTTCCTCTATAAGACGTAAAGAACAAGAGTCCCTCCTTATTCACAAACTTGGCACTATCCACCCAAATGGAATCAATATCAAACACTGACTTTCCTCCATAACAGCCCTTTGTTCTTACTTATCTTGATTTTGTCTCTTAACATTATTATTACTATTTTTTTTTTTTTATTTATCCCCCCCCCCCCCCAGTCCTTCTGCTCTTGACCCATTTCTCTCTTCTTCCCCACCCTGCCCTCTCCTTCTATACCCCCCCCCCTCATCCCTTCCAACTCTCTCCTTCCTTCCCCCTCAATCCTTGCTGAACACTTTTCATCTTCTAGCAGTATTCACTTTTCAGCTTTTTGGCAGTGCTCACTTCCTCACTTCCCCATTTCTCCCTGCCCACTGTCACCCATTCCCACCTGTCCCCCTGAGCCAAGAAGGTTTTGAACCGAAGCGCCCTCATCCACCTCTTCCTCAAGGACCTGCTACCATAACCCAGGCAAGTTGTTATATTAATAGCGTAATAGTGATAATTACATAAAGATGATGATCATAATAAAATAATAATAATGAAGATGATGACACTAAAAAAGCTACTACTACTACTGCTCCTGCAAGTACTACAACTATTACTACTACTACTACTACTACTATTACTACTACTACTACTTATAATGATACTGATGATGATGATAATGACATCAACAATAACAGTAACAACGATGATGATGATGATGATGATGATGATATCAATACTAATGACAATGATAACAACAACAATAATGATAATATGATAAAGATGATAATGATAATAATAATGATAACGATGATGATGATGATGATGATGAAGAGAAGAAGAAGAAGAATTATAGGAATCGTCATCATCATCATTACACAAGCAGCAGCAGCAGCAGCAGCACCAGGATAGTTCTTACATAAACAGCGCTGAAGCACAAAATCGCCTTAACTACATTCAGTTCTTCTTAAAGTTGTTCAAAATAAAGTTGCTTACACACACTGACTGAAACCATTTACTGTCAGATTAACATAGTGTTGTACTGACATTTTAAAAAGAAAAACCTTAATGAATTAATGAGGTAACGAAAATAATACAAATAACATCTGAATGACATAAAAATCATAAAGGAAAATTAACAGGGAAACATTTAACATTTCTAAGTAACATAATAAAAATTCAGAAATTGTAACAATAAAGCAAATTACATCTTAACTGTACTGAAAATCAACAATCTCTCTCTCTCTCTCTCTCTCTCTCTCTCTCTCTCTCTCTCTCTCTCTCTCTCAGAACACCATAAAAAAAAAATTAAAAAAAAGGAAAGACCCCCCCCCCCCAAACACATGCACACAAACACACACCATCCAATCACACACACACACACACACACACTCTCTCTCTCTCTCTCTCTCACAGACACACACTCCCACACACACACACACACACACACACACACACACACACTCACAAAAACCACGCTTCCCCTTCCCCCTACTCACGTGTATGCGAGCACGCACATATATTCACTCACAGACAAACAAATAAAAACCAAAACTCTCTCTCTCGCACGCGCGCGCGCGCACACACACACACACACACACACACACACACATACATACACACAAACCGCCACCTCCCCTACACACACTCAAAACATATCCATAGACGTACGCACAACATGCTCTCACATATAAACAAAACGAAGTTCTTCCCCCCCCCCCCTCTCTTTCTCTCTCTCTCTCTCTCTCTCTCTCTCTAGCGCGCGTACAACCTGTGCAAAAGTTTCGTAAATGGAATAATGCGACCTAGTACACGTGAGAGTCCATGCTTACACACACACACACACACACACACACACAGGTGTTTTGTTTGTCGCTTTTTTGTTTGGAAATGAAATGAGGCAGGGAACAGTAAACAATAAACAGTAAACAAGTGGGGTAACTTTTGCTCCCATAAGAAAACCTAACACAGAGTAACTTTTATTCAAGACTGGCACAGCCTTTTAAACTTGAATAAAGTCAGACAAATACATAGACAAACAATCTAATAGTGGGGGGAAAAACAAGCGCAGGCCATCAACTCCGCTGTCTTCATAGTAATGTCTTGGCAAAGATTTGGACTTAAGGAGGGGGTGAGGGGGGGGGGGGGGGGGGGGGAGTTGAAGATGGAGAAACTGGGAACATGAAATTAAGAAAATATGTTACAGATATGAAAACCCTTCACTAGCTGCATAAGGGAACCATCGCAATCTGTCTTGAAGGCAGATATATTTGTATTGCCTGCTCCGAGGCCTTTCGTCCGCTGGATCGGAACTCATCAGGGAGACACGGCTGGTTGTGTCTGCGCTCCTGGTGTCAAATAGAGACACACCACAGTCCATAATACCATGGTGTTCTCACCACCAAGGGTGCAAAAAAGAATCCAGCAGCACCCCCAAAGCAGCCAGCGAAGGGTAGTAAATAAAACCAAACGAAAGTGTGGGGAGGAAAAAAGTTGCTGAAAAACTAAAGACATGATGCAAATAGTATAAAATGTAGGGGACAATCTTTGAGCCTACGTTTGAGAATCCCCCCCAAAAGATGCAAGGGAGATCAAAAGACAAATACACAGACGGACAAAAACAAATAACCTCAATTTAATCGAAACGAAATTGGATTCTTTGGTGCTATTGGATTCTTTTTTGCACCCTTGGTGGTGAGAACACCATGGTATTATGGACTGTGGTGTGTCTCTATTTGACACCAGGAGCACAGACACAACCAGCCGTGTCTCCCTGATGAGTTCTGATTCAGCGGACGAAAGGCCTCGGAGCAGGCAATACAAATATATCTGCCTTCAAGACGGATTGCGATGGTTCCCTTATGCAGCTAGTGAAGGGTTTTCATATCTGTAACATATTTTCTTAATTTCATGTTCCCAGTTTCTCCATCTTCAAACTCCCCCCTCCCCCCCCCCCTCCCTCCTTAAGTCCAAATCTTTGCCAAGTCATTACTATGAAGACAGTGGAGTTGTTGGCCTGCGCATTGTTTTTTCCCCCTACTATTAGATTGTTCGTCTATGTATTTGTCTGACTTTATTCAAGTTTAAAAGGCTGTGCCAGTCTTGAATGGAAGTTACTCTATGTTAGGTTTTCTTATGGGAGCAAAAGTTACCCCACTTGTTTACTGTTTGTTGTTTGCTGTTCCCTGCCTCATTTCATTTCCAATTTCGTTTCGATTAAATTGAGGTTATTTGTTTCTGTCCGTCTGTGTGTTGTCTTTTGATCTCCCTTGCATCTTTTGGGGGGGATTCTCAAGCGTAGGCTCAAAGATTGTCCCTACATTTTATACTATTTGCATCATGTCTTTAGTTTTTCAGCAACTTTTTTCCTCCCCACACTTTCGTTTGGTTTTATTTACTACCCTTCGCTGGCTGCTTTGGGGGTGCTGTTGGATTCTTTTTTGCACCCTTGGTGGTGAGAACACCATGGTATTATGGACTGTGGTGTGTCTCTATTTGACACCAGGAGCGCAGACACAACCAGCCGTGTCTCCCTGATGAGTTCCGATTCAGCGGACGAAAGGCCTCGGAGCAGGCAATACAAATATATCTGCCTTCAAGACAGATTGCGATGGTTCTCTTATGCAGCTAATGAAGGTTTTCATATCTGTAACATATTTTCTTAATTTCATGTTCCCAGTTTCTCCATCTTCAAACTCCCCCCCCCCTCCCCCTCCTTAAGTCCAAATCGCCTGTTTTTTCCCCCCACTATTAGATTGTTTGTCTATGTATTTGTCTGACTTTATTCAAGTTTAAAAGGCTGTGCCAGTCTTGAATGGAAGTTACTCTGTGTTAGGTTTTCTTATGGGAGCAAAAGTTACCCCACTTGTTTACTGTTTGCTTTTTTGTTTGTTTAGTTGTTTTTGTTTTTTTTGCTGCTGCTGCAGCTGCTTTCGATGCAAAGTAAAGCGCTGCACAGCTTTACGTACGGGGCATGGTGATGATAGACTGAAGATGAGAACACACCCATTGAAAGATGCAATTCACCCTGGCCATCTGGAAATAGCCTGTCGAAGAGAAAAAGGGGAGAGAAACCAAACATGTGGCCCTTCATGCCCTGTCCTCATGGTGACTTCAGTTTCGATCAAACATCTAGTAGGGTCCAGTAACAGGACAGAAAAAGGGAACCATTGGCAAAAATCTGACTATGAGGATCGTGAGAGGATTCAGAAATTACTCTGCAGTGTTGACGTTAAACTGACGGTGAGGCGTCTCAGGACAAAGCTCCTTTGTTTCGAGTTTTTAGATAGTGATCTCACACATCTGCGCAAGATGATCTTTCATACTGACTTTCAAGTCAGTGATGAATCAGACAACCTGGCTGTCAACGTGAATGAAGTTCTATTCTACTCGACAGATGGCACTTGTTGATATGGTAGAAAATAAGGGGAGAGAGAGAGAGAGAGAGAGAGAGGCGCCAGGTAGCGAGAAGGCAATTTGTTTTTAAATCACAGTGCCATTTTACAATTGTTCAAAGCGATTTTTATCTCCGTTTTTAAGTTCGATCTCAGTTTTCACCGCTGAGTCATGCCGTAGGCGGATGATCCACATAATCGTCATAGATGATAGTTATTCAAGGTATTATTGCACTAGGAGGAGAGGAGTGTTTAAAGATCCTTTCCAACAACACCACCTCACAACAGACACAGAATGTATATAAGGTGGACAGCACCGGCGAGAGAAGACCACTTCTCAAGTTATCCCCTCTGACATGAGGTGACTACCTAGTTCTTCAGTGCCCGACAGAGTTCTCACTCCCGCTCCCCCTCCCTCTCCTTTCTTTCGCCGCTTTCGAGCTTCTTTTTCTTTCCCTGCGTACGCAGGCTGATACTCCTGCGGACACTCCTTGCATAGACAGGCAAGGATTAATCCCATCTACCCAACAAAGGGAGTGGAGTTTGTGTGTGTGTGTGTGTGTGTGTGTGTGTGTGTGTGTGTGTGTGTGTGTGTGTGACCGTTTTTTTCATCCCGCCATTAAGGCAGCCATACTCCAGCTTCGGGGAAGGTGCATGCTATGTGTAATGTGTCATCCATACCAACGGCCAAACTGGCCTTCTCTTCCGAAAGTTGGTGATGGGATTTTACGTGTGTGCAACATGTGATGCGTGCGTTCACACACGGAACCTCGGTTTATAGTCTCATTCGAAGGACTGTATGGGAAATGGAGTCAGAACCAATGTTAACTCCGAGGGAAAAATCCTCCCGTACCGATACGGCCCGGCGGAGATTCGAACCTGCAACCCCGGGATCACCAAGATTACGAGTCCGGCGCCCTACCACTGAGCTGTTCTGGTCCCCACCCCCCTTTCCATCAACCTTCCCTTTTCCAATCAGTCCATTTTCTCATTCGTCAGTAGCTTCCCCTCGCAATCTCGTCTCACCTTTTCTGCCACAGGGTGAAAGGTCCCGACCTTGAGTAGCAGCCTCGTTTTCATTCCACATCCATTTTGCGCCCAATTTGATGAGATATGTGATTGTTCGTTCTTCGTTTTCATCGTCTTGAAGATTGTTTGTCTTGCTTGAAGAAGATCAAAGACGTCGAAACGCGTCGTGTTTTGTCTCGGAATCTGTTTGTCTCTTTCGTTTGGCAGAACAGTGATACTTCATTAGCACCGTTCTCTCTGACAAGAACACAATGACCACCTCCACGCTTCTGAGGTGAAAACTTCACCCTAGAGATATTTATCTATCAGACATTTGAGTCTTATTCAGCTTCTCTTTCAGTCGACAAGCGGTAAATGTTTCAACATGTGCGTCATCAGCAGAATGACCATGATCAGCAAACTCACATACAGATGACGTAAAATTTGACGTAACCTACATGACGACTTTACTGTGTTTGCGGCAATAATTCTTTATTTATGTCGATGCTTTTGAAAAATGTCAAATTTACACTGTCATGTTATTTGTGGAGATATGTGCTTCTTTTAAGCAAGACCTGTTTTATTCACAACTTTAATGCTCACCCATCTGCTTAATTCGTCATAACGAGAAACTCTTATGCTCTTACTTGGTTAAATTTGATCAAATGTACATGCAGTCCATGTTATATCTTTATGTAAAAATACATTGGCCTCATTGAACAGCATTAACTGGTTTGAATTTCAGTTTCAGTTTCATCAAGGAGGTGTCACGGCGTGCGGACTAGTCCATATACGCTACAACACCCCCGCTAAGTTTTCAGACCACACTGCGCGTGATTTGACGGATGAATGAATTAATGACTAAGATGAAAGTATTTAAGAGGGTCTCGTGGTTACGACTTAGCAGACGCCTGACCTACGCATTAGCTCAACGCGCTGGTCAGACCTTGAGTAACCTACCTAACATTGGCTGTGCCATTATCATCATTGTATATGCGTGTGTTGAGTGTACACGTATGTGTATATATGAGTATGTGGGCACGGGCCCAAGTGTGTGTGTGTGTGCCAGTGTATGCGGTCCGCGAGTGCATATGCGTGTGTGTGTGTGTGTGTGTGTGTGTGTGTGTGTGTGTGTGTGTGTGTGTGTGTGAGATCTGTGGGCTTGTGTGAGCAGGCTACTGCACGCAAGCATTAGCACATTATATGTGTGTGTATGCCTGTGTATATGGGAGTATACGCACGTGTGTGTATGTGTGTGTGTGTGTGTGTGTGTGTGTGTGTGTGTGTGTTGTGTGTGGTGCGTGCGTGCGTGTGTGTGTGTGTGCGCGCGCGCGCGCGCGTGTGTGTGTGTGTGTGTGTGTGTTTTTATGCATGTGCGTGCGCACGTGTGTATGCGTGTATGTACGCATGTGTGTGTGTATATACGTGCTTGTGTGCACACGTAAGCACCACAAGTTCATGCACGCATGCGTGCGGGCGCGCGCGCGCGCCTATGTGTGTGTGTGTGTGTGTGTGTGTGTGTGTGTGTGTGTGTGTGTGTGTGTGTGTGTGTGTGTGATGACAAGAGATATTGTGTCTATTGTCATGACTTATGGAATGTTGTATGAATTGACTGGACATGAAACGTAAGTGAATTTTCATGTTGAGGAGCACAGATGGAGATTTTAAAAAAGAAAGGGTGTGGCCCCAGTACAATTTAAAAGCATGATTGTTTTCGTCTGTCAAACTATAATTATGTGATTAGTGCTTAAATTCCTGACCTTCCCTTATTGTTGATTCGATTAGGACACTGAGGCACGTGATGGGTGAGAGAAGCTCACTTGTTTGTGGGACGGGTGTATTCCCGATCTTTATGGCAGACCACGAGATGACAAACTGTGGTACAGGAGGTTAGGTGGAATCTGGACTTTGGTCAAGAAGTCAGCTAGGGTTGACCAGTATTTTCCAACCTTGGGGGTTGAAGAGGAAGACTTAGCTTTTTCCTGACGACCAGGGAGCTGCAGACAGATGTCTGCTAGGGATTCTGCTAGGGGAAGTCGCCAGTTGGGGAA
>CM065729.1:76071808-76074308 GCA_033310375.1 Conus canariensis
TGGTTTCTTTTGCTTTGTCAGCTGCCCTTTCGAATTGTTCATTTTTTTTTCTCAATTCATGTCTGTTTTCATAGCTCCATCAAGGCAAGGGTTTCCTCTTTCTCTCTGCCAAATTCTCGCAGCCTTGTAAACTGTAACATTGCGTGACTGCACAATAGCACGCCGTTTTACTACAATGTAAAGTTCTGATCACATTTCCTTCTTATAATAAACGGCAGGTTTACGTTTTTATTCAATTCTCAAAAAAGATGCTTAGACTGAATAACATATTTCGCTCGCGTGTGCTCAGAAACAGGCCAGCTCCATGAAAGAAGAAACTTCACAGACATGACTCAAAATAACCAGTTAACTATGACGCAAATCCATGCAACTGAAGTCAAAGAATCAAAAACACTACTATTCCCCATTCTGGCTACTAAGGTTGTCTTCCTTCCTGTCTGAGGTCCTCGTAGACATTCCATCACTTTGCATCACACAGAACGCATCTGAAAGAATGCAGAGAAAGGAGCATTCTTGATGTCTTCGGTGGCATTTTCATCAGCATGTCAAAAGTAAATGCCATGATGGCATCGTGGACATCCAGATACATCAGACCGACTAAAGCACCTCAGGTTAGGCTGAAACCCGGTTTACTGGTCTCATTGGAATAGAATTTGGTGAAGGCGTATGTAAATATTGGTGGGCTTCAAAACGCTTCTTGGTTTTGTGTAGAATTCAAACTCTGGCTCTGGTCGTGTACCCCCCCCCCCTCAATGTGTGTGTGTGTGTGTGTGTGTGTGTGTGTGTGTGTGTGTGTGTGTGTGTGTGTGTGTGTGTGTGTGTGTGTGTGTGCGCGCGCACTCTGTGCGCACATTTCTGTGTGTACATGTGTGTGTGTGTGTGTGTGTGTGTGTGTGTGTGTGTGTGGTGTGTGTGTGTGTGTGTGTGAGAGAGAGAGAGAGAGAGAGAGAGAGAGAGAGAGAGAGAGAGAGACTTGACACTTTGACAAGGGGGGTAACAGGGTAATAACACATTCCTCTGTTCATTGCAAACAGTGTAACACAGTTATTCGTAATGATCAATCAAATCAAAACAAGCAAAACATGTAGAAAAAGTAGAAAAGAGTCATTGGATATCCTCGTAAACACGAGAACTCCTTTATCATTATAACAACAACAACAACAACAACAACAACAACAACAACAACAACACACACACACACACACACACACACACACACACACACACACACACACACACACACACACACACACAGAACTCAGAACTCAGAACCTGTTTACTGTACATCGGCCTTGGGCCACAATACAGGGGACGGGGCACGAGGGCTGGGGAATAGTCGGCACTGAGCACAATAAACGTGCAGGACATGCAAAACATAAACAAGTCATGGACTCATCAAATATAGAGAAGATGAAAACAATGACCACCATTAACAAAACCATGCACTGTTTGATAATTACCAATTTCATAAACATTGAAGTTTGAAATGTACACATGTAAAGTGATTATATAATTACCCTATCATTTTCTGCCTTCTATTACCTGCATGAAAAACATACCTAGAAAGGTTGTGTCTTAGATCACTGTTTTCTGATTCAAGAAGCTTATGCATTGGAGTGTTAACATGACCACTTAAAAACTTCTCTCTTAAGTCATCATACATAATGCACTCCTTCAAAAAATGGGCCTCATTTTCAGTTTTTGATTTACAAAAAGGACACATTTTATCTTGAACTCGATCACTATATCTATAAACATTGTTGTTGAGAGGTAGAACATTAAACCTTATTTGAGCAATAGCAACACGAAAACAATACACATCCATATGACATATGTACTTATCTTTTTTCAAAAATGACTTTGAAAGTTCGATAGCTCTCATATCTGTCTCTGTCTCGAATAGCGCCATACCATTCTTGTATAAACATATCTACTAGTCTCTGTTTAAACATACTCAAAAAAGCCTTTCTATCCCCTACACCTTGTTGAAACCACACTATGTAGAAACCAGTTGTGCATAGAATTTCTCTTATTTTTGACGCCCAGCAGTCCTTCCCATTCCTGTCCAATTCCATTAACATTAGATACGCCTTATAAGGCAACCGATCAGGGTTCATATGTAACAGCTTTAACCAATATCTAATGAAATTCGTGCATGAGTTAACATAAAGCGGATATCTACCCAGGTCACCATATACCATCTTATTTGGGGTTTTGACTGGAACGCCTAAAAATCTTTTACACGCCAACATATGAACTTTTTCGATATGTTCTAATCTATTTAATCCCCATATTTCGGATGAATATAATAAAATGGGTTGGATCTTCACGTCAAATATTTTGAAAAAGGTTTTATTGTTCATTTCTTTAAATTTACTGAAGGTCCTATTTAATTGAACCACTGCTTTCTTTCCTTGTGTAACCAAGTGATCAGTTCCTTTTTTTGCACTAATCATTGTTGTAAAATTGAAACCCAGATAACAATAACTATTTACCACTT
>CM065729.1:76079308-76086808 GCA_033310375.1 Conus canariensis
TCATGAGGCAACTGCCGTGAATCAGGTTAACGGAATTTCACTTCTTTTCAAGCAAGGACATGGGCGTGTGTTCTGTCCCACTCTCACAGATAAAAACTGGGCGTCACCACTGTCATGGACTCATGTGGCACAAGGGATTCACGCAGAGAACAACTGAAGTCAATAATGTTGTCCAGATACTACATAAAGAGAAAGATAAGTCATTTACCTGAGGGCTTCTGTCTCCGCAAACAAAACTCGGGAAAAGAATGGAAGACAGATAATGAGCGCAAAGGGGCCCTGTAGGTTTGTTAACGAAACTAAATACTGCAGATACAGCATAGCAAACGCTACCCGCAGTTGTAATCTCCGTCAGCATTCAACAACTGCATCTTTGGGCAGCTTCACGCGTACTGTCAGTTTACAGCATCTGCCTCGTTACAGTCGAGGTCACAATCACTCACACAGTTATATCAGCACGTGCATTCTTTGACTGTCAGCTTTCTAACAAAATTATTTTCAAACTTTTCTGCTTGTTTAAGTTGTTTAAATGGTAAGGGTTTTTCGGCCTACTACGAAAGTTAACCAAATTATGTTTGTAACATTTACGATTTTTAGTTTAAAAAAACCCTAGAAACTAATCATGGATAATAATACATTATTTACATAAAAACCTTTGCCTTCACACCTGAGAGCAACTCAACATGGAAGACGCTGCACTGCTGCCAAGTCACTTCAGCGGTGTTCAGTGGTGCATGTTTCGATCCAACATACACAGAACACTAAGCTCTCTACTGTAGACAACAACTGCTTAGTCGCAGAGCCAGTATGAGTGATCAGTCCCCCGCAGTCCGCAGGGAGTCACAGAGTCCTTTCAAAGGCAGTCCCCATGAACTAGCCGATACTGGCGACGCCGTCAGAACCTAAGCAAGGGCATACCGATACCGATGACGCCGTCAGAACCTCAGCAAGGGCATACCGATACCGATGACGCCGTCAGAACCTCAGAAGGCATACGATACCGGCGACGCTTCAGAACCTCAGCAAGGCATACCGATCGGCGACGCCGTCAGAACCTCAGCAAGGGCAGACCGATACCGGCGACGCCGTCAGAACCTCAGCAAGGGCAGACCGATACCGGCGACGCCGTCGGAACCTCAGCAAGGGCAGACCGATACCGGCGACGCCGTCGGAACCTCAGCAAGGGCATACCGATACCGGCGACGCCGTCGGAACCTCAGCAAGGGCATACCGATACCGGCGACGCCGTCAGAACCTCAGCAAGGGCATACCGATACCGATGACGCCGTCAGAACCTCAGCAAGGGCAGACCGATACCGATGACGCCGTCAGAACCTCAGCAAGGGCAGACCGATACCGATGACGCCGCCAGAACCTCAGCAAGGGCAGACCGATACCGATGACGCCGTCAGAACCTCAGCAAGGGCAGACCGATACCGATGACGCCGCCAGAACCTCAGCAAGGGCAGACCGATACCGATGACGCCGTCAGAACCTCAGCAAGGCAGACCGATACCGATGACGCCGTCAGAACCTCAGCAAGGGCAGACCGATACCGATGACGCCGTCAGAACCTCAGCAAGGCGCATACCGAATACCGATGACGCCGTCAGAACCTCAGCAAGGGCATACCGACACCGGCGACGCCGCCAGAACCTCAGCAAGGGCATACCGATACCGGCGACGCCGTCAGAACCTCAGCAAAGGCATACCGACACCGCGACGCCACCAGAACCTCAGCAAGGGCATACCGATACCGGCGACGCCGTCAGAACCTCAACAAGGGCAGACCGACACCGATGACGCCGTCAGAACCTCAGCAAGGGCATACCGATACCGGCGACGCCGCCAGAACCTCAGCAAGGGCATACCGACACCGATGACGCCGTCAGAACCTCAGCAAGGGCAGACCGATACCGGCGACGCCGTCAGAACCTCAGCAAGGGCAGACCGACACCGATGACGCCGTCAGAACCTCAGCAAGGGCAGACCGATACCGATGACGCCGTCAGAACCTCAGCAAGGGCAGACCGATACCGCGACGCCGTCAGAACCTCAGCAAGGGCAGACCGACACCGGGACGCCGTCAGAACCTCAGCAATGGCATACCGATACCGATGACGCCGTCAGAACCTCAGCAAGGGCATACCGAAACCGATGACGCCGTCAGAACCTCAGCAAGGGCAGACCGATACCGGCGACGCCGTCAGAACCTCAGCAATGGCAGACCGACACCGATGACGCCGTCAGAACCTCAGCAATGGCATACCGATACCGATGACGCCGTCAGAACCTCAGCAAGGGCAGACCGATACCGGCGACGCCGTCAGAACCTCAGCAAGGGCAGACCGACACCGATGACGCCGTCAGAACCTCAGCAATGGCATACCGATACTGATGACGCCGTCAGAACCTCAGCAAGGGCATACCGAAACCGATGACGCCGTCAGAACCTCAGCAAGGGCAGACCAGTAGAGGGAAATGGAAACAGGTCACCATGAATCTGGGAACGAAGAGAGCGAGGAGCCTTCTTTCTTACACTGACAATGAGGATGAGGATAATGAAGGTGATGCTACGGTTTTCATTCTAGTCTGAGAGGACTGCATGCAGGGCTGTAATCTATGGCTTTCATAATACATCCCGGCGTCATCAGGCCCAAGAGATGCAGACACCTGCGGTGCCAGTGAGGAAATTTGAGCAACGCTCTCGCTTATCTTTCCATTAAGTGAATGAAACTCGTCTATGTAGACCCAGTCTTCCAAATGAACCCACAGCAAGAACCCACAAATAAATGGTTTTGAAGGAATCAAACCTACGACCTCCCACCAGGAGTCCACGAAAAAACCACTTCGCCAAGGCAGCTGGCTCTTCGCAAGTTCAGGTCGCTTTTTCGCCATAAACAAAAACTACTGTATCAGGAAGTAAAATGCTTTTTTTTTTGTCGTTGTCTTGAAGAAGAAGTTTCATCTGACATCTTAATCGGCTTGTATTGTGCATGTTTAAGACTGGGGAGTGTTTTTTCAATGACCTGTATTGGTTTCTCGCTGTCTGATCAACAAGATACCGGCAATTCACTTCTTTAAGCATCTACTCCCATCTTTTGGTTACCTGCATTAGGAAATGAAGGAATTAGACCATTCAATCCTTTGCAAAACATATTTGATTCGGTAAGCTGTCCGCTGGAGGAAGAATCAAAAGAAAGTTGGTTGTTTTTATACATTGTGTAATCTGATGTGTTTACTTCACTTCTTCCCACCTGCTGGAGAAGTGATATTCAAGATTACATCTAAATATATCGTTTGATTAGACGTTTCAGCTTTTGTTTGTACATACTTTCCAGCGGCTTCTGTCTGTCTGTCTGCCTGTCTGTCTTTCTTTCTCTTTGTCTCTCTGTCTCTTTGTCTCTCCTTGTATCTCTGTCTCTTTCTGTCTCTCTCTCTCTCTCTCTCTCTCTCTCTTCTCTCTCTCTCTCTCTTCCTCTCTCTTTCTCAAACGTTTAAATTTTGTTTGCACAAAACTCTCTCTCTCTCTCTCTCTCTCTCTCTCTCTCTCTCTCTCTCTCAAACGTTTCAGTTTTTATTTGTACAAAACTCTCTCTCTCTCTCTCTCTCTCTCTCTCTCTCTCTCTCTCTCTCTCAAACGTTTCAGTTTTTGTTTGTACAAAACTCTCTCTTTCTCTCTCTCTCTCTCCTCTCTCTCTCTCTCTCTCCCCCTCCTCTCTCTCCCCCCTCTCTCCCTCTCTCTCTCTCAAACGTTTCAGTTTTTGTTTGTACAAAACTCTCTCTTTCTCTCTCTCTCTCTCTCCTCTCTCTCTCTCTTTCCCCCCCTCTCTCTCTCTCTCTCTTCCCCTCTCTCTCTCTCTCTCTCTCTCTCTTCAAACGTTTCAGTTTTTGTTTGTACAAAACTCTCTCTTTTTCTCTCTCTCTCTCGCCCCCCCTCTCTCTCTCTCTCTCTCTCTCTCTCTTCCTCCCCCTCTCTCTCTCTCTCTGTATAACTTTGTGAACAAGTGTGTACTGGTGCATGTTTTCACAGAAGAATGAACCGGGGCGTTGGTGCGGTAAAAGGAAAGGAGAGCTGTGTGGAGATTCTGTCAACAGATTCATGGTTAAAGAGGGTTTAAAAGCCACTCAACCATGCATCACTCTGAACTCTAAACTACCCTACGGACAGGTATTGGTCAAGCAGGGTGAACTGACTGACCGTCGTCCAAGATCGGTTAGATCCTGTGTCCCCCTAGGAACTACATCCACTAAGTATATCTTGCTTTCTGTCTTTCGTTCAAAACAACTTAAGGACTACATTGCACAGCGCAGGACACGGACTAGACACAGAATTACAACGGGCACTCTTTGCTGCTCTGCAAATGCATGCAAAGCAAGGAATGCTCAACGAAGAAACTTTGGCAGATGATGTTATAGCTGTTATAGAGCAGAGCCGAGCATTGTTGATGCATCAACCCCACTGCAGCATGAGGCTAAGCTTAGGCAGGACCAGTCTTCAATATTGTTGCATCACCCACAGCCAACACCAGACCAGTCTAAGCCACAACAGAGCCAGACTGCATCAATGCACAATTCTCTTACGTCGCAGTTGTTGTCAAACCAAAAAGGAAACAATTCCTCTCAATGCTTCTCAAAATAGCCTTTAGCATTTATTATTCCCCATTCACCCACTCAAGCACATACTGTTAGTTAGGCAGAATTATCTACCACTGCAGATATGAATGCTTATCTCCCCCTATTTCTTTAATCTAAGACATAAAAGCAAGCTTTGTTTATAATTGAATATTTCTTGCAGTCATTGCAACACCAAGCTGCTCTGTAAGTTGCTGGAATGGTGCTCGGTTACTTATCCTTGGAATTTATTAGTTTATTGTAATTTAGTCCCTTGCGGATTCATCCCAAGAACTGGCCCTCAGCACTTGTGTCTTAAGAGGATATCTTTTTATATTCTCTACTTTTCACAGGAAAATGTAGCTTGTTTTGCTCTTTCATGATTTTCTTTTGCTTCTTAGGTGGCACCTTTGGTTGGTTTTTTGAAAACTCAACAAACATACTACGGTATTGCACACCAGCCTTTTTCTGGGATAGCATTCTTCTTAAAACTGAAAAGCCAGAGAAGTCAAGTTACAACTTTCCGCTGTCATTGAGGAGAAACAATCAGGTTTCGAAATACCGGTATCTGACCAGGAGTTATATGTTAGTGAGTTTCCTCCCGATTGGAGACTGACTCCCCTTGGAGACTATAAACTTGCTAAAGGCTCATTTTGAGAAGCATTTATTATTCCCCGTTCACCCACTCAAGCACATACTGTTAGTTAGGCAGAATTATGTACCACTGCAGATATGAATGCTTATCTCCCCTATTTCTTCAATCTAAGACATAAGAGCAAGCTTTATTTATAATCATATATATATATGTATATTTGATATTTCAATGGCTATGAAACGGTATTGGCCAAATTTTTCGTGTACAGATGTAAAATGAATAATGTTCATCTACGTTTTGAAATATTCCTTCAGATGTTGAGAAATCGGTATAGAATAGAGAAACACACAGCTTCAGAACACAAGGAATGTAGTACCTTTTTAGCGCAATGGGCCTGCCATGAACCATTGATAAACCGTGAAGACGATGATAGTATAGAGGTTTCAAATACATAATGATTAATTATTAACAAGAATAAACAACATGACGTAAAAGACAAGAAAGTTAAAAGGATAGGGATTTTTTTCTCAAATACTCTGTGTGTGTGTGGATGATGATTCTACATCACTCATGGTTTTTATTATGTTATTACATAAAATTCATGTCACAATCTGCTTCTTTCTTCATTGTACCAATACTCTTCACCCTCCTCTTCAGTGTGTGTGTTTGTGTGTGTGTGTGTGTGTGTGTGTGTGTGTATTGTGTTGTACTCTGTTTGTGTTGTGTTGTGTTGTACTCTGTGTGTGTGTGTGTTGTGATGTGTTGGTGTTGTGTTGTTGTGTGTGTGTGTGTGTGTTTATGTAAGCGCGCACGCGTGCGTGCGTGTATGCCTGTGTGAATGTAAGTATACGTTAATATGTAGATATGCACGTTCGTGCGTGTATATGTGTGTTTCTGTGTATGCGTGTGTGTGTGCATGTGTGTATGTATGTGTGCACGCGCTCGCGCGCGCGCTGTGTGTGTGTGTGTGTGTGTGTGTGTGTGTGCATGCACGCGCGTGTGCGTGTATTTGTGATTTGACTTGACTGTTAGTTTTTGTTTCATTACTTTTTGCTAGTTATCATTTCATTACTTTTGACCTTGTCAAGATGACCTACCTGACGGCAGGCCTGATATGAGCCCTCATGGTCGGCTGGTCCAGCAAGAACTTCTTTGACATGGCGTTAGTAATATATCATTACATTCTTCCTTATGTCGGTGTACTATCATCATTGATGATAATGATAATATAAAAATAATAATAAAAACATCATCATCACAACAACAACAACAACAATAATGATGATATTAGTAATAATAGTAATTGTAATAATAATAATAATAACAATAATAACAACAGTAATTAGAATGATGATAATAATAATAAGAACAATAACAGTTATAATGATAATAATGATAATGATAATATCAGTAATAATGATGATAATGATGATAGTATTAATAATCATCATCATTCATCATCATCATCATCATCATCATCATCATCAACATCATCATCATCATCATCGTCATCATGATAATCATAATAATGATAACAATGATGAGGATAATGATGATGGTATTAATAATAGTAAATGATAATAATAATAATAATGACCCCAAAAATTAATAAAAAATAATGAAGATAATTATAATGATAGTAACAGTAATAATAATAATAATGATTATAATAAACAATAATAGTAACAATAATAATTTGTCAATGTCATTATAATTACTGATATTGTGGCTATTATTATTATAATTGTTTATTAGTACCATTATCATCATTCTTCTTCTTCTTTTTCTTCTTCTTCTTCTGTTATTATTATCGTTATTGTTGTTGTTGTTGTAATTATTATTATTTATTTTATTATCATTGTTATAAATCTTCTTCTTCTTCTTCCTCTTCTCCTTGTTCTTTTTCTTGTTTTTCTTCTCTTTATTATAATCATTGTTGTTTCCATCTTCATCATCAATAGTATTATTCTTATCATTATTATTATTATTATTATGATCATCATCATCATCATCATCATTATTATTGTTATTAATATTATTATCATCATCATCATCATCCTTAAATAATTAAACTATGATGATGATGCTCATTATTATTATTATTATCATTATTATTATTGTTGTTGTTATTGTTGTTATCATTATATAACAAATTCCAGAGGGAATAGTCCGTTTTCAACGAGCTTGATCGATTCGACTTGGACTGGTTCCGCTTGAACATCTTCAGGGCGCGATTGGCACCAAGCTGAGGTCACTGCTCCTCTGTCGACTCCCCCCCCCCTCCCCCCCCC
>CM065729.1:76091808-76106808 GCA_033310375.1 Conus canariensis
TTACACAAATATATCAAACACCCCAATCACTCACATTTACATTCCATTTATGAGATGGGGCCACCTATCAAAGAAGAGGGAGGAAAGACAGGGAAAAAGAATAACTACAACAAAAAAAAAACAAAGAAGAGTATAGATGCTATCAGGAGCTAACTATCGCTAAGGGACAAAATAACCCGATAGAGGGGAGCTTCAAAAAAAAAAAAACCACCACCCGGATCTCACTGCCACCCGACTTATCACCATCTAAAGCTACCCCCAACAAATAGAAGAGGAAGAGGAGAAACAAACTAATACAACCAACAGGGCATAACAATATACATTAGATCACACTAGCGCACGCACACAAATCCACAGCCCATACACCACACACACTTGCCACATAACTGATTTGCTGCTGCTCTCCTCCCTGGCGTCAAGAAGACTCATTCCTGCGCTGGCTGCTCTCCTCACTGACGTCTAGAAGACTCATTCCTGCGCTGGACTCCAGCACCCCTCAGGCTCGGCTCCAGAATCATCTCCTCCGGGAACCTCCTCCAGGTCGCCTAACGTCAGCAACTGTGGCCTATCTCCACCCAAGAAGAAGACACAGAAATCGCCCTGCGGCGGATGTCAGTCCCTCGCCGCATAATCGTGGATGGTTGATTATGTGTGTGAATGCAGGGCATGTGTGGACCGTGTACGTACAATTTGAACAATTTAAAGAATTCAAAGAAGAATAAACTTTTACAATCATTGTTTTGTTTTGGTTTCACCTGTTCCTGAATCACTGCTGTTTTCCTCTTTTCCTTATTTGCCTTTACTATAATTCTCAATTTTGTCTCATATTACAAATTACAATACAATAAACTCTTGGAAGTTCACATTACATTTTATATTAATACAAGATGAAATTCCATAAAACTCACTCATTCTTCCATGTTATCTATAAAATACTTACATAAAAAAAACAACTAATAATTAAAGGGAAAAAAAAAAAACGACAGAGACAAACAAACAAGACAAGGAGCGGGACCAATGGCGGGAGCGCCACATCGGAAATCTTCGCCAGTCGACTGGATGTTAATCGGCGGCAACTCGTTCCGTTCCGGACCTGACTTGGTGTTTTAAAATAATAATAATAATAATAATTTGCTTCAATCCTTGAAGTATCGCTTCTGGAATACTCCGACTCCAATACAGAACTGGATACATATGTCAATCCTACAAGTAGCTCCCCAAACAGAGCCATAGCTTAACATCCAACTTAAAATAAATGACCTCAATGTCACTTAAATATGTACTGACCGAATAAATGCCAATCCCATCTTGGCATACAAACTCTCAAACCCAACGAAAATACAACCCACCATATTTATATATATATATATTTACCAGAACGGCGGGTGAAGACAGAAGAGAACTACTGGAAAGCTTCACTCAACGAAGAGCCAAAAGCCCCACCAGTAGATGCACCACCTCCAGCGTAGGAAGTAAGAGTCTGGAACGACTCTGAAGATTGTTGTTGGTAGCCCAAGGATTGAGATCCTTCCAAAGTTCAGTGGACTGCCTTCCGCCCAGCGAAGGGTTCCGGCCCGGTTCCGCTGCTCTCCACGACGAAGTGGAAAAATAGATATAGCTACCAACAGAGGACGTGGCCTCTTACCAGAAAAGCAAAAGCAAAAAGAATGAGAGAGTCGAACACTGGCATAGCGCAGAAGGTTCCCCCTCCACCCCACATAAACACCTACTCACATTCAACACACGCTAAGCATAAACAACACACTTTACGCACAGAACACGTGCAAGACACTTCCCAGCACCGTTATTAAAATGACGGCACACACACACACACACACACCCTTCATCCCGGTCTCCCTCTTCCATCTCACACTACTCCTATGCGAGGGTTTACTGAGGGGATGCATGATCCACACGGGCGGTGCACAAACTGAATGTGACAGAGGAGCTACCCCCCTCTCCCTGCACTCCACATACTAGGTATAAGCCGCTGTCAACCTCTGTGACGAACAGCCCATTAAAACTCAATGCATAAATTCAAACACCGGTCTGCCCGTGACAATCATCATCATCATCATCATCATCACCGTTATCATCATCATCACCATCATTATCACCACTAACACTGCTGTCGCTACAACCATGCTGTTCGACCATTCTCCTCTCTCTCCCCTTCTGTCTGTATAGCCACTATCAATACTACAACTACTATCGTCATCACCAAAACTGGGAGTAGTCCTCTCTTCTTATTCTTTTAGAATAATTATTTTCATAATCATCATTATTGTTATTGTTATCATTGCTATTATCATGAATATAATCATCATCATTATCATTTTGATTCGCATTGTCTCCTTCCCAGAAGCCTCGTTTTCAGTCAACGTCCATTTTGCGACCATTTTGAGAAGATACGTGATTGCTCGTTCTTTATTTTCATTGTCCTGAATGTTGTTTCTCTTGCCTGAAGAAGACCAAAGAGGTCGAAACGCGTCGTGTTTCGTCTTGCAGTTTGTTTGTCCCTTTTGTCCGGCGAAAAAGTATTAAGCTTTCTTTTAAATTTGTTTCAATTTCCGCCTGCAGTCCCCTCACTTTGAAACCAACACACTCTAGTGCAGCATCGCCTAAAGACATAACCGGCAAGAACAAATCACAACGAGATAAGTGGAGAACAATTGCAAAAACTAGTAATAATATAATGATAATAATAATAATTAATTATTATTATGAATACTTATATAGCGCCTATCCTCGGCTAGAGACGAAGCTCTAAGTACTTTACAATCCACACTCGTTTACACAACGGGCTGCCTACCTGGGTAGTGCCGACTGAAGTGCTGCCAGCTGGCGTTTCATTTAGTCGTTTCCCGTGTCATCCAGTCAATATCGTTCAATTTCGTTCACTCAGTTTCCTTACTTTCTTCATTCTTTCGATTTGTCACGCAGGGTGCATGCTATGTGTAACGTGTCAGCTATACCGACGGCCAAACTGGCCTTCACTTCCGACAGAGGGTGATGGGATTTTACGTGTGTGCAAGATATGCGTGCGTGCACACACGGAACTTCGGTTTATAGTCTCATTCGAAGGACTGTATGGGAAATGGAGTCAGAACCAATGTTAAATCCGAGGGGAAAATTCCCCTGTACCGAAACGGCCCGGCGGAGATTCGAACCCGCAACCCCAGGATCACCAAGATTGCGAGTCCGGCGCTCTACCACTGAACTATTCTGTGTTTACTATGATAATAGTAAACATGTGTTCGGTTTACTATGATAACAATAACATGTGTTCGGTTTTAATTTCAGTTTCATGAATAAGTCAATTAGGGGTGGATATGCCCCTGAAAGTGAGTGACGTTACATCGCACTAGCTTAGCCATAAACCCCTGCACACCGGGTGGCAGCAAGAGGAAGGGAGAGTGAGTGAACGAGTGAATAAAAGAAGGAAGAGGAGAGTCAGGTGGAGGGTTGAGTTGACAACACGTGGCAGAAGCCTGATCTACACACTGACCTGACATGCTGCTCAGGTCTTCAGGACCTGGCGGACACGGGCCGTGCCATCGACTCTCTCTCTCTCTCTCTCTCTCTCTCTCTCTCTCTCTCTCTCTCTCTCTCTGTATATCCATTTTGCGTCATAGTCTTTCTCTCTCTCCTTATTCTGTCTGAACAGCTGTTGATCGGTCGGTCGGTCTGTCCGTCCGTCTGTCTGTCTGTCTGTCTGTCTGTCTGTCTGTCTGTCTGTCTGTCTGTCTGTCTGTCTGTCTCTGTCTCTCTCTCTCTTCTCTCTCTCTCTCTCTCTCTCTCCGTTCATCTTTTGTAAATTAGATTTTTGTCAAATACCCCCATGCATTTGATTGTTGCATTTTTTTTCAGATATATTGTTTGATTTGTTTTTCTTACTACATGTATATTTGTTCTTGCCCAGAGGGCAGGATTTAAAAAGTATTTATGCTTAATCCATTACCTCTTAAAATAAAGTTCGTTCTCTCTCTCTCTCTCTCTCTCTCTCTCTCTCTCTCTCTCTCTCTCTCTCTCTCTCACTCTCTCTCTCTGCGTCAAGAAGAAGAAAAGAAGAAAATATGTTTAAGTCTTAGTCCCTTACCGGGGCAACGGCCTGACAAAAAATAAGCGTGTGTTTACCTATTTGTAAACATTGGAAATAAACTTCGTCATCATCATAATCATCATCATCATCATCATCATCATCTCATCATCTCTCTCTCTCTCTCTCTCTCTGTGCGCGCGTGCGCGCGCGCGCGCGCGTTGGTGTGTGGTGTGTGTGTGTGTGTGTGGTGTGTGGTGAAGCACATATATCTGGAACGGCAGTAAAAAAACACCACTAAAAATAGTGACATCCAAACACAAATGTGGCACACATGTACACACTCACACACATGTACACACTCACACACAAACACACGCACACACACACACACACACACACACACACACACACACACACACACACACACACACGCACGCACGCACGCACACACACACACACACACACACACACACACACACACACACACACACACACAATCAGCACAAAGCTGCACAGAGTATTAAACAAAAAGGGTGAAAAGTAGCCTAAAGCATTGATTGTACTAAACCTATATGTGTGTGTATTGCAACAAGAACAAAGGAAAAAAAAACAATAACCTTAGTACCAGCCCAACGGACCCGAGGTTCCAGATGGAAGCTGAGAGAGTGAGCTGGATGGAGTTAATGGAAAGACGGAGCCAACGACCTCTTCCCGTTACACAGACATCATGTGTAGCAGACTCACCACGAAGCGTTGCAAGAACTGGCGTGTCCATCACGTTTCCAGGTTGGTTTACTGTTACACAGGTATGGCTTCAGTGCAAACAGCGCAGGTGGAGTCCTCGCTACAGTGGCGTTTTGCATGAGTGTGAAAGTATCATGTCACGCTCAGGATATGGGGGTTAAAAGCCACTATGCCTTCCCCCCACCCTTCTCCTTTTCTACTTTCCTCCCAATCCTTCTCCCCCCCCCCCCCCCTCCGTATTCCTGTTCCCTTCCCACTCCACTCTCTATCCGTCCTTTTCACAAACTTAGCCATCTACAGATGAACGAAGCACGCAACAAAACAAGTTAGAATATGAAGGGGGAAGAACACCAGCCGCCGTGGCGAAGTGGTTAGCGTCGCGGACTCCCGGCTGGGAGGTCGTGGGTTCGAATCCCATCAGAGTCATGTGGGTTTTTCTGTCCCGACCGGCTCCTACCCAGAGTTGAGTTTGCTGCGGACTCAGTTGGGAAGACTGGGATCACACAGTCGAGTTTCATCCACTTAATGGATGCGTTTCTGAGAGTGTTGCCCAAGTTTCCTGACCAACACTGCAGGTGCCTGTATCTCTCGGGCCTGGTTGACGGCGGGATATATTATGAAAGGAAGCGTAGAGTACAGCCCTGTCATGTAGTCTCAGACCGAAATGGAAATCCGTAGCATCATCTTAATCATCTTCATTCTCATCGATCAGTATAAAAAAAAGTCTCAAATTCTGTGGCCCTTCATGCCCTGCTCTCATGGTGACCTCAGTTTCGATGTCCTCTCCACGTCTGGGGCCTTGGTTTGGTTCCGTCGGGGTCACCGGTATCGGCGAGTCCATGGGGGCTGTCGATGGACGGACGTGGTGGCGCCCTCCGGAGGGAGAGCTCACTCACGCCGGCTCCGCGACTAAGCAGTTATTGTTGTCAGTAGGGGGCTTAGTAGGTGGTGTCCTGCGTATGTTAGATCAGAACAGGCGCCACTGAACACCACCGAAGTGACTCGGCAGCAGTGCAGTGTCTTCTCCGGTGGGTTGCCTCTTGACGACTTGACATTGACTGCTCCCTGTGGATTGTCGGTCCGGGGCTGCGGCGGGGCTGACCGGGCTGTGGCTGTGGACGGGGTGTCGGAATGAGCGGCGTGTGTGCACTGTCTCTGAGGTGCCGCAGAGGTTGGGACAGCAACAAAAAAAAAAAAAAAAAAAAAAAAGAAGAAGGGGGAAGAAAAATAGTTTTATTCCAAAGCACGCCCCATCACTCACGCCTACACCTCCCCCTCCCCACCGCGCGCGCGCGCGCGCGCACACACACCACACACACACACACACACACACACCAAGCATACAACATACTGACAGACAAAGAGCTATCAATTCACTCGTACAAATGCAATTGGGAGAGGTGAAAGATCGTTCATGACGGCTGCACGCGTTTCGCCACCTTCTTAACGCTGTGCTTAATTAGCGTGTTAATTATCAGCTCGAGAAAGTTGCTGCGCAAATAAGATTCAAGCTGTCGGAAATCTTTTTCCGTCAGTGTGTTTTGCGGATCGTTTCAAAGCGGAATCAAAACCTCAGCGGCGAAGCGAAGGGAGTGTGACCTTTATTGTACGTGGGCAGCGCTTCAGTGTAAATAACGGCATTTTGCGTTTGTGGAAATCTTTGCTGAACTGTTTATTCGACTCGGATTACGAGATCCGTCAGATTTCTGACAACGACAGCATTACTATTAGCACCTGCTTGTCTTAAAAAACGAAACGAAACGAAACAAACAAACAAACAAAGAAAACGATTAGAAAGTCTACACCTGAGAGAGTGACGTAAGCGTTCTGAGAAAAACAGAAGAAACGCGCGAAAAGCGCTGACCATGAGAAACTGCTGTAGATTTGGTTTTTGAAGAAGCATTGAACAGAAACTGCTGTAGATTTGGTTTTTGAAGAAGCATTGAACAGAAACTGCTGTGGAAATTGGTTTTTGAAGAAGCATTGAACAGAAACTGCTGTGATTTGTTTTTGAAGAAGCATTGAACAGAAACTGCTGTAGATTCGTTTTTGAAGAAGCATTGAACAGAAACTGCTGTGGATTTGGTTTTTGAAGAAGCATTGAACAGAAACTGCTGTAGATTGGTTTTTGAAGAAGCATTGAACAGAAACTGCTGTAGATTTGGTTTTTGAAGAAGCATTGAACAGAAACTGCTGTAGATTTGGTTTTTGAAGAAGCATTGAACAGAAACTGCTGTAGATTGGTTTTTGAAGAAGCATTGAACAGAAACTGCTGTGGTTTGGTTTTTGAAGAAGCATTGAACAGAAACTGCTGTAGATTTGGTTTTTGAAGAAGCATTGAACAGAAACTGCTGTAGATTTCGTTTTTGAAGAAGCATTGAACAGAACTGCTGTGGATTTGGTTTTTGAAGAAGCATTGAACAGAAACAGCTGTGATTTGGTTTTTGAAGAAGCATTGAACAGAAACTGCTGTAGATTTCGTTTTTGAAGAAGCATTGAACAGAAACTGCTGTGGATTTGGTTTTAAAGAAGCATTGAACAGAAACTGCTGTAGATTTCGTTTTGAAGAAGCATTGAACAGAAACTGCTGTAATTGGTTTTTGAAGAAGCATTGAACGAACTGCTGTAGATTTGTTTTTGAAGAAGCATTGAACAGAAACTGCTGTAGATTTGCGTTTTTGAAGAAGCATTGAACAGAAACTGCTGTGATTTCGTTTTTGAAGAAGCATTGAACAGAAGCTGCTGTAGATTGGTTTTTGAAGAAGCATTGAACAGAAAGCAGCTGTGGATTCTGTTTTTGAAGAAGCATTGAACAGAAACTGCTGTGATTTGGTTTTTGAAGAAGCACAGAACAGAAACTGCTGTAGACTTGGTTTTTAAAGAAGCATTGAACAGAAACTGCTGTAGGTTTGGTATTTGAAGAAGCATTGAACAGAAACTGCTGTGGACTTGGTTTTTGAAGAATCATTGAACAGAAACTGCTGTAGATTTGGTTTTTGAAGAAGCATTGAACAGAAACTGCTGTGGATTTGATTTTTGAAGAAGCATTGAACAGAAAAATGGTTTTTGAAGAATCATTGAACAGAAACTGCTGTGGATTTGGTTTTTGAAGAGGCATTGAACAGAAACTGCTGTGGATTTGGTTTTTGAAGAAGCATTGAACAGAAACTGCTGTAGACTTGGTTTTTGAAGAAGATGAACAGAAACTGCTGTAGATTTGGTTTTTGAAGAAGCATTGAACAGAAACTGCTGTGGATTTGGTTTTTGAAGAATCATTGAACAGAAACTGCTGTAGATTTGGTTTTTGAAGAAGCATTGAACAGAAACTGCTGTGGATTTGGTTTTTGAAGAAGCATGAACAGAAACTGCTGTAGATTTGGTTTTTGAAGAAGCATTGAACAGAAACTGCTGTTGATTTGGTTTTTGAAGATGTATTGAACAGAAACTGCTGTGGATTTGGTTTTTGAAGAAGCATTGAACAGAAACTACTGTGGATTTGGTTTTTGAAGAAGCATGAACAGAAACTGCTGTGGATTTGGTTTTTGAAGAAGCATTGAACAGAAACTGCTGTGGATTTGGTTTTTGAAGAAGCATTGAACAGAAACTGCTGTAGATTAGTTTTTGAAGAAGCATTGAACAGAAACTGCTGTGGATTTGGTTTTTGAAGAAGCATTGAACAGAAACTGCTGTAGATTTGGTTTTTGAAGAAGCATTGAACAGAAACTGCTGTAGATTTGGTTTTTGAAGAAGCATTGAACAGAAACTGCTGTGGATTTGGTTTTTGAAGAAGCATTGAACAGAAACTGCTGTGGATTTGGTTTTTGAAGAAGCATTGAACAGAAACTGCTGTGGATTTGGTTTTTGAAGAAGCATTGAACAGAAACTGCTGTAGATTTGGTTTTTGAAGAAGCATTGAACAGAAACTGCTGTGGATTTGGTTTTTGAAGAAGCATTGAACAGAAACTGCTGTGGATTTGGTTTTTGAAGAAGCATTGAACAGAAACTGCTGTAGATTTGGTTTTTGAAGAAGCATTGAACAGAAACTGCTGTAGATTTGGTTTTTGAAGAAGCATTGAACAGAAACTGCTGTGGATTTGGTTTTTGAAGAAGCATTGAACAGAAACTGCTGTGGATTTGGTTTTTGAAGATGTATTGAACAGAAACTGCTGTGGATTTGGTTTTTGAAGAAGCGTTGAACAGATTTAGAGCAAAACTTCATCAAGCAACAGACGCCATCTATGAAAAACAACAACAACAACAACTGTCGTCTGTGTCGACAGAGGCGGATGTGTTGAAAATGAGGTGTAAAATAATCTTACAGATATTTTGAGAGAAGAAAAGCAATACTGGAAGAGGAAAAAAAGAAGATTGAAGGACGTTTGTTAGATAAGGAATGGTTAGAAAAGGAATGTAATGCAGAGAAACAGGACATAAAAGTGAGGGGGGGGGGGGGGGGGGGGGGGGGGGGGGGAGGGAAGTAAAGAAAAACAGCGAACATATTAAGGACAGCCAAAGACTTGGACATCCGTTCAACACAGCGTGTGAGAGAACAGACCGACCTGCGATGGTAGTCTGAGACGATGGAATCTCAGGGGGCTTCGGGTACCGATAAAGCAAAATAAAACAGCAGGCCGGAATAACCCGGTTAGTAGAGCGCCGGACTTGTAATCTTGGTGATCATGGGGTTGCGGGTTCGAATCTCCGCCGGGTCGTTTCGGTACAGGGGGGATTTTTCCCTCGGAGTTAGCATTGGTTCGGACTCCATTTCCCAAACAGTCCTTCGAATGAGACTATAAACCGAGGTTCCATGTATGAACGCACGTATAACACCTTACACACACGAAAAATCCCAGTTTGGCCGTTGGTATGGATGACACCTTACACATAGCATGCACCCTGCGTGACAAAACGAAAGAATGAAAGAGCTGTTAAACTGAATGAACGATTTTGACTGAATGGCACGGTGAAACGACTGAATGAAGCGCCAGCAGGCAGCCCTTCAGTCGGCTCTACTAAGGTAGGTAGCCCGTTGTGTAAACGAGAATGGGATTGTAACACGCTGAAAGTTTATTAGAAAAGTAGTTACAGACTCAGAATCAAAAACTTACTTAGAGAATATTTCGACAGGGTCGCCCTGTCTTCTTCAGCTCACTGTTGCTGTTGTGGCAGCGAGGCCTGACGGGACGACTGTTGTGTGGGGTGAGCGGTTGTCAGGATCTGATTGTAGATGGGGGGAAGTTCAAAGCCTTGATTTCTGTTCAGGCTGGGGCGTCTGGTCTTAATTTCGATGGCTTCTTTAACTTTTCTTTTTGTGAGGAAGGGCTCTGTAGATAAGGTCTTGGTTTCTTGGGGGCTGAAACTGTGGCCTGTGGCTTGTAGATGTTCATGTATGGCAGAAGTAGATCGGTTTTGGTGTTCCTGTACACGGGTGGTGAGTGGTCTTGCTGTCTCGCCAATGTAGGTATGGGTACAGTCTTGACACCCTACCTGGTACACTACACCACACTGCTTGAGGGGGTCCGTTTTGTCTTTGACATGGGTCAGTTGCTGGCATAGGGAGTTTGTGGGTTTATGGAACACTTTGCATCCATGTTGTTGGAAGGTCCTGGCTAGACGCTCTGAGACTCCTTTAATGTAAGGGATCCCCACTTTCACATTGTCCGTATCTGTAGAAGAAGGGTAGCGAACTCGAGGGTTGTCCCACATCCATGCAGGGTATCCATTAGCGGAAAGGGCAGTCTTCATGTGTTCTTCTTCTTTCAGCTCTTCCTCCTCAGTGGAACACAGTACAGAGGCTCTGTGCATGAGGGTGTTGACAACAGATTTCTTGTGCTGGAGGGGATGGTTAGAGTGAAAGTTCAGATATTGGTCAGAGTGGGTGGGTTTCCTATAGACGGTGGTCTCCACCCCGTCTTCATGGGTTCGGGTGATGAGTGTGTCCAGGAACGGGATCTTCCCTTCTGCTTCAGTTTTCCGAAGTGAAAAGCTGAGAGTTTGGTCTCTGGCCGGGGAGAGGCGCTATATAAATACTCTTAATAATTAAATGACGTCGAAGGGAAAATCTTCTTCTCTGTCATGGCAGCAAGGCTGACCAAGTACCTCATGGAAAACAAGTACTTGGATGTGTCAGTCCAGAAAGGTGGCATCCCAGGCGTGGCTGGCTGTGTAGAACACGCCACAATGATCTGGGACGCAATCCAAAAAGCAAAAACAGAAAAGAGAGACCTGGATGTAGTGTGGCTTGATCTGACAAACGCATATGGATCTGTACCCCATGAGATGATACAGCTGGCTTTTGAGAATTACCATGTGCCAAAGAACATCCACGACATGCTCAAGAAGTACTTCAATGGCTCCTCAATGCGGTTCTCTACCAAGGAGTACACAACAGATTGGATCAACTTGGAAGTGGGCATTGCAATGGGCTGTGCAATTTCCCCAATACTGGTCGTGTTGGCAATGGAAGTCATCTTGAAAGCAGCAACAAGCAACGCAAGACAAACAGACCTTGGCGATGGATACAAGATGCCCCCTCTCAAGGCCTTCATGGATGGCACTACAGTGATTTCATCCAGTGAAGACGAGACACGTCATGTGCTGGAGAGGCTGGACGACATAGTTGCTTCATCCGGAATGAAGTTCAAGCCAAAGAAATCACGGAGTCTCTCATTGAGGGAAGGAAAAGTGGCTGAATTGTGGTCTTCAGTGTTGCCAACCAGGCCATTCCAACAGTCACAGAAGAGCCAGTCAGGAGCCTTGGAAGATGGTATGATGATACCCTGAAAGACACACAAAGAGCAAAAGAAACCAAACAGATGTCGGAAGAAGGCTTGGAGACCATTGACCAGTGTGGGCTCCCTGGCAAATACAAGGTCTGGTGTCTGCAGTTCATGCTGATACCAAAGCTCCTATGGCCTCTGATGATATACGACATCTGCACCAGCATAGTGGAGGCAATGGAAGCCAAAATCAACAAGTTCACAAGGAAATGGCTTGGTGTCCTACCCTGTCTCACTGACATAGCGCTGTACTGTCGCCAAGCAAAGCTGAAACTACCTTTGAAATCCATCCTGGAGGAATACAAAGCAGGGAAGATCAGACTTAAAAGCATGCTGGAGGACTCAGGAGACAAGGTGGTAGAAGCAATCAAGCCCCAGCTGAAGACAGGCAGAAAATGGAAAGTTCAAGAAGCGATGGATTCTGCAAAAGAAAGTCTCAAGATCAGAGAAATAACAGGACACACACAGACCAACAGACAAGGACTGGGGGAGTGGGGGTGACCAAAACTGAATGGTGGTCAAAGGCCAAAGGAAAAGCCAAAAGAGACATGATGATTCAGGAGATGAGAAAAGAAGAAGACCAAAAAAAAGACTCCAAAAAGCAGTCCAGCAGAGCCAGCAAGGGCAATGGACAACGTGGGAGAATGCACTCCAAAGAAGTCTCACTTGGAATGACATTTGGCACATGGCCCCTCTCAGGATCAGCTTCATTCTCAAATCTGCATATGACCTTCTGCCCTCAAATGCAAACCTGGTGAAGTGGGGAAAAACAGACCATCCTGCATGTCCCCTCTGCCATGAAAAACAAACAGTGGAGCATGTGCTAAGCTCATGTAAAGTAGCCCTGGCTCAAGGAAGGTACACATGGAGGCACAACCAAGTGCTCAAAGAGATTGTACAAGCAGTCTGGGCTAGTACCAACACCACAAAAGGGAAAATCAGGACTCCAAAAGCACCCGCAACATTCTTCACGGCAGGAGGCAGCAAATCATGGCCAAGAACAACAGTGCCACTCGGAACATGCAGGCAGAGTCTGCTGGACGGGGCAGATGACTGGGAGTGCACTGCAGACCTCCCAGAATGGAAGAGTCACCCAGAGATCATCAGCAAGAGTGGCATGAGACCAGACATAGTAGTCCACTCTCAGTCAACCAAGCAGCTGATCATGATCGAGCTCACGGTGCCATATGAGAACAGAATGGAGGCAGCTTAAATCTACAAGACTGAAAAGTATGCTGATCTGGCAAACAGCCTGAGGAGAGAAGGCTATCAGGTCAAAGTCCTCACTGCAGAAATTGGAGCTAGGGGGTTTGTAGGAACGTCTGCATACAGCCTCATGAAACAGCTCTCAGTTGCAGGGAGGGAAAAACCCAAAGCCCTGAAAGCAATGGCAGAAGCGGCAGAGAGGTGTTCAAGCTGGATCTGGTCAAGGAGGAACAAAAGTGAACTTCATAAGGCTTAAATTTTCCCTACAAATATCAGGTGCCCCAGCGGCTCAGTGGTTAGAGTGAGAGTCATTAAGTGGAAAATGAGCATGTCCAGAGGGTCATGGGTTCGAATCCCAGCCATGGCTCGTCCCAAGATGGGAAAAAAGGGGCAGCAGAGGGACATCCGGAGTCATGAACCGGGTGTGGCCCAACCCCCCTAGAGTGTCAGGAGATAAGGGCCGAAACACTTGCTTGAAGGGGGCTTCTCTTCTGAGGACTCTCTGCTGCCACGCTCTCCACGAGTTTCTTTCTACTGTTGCAAACGTTCTGTTCAATTCAAGTGGCTTACAGCAAATCGACCGTCCCCAAACTCTCTAAGTACATGCTTCATAATGAGCTGTACATCACACAGAACGGACCTCGCAGCTTCTTTACCTGTCACAAAGAGGTGAGTGGGTGTTAAAGGACTGGCCTGTTTACAATCGGCACAAAAGTTGATTCCTCTTTACGACCACCCGCGGCACATGACAACACCTCTCTAGGGTTTGGACGGATGAAAGAGTTTGCGACCCGTCTGTGTCTTCCAGTCCTCTCGTCAGAGGTCTTTGACCAAAGTGCGAGCTTCAGGTTTCAGGTCAAAAGTGCTTACCCAACACTTTGAAGAGTTCGCCTGCACCTAAGCACACTTGCGCATTACTACCTTGCCAAGTCAGTACAAACACTTGCTGCGGGGGAGTCTTGTCAGAATTTCTGCCAAGGTCTTCTAAGGAACTTACAGCAAAGTCCAAGTCTATCACTCCGGCGGAGTCTCCAGTCTCGCTGAGTCTAGTGATGCACTGGGTCGTCAATGCCGTCGTACTCGTCTACGGCAGTTCTGTGGCAGAGCTATGTTGAGACTATCTTCATCAGTGTCTCCTCCGGCGGGTTGCCTCTTGACGGCTTGACACTGACTGCTCCCTGTGGATTGCTGGTGCCGGGACTACGGCTGGCCTGGCAGGGCTGTAGCTGTGGACGGGGGAGGTGGGGGGAGGGAGGGGCTCGTGGAGAGCGGCGTGGATGCAGTACCACTGTGTTGGCACACTGTGTTTGACTGACCGATAGTCTCAGTGATAGTCTGGATGGTTGAAGGATCAAGCGAGTGTTTGGCTTGTTGACAGGTTGAATCAAATAACTTGATAATTAATTCATGGGGACTGTCGTTGGGCGCACGTTGAATTATGTAACTGGATAATCAGTTCATACCGACTGTCTTTGGGCAAACGTGGTGGCGCCTTCCGGAGGGAGGACATTGACTCTGCTCCCTGTGGATTGCCGGTGCCGCGGCTGCGGCGAGCCGGACTGGGCTGTGGCTGTGGACAGGGGGAGGGGGGGGGGGGGGGGGGGGGGGGGCGGGGTCAGAAAGAGCGGCGTGGGTGCAATATCACTGAAGTGGCGCAAAAGATGGGACAGCAAAAAAGAAAAAAAAAAAGGTGACTGGATAATTGACTGATTTATTGATTAAAAGAAAAAAAAAACAACCACACTATTCCGCCGGACGAAAGGGACAAACAAAATGACAAGACAACACACGACGCGTGTCGACCTTTTTGGTCTTGTTCAGGCAAGATAAACAACATTCAGGACAATGAAAACAAAGATGGAGCGATCACTTATCTCCTCAACCTGGGCGCAAAATGGACGTTGAATGTTTGAGGAGATAAGTGATGGCTCGTTCTTCGTTTTCATTGTCCTGAATGTTGTTTACCTGGCCTGAAGAAGACTAGAGAGGTTGAAGGGCGTCGTGTTTTGTCTTGTCATTTGTTTGTTCCTTTTCATCTGGTGGAACCGTATTTTTTTCTTTTAAGTTTGTTTCGGTTTCTGTCTGCAGTCATTCCACTTTGAAACTGATTTCTTGGTTTTCAGATCAGTCATGTAATTGATTAAGGAAAGTATCCAGGTTGGCATACAGTCATGTTGACGATTCGACCAGTGGAAAAACTAATCAGTTGACTGACTGAGTCAGTATGTT
>CM065729.1:76109308-76141808 GCA_033310375.1 Conus canariensis
GTCATACACTCACGCGCGCGCTCAATCCCCCTCCCCCCTCCTCCCCACCCCTACATACACACAGAAGCACACAATCAGCTTCTCTGTAACTGTCAGTGCTCTCCTGCCTTTGCAGTTGTTCATGATAGTTAATTTGCCACTACACATTGTGGATAATACCTTTTATACATAGCAGACAGGAATTTGGAGTCGGGTAGCATGTTTGTTAACAGGAGTCAACATCTAGTGTAATGCAGTAACGTACGATACAATGCAGATCAACATTTTTCAGGAACATTCAGTCCTTAGTTTAAGAGTGTATTATGTGCTAGCCATTTTGCATCGAATTTTTCTTGTCTCATTTCTAGTAGGTGAACATATCTGTCTACATTCTTAATGTATTTTAGTTGTCTGAGAAACCCAGAAACCGATGGCTTTGCCTTACCTATGCGACATCTGTACACAAAATGTTTAGCATGTAATAAAATAAAAGAAAGGCACTCATCGATCTTTGAATTTTCATCAGTGCCAAAGAGTACAAGACCAGCGTTTAATGACAGTCTGTCGCAGTGTACACATTTGCTTTTTATATAATTTTCTAATTCACTCCAAAATGATTGAACATGTGCACAATTCCATAAATAGTGAAACGCCGTATCTTTTTGTCTGTTGCAAAAATGACACAAATCACCATGTGTTACACACATTTTCTTTTAGTATAGAATTTGTCACTATGATTCTGTTGTTCATTTCTAATTTGAAACCGTCTTAGTCCAATTTCTGGAATTCTCGTTGTGTTTTGAAAAACTTTTGGCCAATTGATTTGTTTGTCCAAAACTCGTTCCCAATTTGCGCATGAAGATGGTAGTTTCGGTGCACCAATGATCACTTTATAAAAGGTTTTTGTAATTTGGTATTGTTCGTATAGAATAGGATGCGTCTTATATTCTGTTTTCTGATTCATTACCCATCTTGCGCCGGATATGAGAAGATACCAGTGATTGCTCGTTCTTCGTTTTCGTTGTCCTATATGTTGTTTTACCTGAAGAAGACCTAAAGGGTCGAAACGCGTCGTGTTTTGTCTTGTAATCTGTTTGTCCATGTCGTCTTGCGCAATCGCTAACAATTCTTTTTAAAATTCTGATTCACAGTGTTTTGTTGTCTTTGACGCATGCGAATGCGCATGCACCTGCATTGAGAGTCTGTTCCCATGAAATCTGGCGTATTAGTAGATTCTTTGTGGAAATATGGCCGGTATTTGGTGTGGCAAATAAACAAAGTTAAATAAACGATAGTAATCTGCCTGATTTATGCTGTGAGTTGGAAACACCAAAAAAGCTTGTGATTTGTCACCTGTAGTCAAAAATGATTTGGTGTTGTTCAAACAGAACAGGATGCCTGTCATGTTATGTCTCCTGATTAACTCTGCAGTGTTAAGGTTTGAAACTTCATTGACATTCACATGCCAGTGGGCTCACCCCTGCTCACGTACAATTCCTAAAAGATGTCTGGCAATTCAACACACTGTAATAGTCAGCCTGATTAATGTTGTGTGTTGACAAATATGGTATGGATGACACGTTACACATAGCATGCACCCTGCATGAGAAATGGAAAGAATGAAGGAAGTAAGGAAATGGAGTGAACGATATTGAATGGATGACACGGGAAACGACTGAATGAAGCGCCAGCTGTCAGCTTTTCAATCGGCACTACCCAGGTAGGCAGCCCGTTGTGTAAACGAGTGTGGATTGAAAAGCGCTCAGAGCTTGGCTTCTAGTCGCGGATAGGCGCTATATAAGTATTCATAATAATGATGATATTAATCATAGATAAATGCACTTTGTGGAACTTTTGCCTGTCAATAATTTGTTGTTGAACCGATAAAATAGGATGTGTTTTAAGTCACATCTTCTGACTGACCCTGTATTGTTATACTGTCAAGTTTTGAAACTCACAATGATACTCGAATGCCAGTGGGTTCATACTGGTCAATTTATAATAACAATACCACAAAAACTTGTTTACTGTAGTAATCATTTTTCTGTCTGACAACCGAGTCTGGTACCAATCATCATAATCGTGTGCAACAACAGAGTCTGGAATAAGAGGAAACTTGTTCAAGAATGGCAAACTGTTTCTAATTCGGACAGCCTGCTTACTGCATGGCACTGTTTTGCCAGCGTAAGCTTTGATCTTCGTTGGATGATCAATAACAAAGTCAAAGCTGAAGATCATCCCATAGATGTTGAGGCTGCACTCACAAGAAATCTGGTCGGTTAATAGAATACTCTTGTGGAGTGTTACTAGACTTCCCTTTGGCAAGTAAACAACTCTAAACAAAAGATTCGAACTTACGTGACTTATGTTGTGTGTTGACCATAACACAAACACGTATACTGTGTGGAGTTTGCGTCTGTAGTAACTTGATATTGCTCCGAGAGAGCGGGGCAGATTTTACGTCATCTGATTCATTCTATACTGCTGTATTAGTCATGTGCAGGCGCCGACACACACTCGCCTCTTCGTCTCTGTCTCTCTCACTCTGTGTGTGTGTGTGTGTGTGTGTGTGTGTGTGTGTGTGTGCGTGCGTGCGTGCGTGCGTGCGTGCGTGCGTGCGTGCGTGGTGTGTGTGTGTGTGTGTGTGTGTGTGTGTGCGTACGTGCGTGCGTGCGTGCGTGCGTGTGTGTGTGTGTGTGTGGTGTGTGCGTGCGTGCGTGCGTGCGTGCGTGCGTGCGTGCGTGCGTGGTGTGTGGTGTGTGTTGTGTGTGTGTGTGTGTGTGTGTGTGTGTGTGTGTGTGTGTGACTCTGTGTGTGTGTGTGTGTGTGTGTGTGTGTGTGTGTGTGTGTGTGTGTGTGTGTGTGTGTGAGTACAACCATTAGTTAATCTGACAATAAATTGGTTTCAGTCAGTGTGTGTGTGTGTGTGTGTGTGTGTGTGTGTGTGTGTGTGTGTGTGTGTGTGTGTGTGTGTCTTCTTCAGTGGAAATTGTTTTTGAACATGCTTTTGTTATCTGTGTGCGTGTCGTTAATTTGAGACTGTCGTTATTTGTCCTCTGACACCTTTTTTATTTAATCTTAATGACATGGAATGACTCATTAAAACACTTTAAGCAGACCTTTACATAGCTGGCCGCATGATCTAGAGCCTGGATCTCTTTTATTTGTCCGTGTGCTATGATTCAGTGTGTCATGTGTGCGTACTTGTGTGTGTGTGTGTGTGTGTGTGTGTGTGTGTGTGTGTGTGTGTGTGTGTGTGTGTGTGTGTGTGTGTGTGTGTGTAGTCAGTACAACCTAGAGTTAATCTGACAATAAATTGGTTTCAGTCAGTCAGTCAGTCAGTCATTGTGTGTGTGTGTGTGTGTGTGTGTGTGTGTGTGTGTGTGTGTGTGTGTGTGTGTGTGTGTGTGTGTAAATATGAGTTGAAAAAAAATCTCCTGCACATTTACATTTCTGTTACTTCTGAGCTTTCTGTGAGTTACACATTCGGATTCTCACTGTTGATCTCTTCACATACACGCACGAACGCACGCACACGCACACACACACACACACACACACACACACACACACACACACACACACACACACACACACCACACACACACCCACACACGCACACACGCACCACGCACGCATGCACACACACCATGGTCACTGCTTTTTACTCTTGACTGTACTAAGATCTTTGTTTAATCGTGTTCTGCTAGCTTTTTATTAACTATACAACTCGGCAAAGTAATAATGTTTATCCTCCTCATAGCTTTCTATTAATATACAACTCGGCAAAGTAATAATGTTTATCCTCCTCATAGCTTTCTATTAATATACAACTCGGCAAAGTAATAATGTTTATCCTCCTCATAGCTTTCTATTAATATACAACTCGGCAAAGTAATAATGTTTATCCTCCTCATAGCTTTCTATTAATATACAACTCGGCAAAGTAATAATGTTTATCCTCCTCATTTTCTTTCAATCCAGTAGTTTTTTTTTGAGTTTCTTTTTGCTTGTTTTTTTTTTTTTTTTTTAGAGTTTGCCGACCACAACTGTCAAGTGAGCATGTGTGCTATACTACTAAATCAATCGTTCTGACACGATGTAAGAAATGACCATCCGAGATCGCCATGATTACGGCCGTTTCATCCATTTGACGTAGGTTTCTCATTGTCCTTCATTTGATTTTGATCGAGCGCCAAATATGAGAAGATAAGTGGTTTCTCGTTCTTCGTTTTCACTGTCCTAAATAGCATTTGTTTTTGCCTGAAGAAGACTCAAGAGGTCGAAATGCATTGTGTCTTGTCCTGTACTTTGTTTTTCTATGCCCTCGACGGTAACTAACACCGTCTCTTTCTAAATTTTGCTTCATTTTCCGCCCACAGTCACTCCGTGTTGAAACTAATGTTGATTTCAGAGTCGTTGTCTCTCAGGTACACCTGCTGTCGAAGGGAGTAACACGATCGCTTTGTCTCCATCATGGTTTCATTCAGTTTCCAAAGAATATGTACTGTCACAAGAGGCGTGAGATCATCAGCATACGATCTACTGTCAACCACATGGCGCGCTCCACTTCCATCATGGCTGTCACAGACGAACATTTGTTTGTGGGGACAAATGGATTTGTTTTCTCTTGCCTAGGTTACATGTCAGTTCAGCAAGCTTGTTAAGACACAAGACGCGCGTGTCATCCGTGACTTTTTCCCTCTCCCTATCCTCCAACAGTTCGCTTTAAACTTTCGTTGTTTTTTTTTTAATTTATTTATTTTCCCGTGGTCGGTGGCGTTCACCCTTCATTGGGCCGGAACGACGACCAAGTTTGTTTGTTTTCTCCAGTCCACAAGCCGTTATGGTAATTACTTTGTTTTTTTCTTTATTTACGATTTAAATTTGTACATTTTCGCTTCTTTCCGTGTTTGAACGGACGGTTCAAAAGTCGTACTTTATTTGAACGGCGCTTCGACAGATGTTGTTATGGAGGTTGCGAATGTTTCGTTGTCCGTGCGAATATGTCGAAATTGTGACCGTTGTGTTGGTGAAATAATTTATTCGTTGGAATCGAGTACTTTCAAATTATCAATGTTCAATATCTTATTAGCTACCTTGGGCGTATAGTTTCGCACTTTGCTTATAACAGAGAGCAGGGTAGTCGGAGATTGAAACTCTCCCTTTTGAATAAGTTTTCGAATGGAGACAGCCAGTTTTTTTTATGGCTGCTTATCCATACTTGTCTCCCTTTCTGCTGCCGGTACCTTGCTTTGGTCTTCTGATTATTGAGTCGAGTCGCGGAACGTTGGTAGCGTGTGTACGACACAATATTTACGCTGGGGAGTGAGGAGTCCTTCGTGTTGCGCCCCAGCCTTCTGGCCCCGCTCGACTCGTGTTTGTTTGTTGGTCTGTGTGCCAGGAGAGTGGATGAAGAATTACATTGATGTTGATTTGAATTATTGGTTTCTTTGTCATCAATTTAAGAAGAAAAGAAGGAAAAAAGTCAAACTGAAGATACCCATTATCATATTACTTTGTATGCGAATGAAAAAGTGTTTATTCACTTTGCAAATAAAAAGTTTGTTCATGAAAGGTATAATGTTCATTGGATTGAAATATTGATCTCCCCTTAGGGAGCCACCCGGGTGTAGATGGTCTCCTGACGATGGTTGAGAGATGTTAAAAATAGTGGAAGGAGAAGGATGTGCTCCATCTTTTAATGCCAGAAGTAGCTAAGGAACCAGTATGTTTTTGTTTTTGGTTTTGGTTTTGGTCAAAGCTTTTGACTACTGGATAGTCTAGCTCAACCGACTGTCACCGCTTCCCTCTGTCTTTTCCACTGCGACGCCTACCACCCCCCACACTTTCTCTGACAAGGACAGTCTACACGTTAAACGGCAATACAAGATATTGATCTCCGCCGTGGTTTTTTTTCTCTCTTTTGATTGTTTGTTTGTTGTTATTGTTTGTTTGTTGTTATTGTTTGTTTGTTGTTATTGTTTGTTTGTTGTTATTGTTTGTTTGTTGTTATTGTTTGTTTGTTTGCTGTTGTTGTTTTCAAAACTTCTAGACGAATTCTGTGTTGTGTAGACCCTGTTATTCAATGTTATTATGTTTCTTCTTCTATTTCTCTTCTGTGGGGAGTGGGTATTTTGAATAGTGGGCTAGGCTGGGACTTAGTGGTTTTCCTGGGCACTCAGGAAGGATATTCTATTTTTGTTTGTCCACTAGGATAGTTAGTTCTGCATAAAGCTTTCTTCTTTGTGCCCTTTTGCCTTCTATGCTCTGTCTATACTCACTCTTCTGGCTTGGGGTCGTTCCCCACCAGGTCGTGTGAATGAGTGTAGTAAAGTTGTGTAATGTCACTCTTGCCTCGTGTAGTTTGGTGGTGTGAGCGTTGGGGTGGTTGCTTTGCCGCACCGCACACTACAGAATCGCAGTCAGAATAATTCCCCCTGACAATGGCACTTCCGGTCCGTTGCTGGTTTGACCTCATTTGCATGCGACGTCAGAATCCTTTACAGACACGCGCGCACACGCACACACAGACACGCACGCACGCACGCACACACACTCGCCCACGCATGCACGCACACGCACGCGCACGCACGCACGCACGCACGCACGCACGCACGCACGCACACACACACACACACACATACGCACGCACTCACTGTGTGTGTGTGTGTGTGTGTGTGTGTGTGTGTGTGTGTGTGTGTGAGAGAGAGAGAGGGAGAGAGAGAGAGAGAGAGAGAGAGAGAGAGAGAGAGACAGACAGACAGACAGATAGACAGACAGACAGACAGGCAGACAGACAGACAGGCAGGCAGGCAGGAAGGCACGCAGAGACAGAGACAGAGACAGATAAAAAGAGAGACAGAGAGAACAAGAGACATGCAAATATACTTAAGTAAATGCATGGATTAAAAAAAATCACCTACAGATATGGATACGTATAATGATGAAAAGACGGACAAAAAGGCACGGCTGAAAGACAGACGCGGTAAACAGACATTAAAGAGACATGTAGTCAGAAGAGAGACTATCTGGCGAACTGCCAGTTCTGTCTCGTCAATACTTTATCCGTTTGTTTCGCGAGTCTTGCCCAGTCCAAACAGTGAACCCGTTTTGCTTTCTGTCGTTAATGTTTTGAACACTAACTTGCTGACACTTATAAACAGATGTTCGTAAGCATTTCATCACGCAATAAAGAGCGAAAAACAGACAAAAACCAGGAGCAGACAGGTTAATTATAAACAAAGATCTTTATGCAGAATTTTTATATTTTAAATAGAACGTCCCTCGCTGTGTTATTTATCCAAACTGTAAGAAAATAAAATGCAGCCCCCCCCCCCCAAACAACAACAACAACAACAACAACAAACCGTGGAAATGTATGGGCTCATATGAGACTGCAGACACAGTGAACATCAAACTCTTTTTGCTATAGTGAAAAACAACAACTGGCTATGAGGGTTTATTACCTTTCGCCCAGAAACAGATAACGCGGGGAGACAAAGACTTTGACTGGAAATTGAGACTTCTCTTCCAAACCAAGGCCGCACAAGTTCTCAAAACAAGCGCAGAAACAAGAAAGCAGACGAACGAAAAAACAACAATTTGAAAGTGAACAGATAAATAGATGAATAACAGAAGCCGCTTCCATTAAAATGATTTGAGCAGCTTCCAAATCAAATGCAAAGGTTAGGTAGTGGCGACCACATGATGAAGTTTTGTGGAAAAAGGGGACTGTATAACGTCACATGCTACAATTGATTAGGTCTTTTATTCTCAGATATGTGTGATTGATACTGTTGTCCTATCAAACTGAAAATGATCCGCTGCAAATCTCTCTCTCTCTCTCTCTCTCTCTCTCTCTCTCTCTCTCTCTCTCTCTCTCTCTCTCTCTCTCTCTCAAACAAAGATTATTAATATCAGTAGTGAAATGTTTGGAAAAAAATGTAAATAAATTGCAAGAATGGATTGAGGAAAACAACATTACTGGTGATCACCAAGCTGGTTTCAAAAAGGGTTTTTCGACTGTTGACCACATGGTTATTTTGATGGCTCTCCTTCAGAAATAGTTTCTCTTTAAATCGAAAATTGTATGTCGCTTTTACAGATTTTGAAAAGGCATTTGATTCCATCAACAGAAATCTTCTTTGGCCAGTCATGATTAAAAATGGAACTAATGGTAAATTTAACAGATCTATCAGAAGCATGTACGAGGTGGTTAGAGATAGAGTTCATTGTTGTGATAAAATGGTAGATTATATTAACTGTACAGCTGGGTTAGGCAAGGAGATGCTTGCAGTCCTGTTCTATTTTCCCTCTTTATCTATAAGCTAGCAAAGGAAGTGATCAACAACGGAAGACATGGGGCTTTGATGACTCTGGATGCGTTTGAATTGTTTATTCTTTTATTGAATGATTACGTGGTTTTGACCGCGGAAACCTTTTGAGGCTTACAGACTTAACTGAATAGTTTACAACATGCAGCTGCTTCTCGTCAACTGAAGGTTAATTTGTCTAAAAGTAACATTATGGTATGTCTTAAGGGTGGTACTTTAAATGCAAGGGAAAGGTGGTTGTTTTATGGTATCTCAATGCCTGCTGTGAATGCTTCCAAGTACTTGTGCATATTGTTTTCTGCTCGTCTGAGTTTTGTTAGTGCATTCAAGGATGTTGCTAACAGGTCCCAAAATGCATTGCTCTGTATTATGAAAAAGTCTTACATCCTTAATAATACGTCTTTTAATGTCTTTCTCAAGTTGTTTGACAGTCAACTTCAACCAATTGTACAGTATGGGTCTAAATTGTAGCGATTAGATAACACTTGCAAATACTGTGAATCTGTGCACCTTTTCCCTTTAAAAATGTTTTAGAGTGTACCTGGCGTATGCTTATGAACTTGTTTATGGTGAGACGAATAGATTTCCCATTTATATGGTTTCAACAGTTCAAAGCATCCGCTATTGGATAAATCTGCTTCGAATGGAAGAGCGCACGTTACCACGCAAAGCTTATAATGATATATTCTCGATGATGAAGGAGAAAAAAAATTGGGTAAGTAGGTATTGTTTCTTTGAATACGGTTTTGATTTTGCATGGTTAAATTAAGGTGTTGGTAGTGTTCAGCAGTTTATATGCTTTTTTTTCGTAACGATTGATTGATTGGCAAAGAAGGTCAGACAGTCTGCAACATAGTGAAAGGTTTGGTTTCTATAGAAATATTTGCAGTTTTCTTGATTTGAAACCTTATCTAACTTTAGAAATAGACAGATGCTTAAAGTAAATCATGACCAAATTCAGACTTGAAATATCAGAATTAACAGTTCGTAAGTTTATTTTTAAGACTATGTTAACGACAATGATTTGCTGTGTCCGCTTTGTAAAGAGTCTGAAGAAAATGAAAGCCATTTTGTTCTTTGCTGCCAAGCCCTTAGAAATATTAGAACTAAATTCATTCAGTCAAAATTTTATAGGCAGTCTTCCCTGTTGAAATTGACCATATCAATGTCATCAACCTGATCAGAAGTTATTTGAAATCTGACCTTATTTTTGTACGAGGCATCTAAAGTTAGAGAAACTGCTACTTCTTGATGGTGTGTGTGTGTGTGTGTGTGTGTGTGTGTGTGTGTGTGTGTGTGTGTGTGTGTGTGTGTGCATACGCATGCACGAGCGCACATGTGTGTGTATGTGTATATATGAGTGCGCTTGGGTTTGACCTTTCATTCTTCTTTCTTCTTCTTCATCAGCTCTGTGAAGAATCACTTGGACACTACTCTGAAAAACTGCTGACCAGGTTCTTACATCCCTCTCAGCTATGTGCCGAGGACTGGGTCTCCAGATGTTTTCCCTGTCCATTCTACGATGTTGTAAGTCCATCGTTTCTGTAGTTTTTTTCCCCTGTCTTTCCCTCCGTCTCCTTGCCCCAACTGCTTGCCTGGGAGATTGTTTTAGCAAAACCTGTGCATCATGTTACGTGGCCACACCAACGTAGTTCACTTCTCTGAACTGCCGTCAGCTCTTCACTTTGATATTCAGAGCACCGGGCAGAAATTACTCAAGATCTGACCAGCGTGTTGGACTAATGCGTAGGTCAGACATCCGCTAAGTCGTAGCCACGAGGCCCTCTTCTTCAATTGTCTCACGTCAGTCATTAATTCACTTATCCATCAGCTATAAATCGTGCGTAGTGTGGTCTCAAAACTTAGCGGATGTGGTGTAGCGTATATGGACTGGTCCGCACGCAGTGACACCTCTTTGATGAAACTGAAACTGATGTCATCAGATCTTTACGTAGTCCGAAGTGCTGTTTGACTGTCCGGCGCACTGGTTTCCTGGTGATGTGAGTGTATCGATGTGTAGCATCTTACTGGTGTTGTGAGTGTATCGATGTGTAGCATCTTACTGGTGATGTGAGTGTATCGATGTGTAGCATCTTACTTGTGATGTGAGTGTATCGATGTGTATCATCTTACTTGTGATGTGAGTGTATCGATGTGTAGCATCTTCCTGGTGATGTGAGTGTATCGATGTGTAGCATCTTACTGGTGATGTGAGTGTATCGATGTGTAGCATCTTACTGGTGATGTGAGTGTATCGATGTGTAGCATCTTACTGGTGATGTGAGTGTATCGATGAGTAGCATCTTACTGGTGATGTGAGTGTATCGATGTGTAGCATCTTACTGGTGATGTGAGTGTATCGATGTGTAGCATCTTACCACAACGCCTCATTTCCATGACTCGGATCATTCCTTCCAGAGTCGCTGTGACAGCTCCTGCCTCACGTGCATGCTGGAACATAGAACATACCAGTGCACACAGGAGCCGGATCATATTACGCGAAGATGTTCTCCTGTACAAGCGCTAGGCTTCAGTATGAACTGTCTTGATGTCCGTCTTTACTGCTTTCTGAGAGAATTAGTTTCTTTCTTTTTTTTTTCTTTTTTTTCTTTTTTCTTCTTCTTCTTCTTCTTTTTTTTTTTTTTTACATCCCTCATTGTCAATGGTGGATCCAGTCAGAACAGGACACCACAGAAGTGACTCGGCAGCAGTGCGGGGTCTGCTCTGGTGGGTTGCCTCCTGACCACCTTGACATTGACTGCTCCCAGTGGATTGTTAGTACCGGGGCTGCAGCGAGGCAGACAAACCAGGGTGTGTCTGTGTACGGCAAGCCTGAAGGAACAGCGCGGGGATAAGGCACTGGTATACCACGAAAGATGAGACAGGAAAGAAAAAATAGGAGAAAAAAAAGACGAGAGAGAGAGAGAGAGAGAGCGAGAGAGAGAGAGAGAGAGAGAGAGGAGAGAGAGAGAGAGAGAGAGAGAGAGAGAGATTCGGATGATTTATTCATATGGGCCTTAGCCCCTTATGAAGGGGTGAGTAAGCATACTATATGAATTGAGACAAATGCTCATGATTGTAAAACATTCCAAACATAAATAATTTAGAACATCAAGAAGTAGCTGTTTCTCTAAATCTAAATGCCTTTTACAAAAACAATGAGAAATTTTGAACATCTGGTGAGGTTGACGACATCAGTATGGTCAATTCAAATAGAGAAGGCTATATATAAAATTTTGGCTGAATGCATTCAGTTCTAATGTTCTTTAGGGCTGGACAGCAAAGAACAAAATGGATTTCATTTTCTGGAGACTCTTTACAAAGAGAGAGAGAGAGAGAGAGAGAGAGAGAGAGAGAGAGAGAGAGAGAGAGAGAGAGAGAGAGAGAGAATGAATATGCATCCAAGGTAAGCGAATTTTTGAATAGTTCTTAATCTTCTGTCTCCGGAAACTTAGGTCAGTATTGCTCGTGGTGTTGGTGACTGGTATCAACCTGGTTCTCTTGTCGCTGATTTTGATGCCGTGTCTAGCTAAATGTTTCATGCCGTTGGATTTTTTTTTGTTTTTTGTTTTTTTTTTGTTTTTTTTCCTCACAAACTTGGTGAATTTCTCATTCACCACCGGCTAGCTAGGACATCGTTGTCATCTGCTGAGCTGAAGGTTCGTGATGGTTCTTCCTCCAATGCTCACTATGCTGACAGGACTTCTAAGGGCATCAGTCATGGTGCGCCTCAGGGAATGTGTTGAGAATGGTTCAACAATGCCTGACCGTTCATAGCTTGTTGTAAACATGGATTGTGTACGTAACTGCGTAAGCCATTGGATTGACAAATCCTGTCAAAGCCCATGTTACTTTTTTCAGGTTAATTGTGTCAAAGCCCATGTCATTTGTTTCAGGTTAATTGTGTCAAAGCCCATGTTACTTCTGTTTCAGGTTAATTGTGTCAAAGCCCATGTTACTTGTTTCAGGTTAATTGTGTCAAAGGCCATGTTACTTCTGTTTCAGGTTAATTGTGTCAAAGCCCATGTTACTTCTGTTTCAGGTTAATTGTGTCAAAGGCCATGTTACTTCTGTTTCAGGTTAATTGTGTCAAAGGACATGTTACTTCTGTTTCAGGTTAATTGTGTCAAAGCCCATGTTACTTGTTTCAGGTTAACTGGCAAGAGACGTGACAGTTTCAGACCATCCGGTAATAGTGGTCCCCTTTCTATGCGCAGTACATGCATTGAATATGTATGGATGTATGTATGTATGGATAGATAGATGGATAGATGGATGGATGGATGGATGGATGGATGGATCTTTCTGTCTATCTGTCTACTTATCCATCTGTCTATCTCTCTACCTCTATATCTATCTATCTATCTATCTATCTGTCTGTCTGTCTGTCTGTCTGTCTGTCTGTCTGTCTGTCTGTCTCTCTCTCTCTCTCTCTCTCTCTCTCTCTCTCTCCCTGTGTGTGTGTTTGTGTGTGTGTATTTGTGTGTGTGTGTGTGTGTGTGTGTGTGTGTGTGTGTGTGTGTGTGTGTGCGCGCGCGCGCGCGCAGACGCATGTTTGTGTGTGTGTGTGTGTGTGTGTGTGTGTGTGTGTGTGTGTGTGTGTGTGTGTGTACAATTTTCATATTGTATGACTTGTCATGCGAGTGTGTATTGCCCAAAACAGTTGAGCACTACGTGAATTTATGATGTTACAAACTGCTTATGACATAATCATTATTTAACACTATAACATCGTCGTCACCATGAAGAACAACATTCACTGCTATGACATAATTATTATTTAACACTGTAACATCGTCGTCACCATGAAGAACATTTACGACATCACTTTAAACACCATCATTACAACAGATCATTTGTCCGTCTACTACAACATCAACGTTATCGTCATCATTCCGTTATGACTGTCATCGGCACTATCATATTGAGGAAACTCACTATAAAGATGATGTCTGTGGCTGGAGTGGAAGAATCTGGTTGCGAAGTCTTCTGCAGCACCCCAGCGGTCTTCAAGACCCTAGGATAGGTGATAGGTGGTAGCGCGGTAGGATTCTTGTTTGCTGAAATCCAAATAGTGGTGAGGATGCTGAGGACGACGAAAACGAGGCTAGATTCTTTTCTTTAGAACATTTCGCAAGGTTTTGGACGTTTTCAATCGGCGCTCAAACCAACCTAACTGTCTTTGACAAGCGTTTCTGTGCTTGTTTTTCGGTGTAGTAGTTTCATTTCTTTTTTTTATGCTATTTTGTGATAATATCTTTTTTCTAAATACGTTTATGTCTCGCTGTGTTACGTCCCCCCCCCCCCCCCCCCCTTTTTTTTCTGTTTCATTTTCAGTGCTTCTTTTGTGACGTGTGTGTGTGCGTGCGTCCGTGCGTGCGTGCGTGAGTGTGTGTGTGTGTGTGTGTGTGTGTGTGTGTGTGTGTGTGTGTGTGTGTGTGTGTGTGTGTGTGAGTGTGTGTGTGTGTGTGTGTGTGTGTGTGTGTGTGTGTGTGTGTGTGTGTGTGTGTGTGTGCGAGCGAAATAAAGCTTGTCTTTGAAGTTTGTATTTTTTTTCAGCCCATTTTCACTTGTTTCTCCTTTAGACATGTTTATCCGTCATTGTCTGTGTCAGTTTGCCTTCGAAGGGGGATCTAGTTTTCGTGACATCCCCCCCCTACCCTTCCTCTTCCCCCTCCATACTCCACCCCATCCTCCTCATCCCCCCCCCACCCCCCCATCATCACTCACGTGCACGCATACACACACCCCTCCCTCTCCTCCCTCTTCCCCCACCCCTCATCATTCCAGGAGCTGAAAAGATAGACAGTCTGTATAATCGCCTACCGAGAGCAAAGGGTGGGAATAGGAAGGTGGTGTGTGTGTGTGGTGGGGGGGGGGGGGGGGGGGAAGGGGGGGTAGGAGGGAAGAGGAGAAGGAGGGGGAGGAAAGGGGCAGGGAGCGGGGGCCGGAGGGGGGGGGGGGGGGAGAGGGGGAGAGAGAGAGAACGGGAGAGTCGTTTCTTCGTTTCAGGCGATTGTATGGATGGCTCTTCTTCAAGCAAACAACACCTGGCCGGGTAGCGGCGGCCCTAAAAGATCTCCGATTTCTGGAAAGAGGTTAATTATCGCGTCGTTTACCATCATAGGAGCAGATTGCCCAAGCCGATGCGCGCACCTGAGCAGGAAATCGGATCGGCAGAGAGGTTCGGCGAGACAAGTTCCGGCGACGGACTCAGGTGTCGGGTCGGCGGCTGCCGCCGGTAAAATGTTTCCCCGATTATCTGTCGCTGTCTGGCATCGCCAGGCCGTTTTTGGCACCATCTGTCGCTGTCTGGCATCGCCAGGCCGTTTCTTTCTGGCACCATCACTGTCGCTGTCTGGCATCGCCAGGCCGTTTTTGGCACCATCTGTCGCTGTCTGGCATCGCCAGGCCGTTTTTGGCACCATCTGTCGCTGTCTGGCATCGCCAGGCCGTTTTTGGCACCATCTGCCGCTGTCTGGCATCGCCAGGCCGTTTTTGGCACCATCTGTCGCTGTCTGCCATCGCCAGGCCGTTTTTGGCACCATCTGTCGCTGTCTGCATCGCCAGGCCTTTTTGGCACCATCTGTCGCTGTCTGCCATCGCCAGGCCGTTTTTGGCACCATCTGTCGCTGTCTGGCATCGCCAGGCCGTTTTTGGCACCATCTGTCGCTGTCTGGCATCGCCAGGCCGTTTCTGGCACCATCTGTCGCTGTCTGGCATGCGTCTGGCCATCCGCCGGCATCGCAGGCCGTTTCTGGCACCATCTGTCGCTGTCTGGCATCGCCAGGCCGTTTCTGGCACCATCTGTCGCTGTCTGGCATCGCCAGGCCGTTTCTTGGCACCATCTGTCGCTGTCTGGCATCGCCAGGCCGTTTTTCTGGCACCATCTGTCGCTGTCTGGCATCGCCAGGCCGTTTTCTGGCACCATCTGTCGCTGTCTGGCATCGCCAGGCCGTTTCTGGCACCATCTGTCGCTGTCTGGCATCGCCAGGCCGTTTCTGGCACCATCTGTCGCTGTCTGGCATCGCCAGGCCGTTTTTGGCACCATCTGTCGCTGTCTGGCATCGCCAGGCCGTTTTTGGCACCATCTGTCGCTGTCTGGCATCGCCAGGCCGTTTTTGGCACCATCTGTCGCTGTCTGGCATCGCCAGGCCGTTTTTGGCACCATCTGTCGCTGTCTGGCATCGCCAGGCCGTTTCTGGCACCATCTGTCGTCGCTGCACTGCGCTATCGCCAGGCCGTTTCTGGCACCATCTGTCGCTGTCTGGCATCGCCAGGCCGTTTCTGGCACCATCTGTCGCTGTCTGGCATCGCCAGGCCGTTTCTGGCACCATCTGTCGCTGTCTGGCATCGCCAGGCCGTTTCTTGGCACCATCTGTCGCTGTCTGGCATCGCCAGGCCGTTTTCTGGCACCATCTGTCGCTGTCTGGCATCGCCAGGCCGTTTTCTGGCACCATCTGTCGCTGTCTGGCATCGCCAGGCCGTTTCTGGCACCATCTGTCGCTGTCTGGCATCGCCAGGCCGTTTTCTGGCACCATCTGTCGCTGTCTGGCATCGCCAGGCCGTTTTCTTGGCACCATCTGTCGCTGTCTGGCATCGCCAGGCCGTTTTCTGGCACCATCTGTCGCTGTCTGGCATCGCCAGGCCGTTTCTGGCACCATCTGTCCGCTGTCTGGCATCGTCCAGGCCGTTCTGCACCATCGTCCTGTCTGCATCGCCAGCCGTTTTGGCACCATCTGTCGCTGTCTGGCATCGCCAGGCCGTTTTTTGGCACCTGTCCGTTTGTTTGTTAGTTTATTCAGTTTCACTGCTTTGGATTTTTTGTTGGTTTGTCGGTTTGTTTGTTGGATTTTTTGTTGGTTTGTCGGTTTGTTTGTTGGATTTTTTGTTGGTTTGTCGGTTTGTTTGTTTTGCTTTTTGTTCTTTTCAATCGCATCCTGTTTTCTGTCTTTTGAAGAGAGCAACTTACACGTGTAATTGTACGCATGTACACGTTTGCGCACACTAGCACATGCGTGCTCCTCTCTCTCTCTCTCTCTTGTGCACACGTACGCGCGCGCGAGCGCGCACGCACGCACACACACACACACGCACACACACACGCACGCACGCTCATACACACACACGCACGCACGCACGCACGCACGCACGCACGCACGCTCATACACACACACGCACGCACGCACGCACGCACGCACGCACACACACACACACACACACACACACACACACACACACACACACACACACACACGTAACGATACTTACATGCATGCAAGCATACAAACGTAGGCCTACATATATACGTGCACAGGCCCTACATGCACACATACATACATTCATACATACATACATGCATACATACAAGCGCACATACATAGGCATTCATACATACATGCATACAAACGTACATACATACGTGCATGCATACATACAAACATCCATGCATACAAAAATGTATGCATTATATGCATGCACACACACACACACACACACACACACACACACACACACACACACACACACACACACACACACTATATGTGACTGGAATACCCTTGATGACACATTGAACAGCGATCACATACCTATAATCATCAATTTTGAAAACGCAAGATCTGAACAAACTGATCAGACTCGAGAAAAAGTTCCAAAATTTAACTATAAGCTCGCCAACTGGAATACGTTTTCAGAATTATTAAGAACGTTTCAAATAAACTGTGATGACGTTACCACCCAAGATGTTGACAAGCTATATCATCTCTTTCAAAACGCTTTGCTGTCTGCCGCAAATCAATCAATTCCAAGGATAAAATCTATGGTTTCTAAAAAGCATTTGGGCAATGTCTGGTGGAATGAAGCTTGTGAGGAGGCAAAAAAGGAGAAAAAAGTTAACGTTAAAAGCATACAAACGAAATAAGTGCGCTGAAAATCTTCTGGAGAAAAAGAAAGCAAAAAAATAAATTGAATAGAATTATAGCACAGGCAAAGCGACAATACTGGTCATCTTTTTGCAAACATAAGGTATCTAATTTCAAAGACTTGCAAAAAGTATGGAAAAAATTAAAAACAATGAAAAATGGAAGTAAACTTCCACAATACTCTATCAAACTCGGTAAATCTAATTTCCCTTCAAATTCTGATAAAGCTGAAGCTTTTGTTGACATGTTTGCCAAAAACAGTAGCATGAATAGTTTGACAGAAAAAAATAGATCATATCGGGAACAAGAGGGTAAGCATTATATAAGTAGTAGCAAAGACCCTGGGAATAACCACCTACCTAAATCCTCCTATAACACTACAAGAAGTTCAAGAATGTCTTAGTAAATTAGGCAGCAAGAAAACTTCAGTCGGCCTAGATGGTATTTCGAATGAAATGCTACGCCACCTACCAGCAAACGCTGTGCAGTTTCTCCATCTATTTTTTCAAAAATGTTGGAATGATGGTAAAATACCTCAGTTATGGAAACATTCCATTATCGTTCCTATATATAAACATGGAAAACCTCGCACTGATATAAACAGTTACCGTCCAATCGCCTTAACATCCCATACCTGTAAATTAATGGAACGAATCGTACTAAATAGATTATCTTATTACTGTAATAAGCATGATGTCATACCGATTAACCAAGCTGGATTTCAAACTGGCAGATCCACAGTTGAACATCTAGTCAAACTTACGACTCAAGTGAAACAACAATTTGCAAGACGAAAGAGCATACTAGCTACATTCTTTGACGTAAAAAAAAGCTTATGATCAAGTATGGCATAGTAGACTATTATACAAATTAAAACTGTTGGAATTAACGGTAACATGTATAATTATGTTCAAGAATTCTTAGAAAATAGATCAATTCAAACAAGAATAGAACATACTTATTCAAATCCGAGAACATTACAAATGGGACTGCCACAAGGTTCAGTAATATCTCCTATCTTATTCAATATTTTAATGGCAGATTTACCGAAAGGCTTATCGAAAGGCACAGAGTTAGGTCAATTTGCTGATGATATATGTCTATGGATGAGAGTAACGATGAAACGAATAACCCCTTTGAGGTCGCTGAACTACATAAAAGCTTTATACCAGCGAGAACTCAATAAAATAAATGTATTTTTACGAGAAAACGGGCTCGCACTTTCATTAGAAAAAACACATATAATGCTTTTCAATTCTGGGTATGACCCAGAAAAGCTCCCAGTTTTTACTTTAGATGGCATTGAAATAAAATATGTTAAATCTGTAGAATTCCTAGGTATAATCTTAACTTCTAAACTGTCATGGAACCAGCATATTGACCACATATTAAATAAAGCTTGGAAAAGTTTAAACTTTCTTAAGATTATAAACAAGCAACCATGGGGCCAAGATGCTTCGACTTTAATACCTCTATCGACCGCTCTTGTGCGATCTAGGTTAACCTATGCTCAGGAAGTATTTTTCAGCGCACCACAACATCTGTTAAATAAATTGCAGAGCATTGATTGCAAGGCTTACAAACTCGCTCTTGGTGTTTCCATACATACATCCAACTTAGGAACATACAATGAGATTGGAGTGCTACCTCTCAGCGAGGTTCGAAAAATAGCTGCGTCGAAGTTCGTTCTGAAGAGTTTTACACAGGAAAAAATTCTGTGCAAAAGAAGTTTGTTGAAATTCTGAAAAAGATTTTGGAAAACGAGCTAGAGGAATGCAATCTACAAAATCGATCTACTCGTATACTTCTTACCTTATCAGAGATTCCAACATAAATAGAAATGAAATCGTTGTTAAACCATCCTTTTCACCAGTACCAAGATGGGAACAAACGAAGGCCTCCTTTGATACGATTCATTCAGATTTGTCAAAAAAAGATTCACCTAACATACTAAAAATTTCCGTATGCATACACCTGGAAAATCAGTACAAGAACCAGCTAAAAATTTTCACAGACGTCTCAGTGCTAGAAGACAGTAGGACAGGGGCAGCTTTCGTAATACCTGACTCAAAAGTGGAGAAAATGTGCCATCTTGGCAGAAATTTTTCGATTTTCAGTGCCGAGCTGGCCGCCATCGTAATGTCCTTAAATTATATTCTTTCTTTCCATCTGAATGTCAGTCACATACTAGTATGTGCTGATTCTAGATCTGCTCTTGAAGTAATCCGGTCTTCAAGTTCAAAAATCCGTTTGGTGATAATAACAGAAATAAATCATGTTATACATCTTTTGTCGATAAAGGCACATCAGTTAGTTTTTGCTGGGTCCCCTCTCATTGTGGCATTTCAGCAAATGAGAGAGTCGATCAGGCTGCAAGAAAGGCAGATCGAAATGTTGAGGGTTCAGTTGATTGAGGGTTCAATTCCCCTTAATATTCCTTTGGATTTAACTGAATGCAATATTCTTCTAAACAAAACGTCGGATGAAAGCTTCAGAAACTTGATAATGAACTCAGATGCTCAGTATTATCAGAGTTGTGTTAAATTTGGTGGCAAAATCAACTCGAAAGCCTCGTCAAACAATCACCTTGATTCTCTGTCTAGAGAGATTAGAAGTTTACTGCACAGAATGCGGTTAAATTAAATTCCCTTCGTACAAAGTTCTGTAAAAAAACATTAGATGCATGTGTGGAGAAACACTCGGAGTAGGACATCTATTAATCAATTGTCCAAGAGCAAGGGAATTATATCGTAAGCGGGCGTTTGTTGTTTATCTGACGGATCCAGTCCGTCATCTGTGTCCAAGATTTTGAATGACTACTCTTTTCTTTCCTCAGTTTGTAAATGTTTGTTACACAGCCCAGTGGGCATTTACCTTTGATGTTCTATCCTTTAATATTAGATTGTTAATTACTTAGCATCACTTACAGTACTCTTGCTCCTATGCTACACTCAGTTTGAAGCGTACTTGCCTAATTCCGGATAAATTGACACATTTACATACAAGCGCTCGCGCGCGCGCCCCGCACACACACACACACACACACACACACACACACACACACACACACACACACACACACACGCACGCACACACACACACACACACACCACACACACACACACACACACACACACACACACACACACACACACACACACACACACACACACACACACACCACACACACACACTCACACACACACACACACACACACACACACACACACACACACACACACACACACACACACACACACACACACACACACACACACACACACACACACACACACACACACTCACATCCACACTTTGTCCCTGTATGTGGCCATCTCCAATCTCAGCTAATATCATAAGAAATGTTTATTCATACAACACATTTTCAAGAAACAACCACAGTTAATACGCACATTCCATATACTTCAACACATCGTCTGATATCACTTTTAGTGGAAGGAAGTTAAACTGAAGAAGAAAACACACACACACACACACACACACACACACACACACACACACACACACACACACACACACACCCGCGCGCGCGCGCGCGCGCGCGCGCACGCACACACAAACACATATATATGCATACATGTACGTACATGTATGCATGTATGTACGAACGGGACGAACGTACATGCATGCATGCATTCATACGTACATACTTACTTACATACACACATACATAATACATGCATACATGAATACATTGCGTACATACATACATACATACAGGTATAGGCTATATACATAGCCTACATACATACATGCATACATACATACATAGCCTACATACATACAGAATACATACATACCTAATACATACCATACATACAATACAATACAATACAATACAATACAATACAATACATGCGTACTGCTACAAATAGATCGAATTTACGTGGTTCCTCTCGTTAGTTCAGATCTAACCACTTGAGTTTTGTCAAACATGTGTTTAGCTCAATATGACGTTAGGCCTATTTGCCAAGTGACGTAGATGAAGTCAACGTAAGAATTCCTTTCTGCAGAGTGTCCGATTAGGCCTAATAAATACAGAAAGTGCTGGAAGTTTCAGGCTATTTCTAGATTGTTCCCATTCATTCTGGCTAGTCGTACGACTAGGCTAGGCCTATATCATTGCTCTGGAACTTTTTTTCATATTCCGAGCATCTGAGTACCCTAAATACGCCACGCTTCCCAAACTTTCTACAAGGTCCTATGCATCCCTTTTAGAATGACTTCGTTATTGACTGTCGACCTTTCCAAGCTCGTTCAGTTCAGTTCAGTGGTTATTTTAACGTATGTTCATCATGATGATAGTTAGTAGACGTTATTAAAGGACAACAGAGATCACTGAGAATGTCAGATCTGCTACTGTCTCTGGTCATTTTCTCTCACCTCTATCCTTCACATGTTAGAATCTAGATAATCCGCCGCTAGGAATACTTTTGAAAATACCTTTTTTTTTTTTTAATCACAATAGTCTGCCCAATTCTGGGCAATGGCGTGTGTGATGTCCGTAATACATGTGTCATATGAAATAGAGTTGACTGACTACGCTGTGCCATGTGTGTCCGTAATACATGTGTCATATGAAATAGAGTTGACTGACTACGCTGTGCCATGTGTGTCCGTAATACATGTGTCATATGAAATAGAGTTGATTGACTACGCTGTGCCATGACTACGCTGTGCCATGACTACGCTATGCCATGACTACGCTGTGCCATGACTACGCTGTGTTACGCTGTGCCATGACTACGCTGTGCCATGACTACGCTGTGCCATGACTACGCTGTGTCATGAGTGTCCGCAATACATGTGTCATATGAAATAGAGTTGATTGACTACGCTGTGCCATGACTACGCTGTGCCATGACTACGCTGTGCCATGACTACGCTGTGTCATGAGTGTCCGCAATACATGTCATATAAAATAGAGTTGACTGACTACGCTGTGCCATGTGTGTCCGTAATACATGTGTCATATGAAATAGAGTTGATTGACTGACTACGCTGTGCCATGTGTGTCCGTAATACATGTGTCATATGAAACAGAGTTGATTGACTACGCTGTGCCACGTGTCTTCAACTTGCGATTTCCTAAAGGATCGGAGAATGTGTGTGTGTGTGTGTGTTGTGTGTGTGTGTGTGTGTGTGTGTGTGTGTTTTGTGGTGTGGTGTGTGTGCGTGCGTGCGTGCGTGCGTGTGTGTGTGTGTGTGTGTGTGTGTGTGTGTGTGTGTGTGTGTGTGTGTGTGTAGCAGATTTGCAGATGTTTTTTCCACAAAGTCACCACACCATACACCCGTACATTGAAAACAAAGAAACAAAATCCAGATCCTCTGTATCAAACGTCAAACTACTAAAATTCGTACCAGAATGTCCATCAGTAATTGAACCGACAGATCTGCATCGTGCGTGAGAGTCAGTGGAGAAGAAGAGGAATTAAAAAAAAAAAAAAAACAGTTGGGAGAAAAAAGGAGGATGGAGGCCCCACCAAAAAAGTAAAAGAAAAAAGAATAAAAGAAAGATAAAAAAAAGAAGAAGAAGAAGAAGAGAGAGAGAGAGAGAGAGAGAGAGAGAGAGAGAGAGAGAGAGAGAGAGAGCATTAAAAAGGAGGTTGAAGGATCAAATACAGAAGGGGACAAAAAGTTATGGAGAATTAAGAGACAGAGTAACCAGAAACTGATCAACAAATATACATATGATATAGAATGACACATCTTTATTTTGGGACCGAGGTAACGGTCATAATATGATGATGGATCTGTGTCTTTTGTTACATATAAACACTTGGAACGTGGTACCAGAACAAGACACTTCCTCTGTCTGGATCTAATTGTACGAGAGACTAGGGCCAGCGCTGGGCTTTCACCTCGAGGAGTCAATGTTCTGCATACACCGAAGTGTTCAACACATAGGAGACGGGCTCTTTGTAGCAAAGACAATATACACAAGGCGTAAACGGGAACACCGCAAAACAAGTGGCAATAAACACAACGTAATTATCTGGTCGGCCGTGTGTGTGTGTGTGTGTGTGTGTGTGTGTGTGTGTGTGTGTGTGTGTGTGTGTGTGTATGCGTGCGTGCGTGTGTGTGTGTATGCGTGTGTGTGTGTGTGTGTGTGTGTGTGTGTGTGTGTGTGTGCTCATACTATAAGCAAAGTGAGTCTACATTTCAATTCATTTCGGTTGTCGTTTTGTGTTTGCACTTGTATGCGTATTGGTCCATGATTAACTTTAACGTTGACATTATGTCGGAAAATGCATTAGTGTCATAACACTTTGTAGAATGTTATCGTTAACCCCCCCCCCCCCCCCCCCCAAGCTTGAAAACTTCGCCGAATCGTACGGACATAAAACTGCGATTGACATTAACGCAGACTTTCTTATTGCTTATAACTATTGCTTCATGAAAGAAATATAGCATGATATTATTCATACAAATATTGTAATTAATATTGATTCTTTCAAGATCAACTAATTCAATGCCATTTCCTCCAAACAGAGATGGGGATCGAAATAAAATGTATCCATAAAGATGGATCTAACATAGATTACACATAAAGAGTTTTTTTCCCCCAAATATTGGAGTCAGTTCACTGCGAGTGTAGCATAGGCACAGCAGCGAACGCCAAGGGAGAGGTGGCAGATCTCCTTTGAGGGACACTAACGTGAGAGGTCAGTGTCAGGTGGCGCAGCCAACCTTCCAGCCGTATGGGTGACGGCGGGTCTAGCCTGTGTCGCCAGGGGACGTCTCCTGAAGATGTGGGGCGATCGGCGATGGAACACTGCCTGACTGCGATTACCGTGGCACGGGAAACCGTGCCCTGAGCCGAGCAGGCATGGGGGCATTCCTTATGGGGTTGGGTTGAAAAAGTGCCCTCTCGGCTATAGTCTGCGTGGACTGTAGAAGGGACTCGTGCAGTTGCTCCAGCGAGTTTTTCCTGCTCCCTCTTTATCGCGGCCTCACGTGGCATTGGACCATGGCCACCCGAGCAAGAAGAAGGTGCTCCTAAATACAGCCTTTTTGTTTGGGGAAAAGAAGGCGAAATACACCGACGCCCATCGTCGGCCGACCAACACTCATATTCGAACCCAAGGTCAAAAGGAACCAGAGCTCAGAGAGCGACATACGACGGCCCCCATACAGAACGCGCCCACTACTGCCAGCGACAACTGTTGCCACAGAATATGCAGTCCCACGTCTGCGAGTATACCTTGTCCTTAAGGGCCTCCGGCCAATAGGACGTTAATCTCACCTACGAACGAACCAAATGTAGCAAGTAAAAGACTGAGTTTATCGTTGTTGAGATTTCAGCGAGTGGGGCAGAATTAAAGAAGCAAATTAAAAACTGTTAGCAAAAACACGTCGTTACACGATTTCAGAAAATTATAAGAACACATTGTAAATTTCAGATCGTTGACAAAATGATCAAAAGTATTCGATTTCCATCACCATTATTGTGAATAAAGTGAGTGACAAAGTGAGCGAAGGTGGGCGCTTTTTCTGTGAAAAATATGAATTTGGTGAAATAAACGCGGAAAAGTTTCATCGCATGCACATGTGCGTCGGTGCGCTGACGAAGCACACTTTGAAGACATACAATGAATTGTCGCTTACAAAAAAAAAAAAGAAAAAAAAAGGAACACTCTAGAGATGGAATTGTCAATTGTCATAGAAATAAATCCCTCTTATGAAGTTTTCACCTAGACGATCGTGCAGGCGGCGATTGTGTAAGTGGCACAGAGGCGCTAAAAAAGAAAAGAAAAGAAAAAAAAATCGGGATAATATTGAAGACTGCTGCAATGAAGAGCGAACATATGAGACGGAACAAGAGAAAGAGAGAGAGAAGTGGCGGGCAACAGATTGGCAGATGAGAAAGTGAAGTGGAGGGAGGTTGGGGGGGGGGGGGGGGGGGGGGGGAGTGGTAAAAAGGAGAACGGTTGAGGTTATAGGGCCGTAAGAGGAACACTGAAGAACACATTATTAGAAGTGAAGTTACTATCGTCTGCTATTGCCGGTGCTGTTGCTGGAAATGGACGCGCATGGTGGCGCCCTCTGGAGAGAGGGAGGGGGGGGGGGGTGCGGGGGGGGGGGGGGGGGTGGCGAGAGCTCACTCACGCTGCTTTGCGACTAAGCAATAATTGTCATGAGTGGGTAGGGGATGGCGATGGGGGTGGGGGTGGGGGGGGGGGGTGGGTGAGTGTGGTGGATTTAATAGGTAGTGTCGTTCGCAAGCTCGATCAGCAGAGATGCCACGGAACAGCACCAACGAGTTTCTGGAGCAGTGCAGTGTCTCTGGTGGGTGGCGTCAGGATGACTGGACAGGGATTGCTCCCTGTCACCTGCCAGTGCTAGGGCTGAGAAAGTAAAAGCCCGGGTGTGGTTGTGAAAGGGAATGCCAGAATGAGTGGGTGCAGGGGGTAGGGTGGGGGATGGGGGTGGGGATGCAACTGGGGAATACGAAGATGAGGCAGAGGGGAAAAAATGCTGCTTCAGAGATCATCACAATCAGAAACAGACTCGCATGTATTTTGGAAATGGCCAAAGGTATGGACAGCTTTCTGTGCACTGTCAAGGATGACATGGAAAGCGGTCCAAAATATGGAAAGCTTTCAGTGCACTCTCAAATAAGACATGGAAAGTGGCCCGAAGTATGGAAAACTTTTAGTGCACTCTCAAAGAAGACATGGAAAGCGGTCCAAAATATGGAAAACTTTTAGTGCATTTTAGTGTATTGCATTTTATTTATTGTGTTTTCTCTTGTTCATTTCATTCATATGCAACACATCCACTACATACAATCACACCCTCCCCCTCCTCTCGCTCTCCTTCCCCTCCCCGTCCTCTTCTCTCCCTCACTCTCCACGCTTGCTCTACTTCCATTCTCTCCCACCCCTCCCTCCCTCCCCCCTCCCTCCTCTCTCTCTCTCTCTCCTCTCTCTCTCTCTCTCTCTCTCTCTCTCTCTCTCTCTCTCTCTTTCCTTTTCCTCCTCATCTCTTAACTCTACCCTCTTTCCTCGTGCCCTATTCCTCGAACTCAACTCGCCCTCTCTCCCACTGTCCCTCTGTCAACTTCATTCACTACTTTGGCTTCACAAGGGGAGATATTGTGCATGTTAATGTCTGTACTGTTTTTTTTTTTTTTGTCGCTGAGGAAGGCATATTGCCGAAAATTTCTTGTCCTGTTTTGTGTCGTGCATTAAAACTGCGTTACTTCACACTTTGTTTTGTGTGCTCTTCTGCTTTTTCGTCGTGTTCCGGTAACTCTGCATTTTGTTTCATTTGGAAACATTTCAGCTCACTCTCAAAGAAGACATAGAATGCGACTCAAAGTATGGAAAGCTTTCAGTGCACTCTGAAAGAAGACTTGGAAAGTGGCCCAAGGTATGGAAAACTTTCAGTGCACTCTCAAAGAAGACATGGAAAGTGGCCCAAAGAATGGAAAACTTTCACTGCACTCTCAAGGATGACATGGAAAGTGGCCCAAATAATGGAACACTCTCAGTGCACTCTCAAAGAAGACTTGGAAAGTGGCCCAAAGAATGGAAAACTTTCTGTGCACTCTCAAGGATGACACAGAAAGTGGCCCAAAGTATGGAAAACTTTCACTGCACTCTCAAGGATGACACAGAAAGTGGCCCAAAGTAGGGAAAACTTTCACTGCACTCTCAAGGATGACATGGAAGTGCCCAAGTATGGAACTTCACCACTCTCAAAGATGAATGAAGTGGCCCAAATATGAAAACTTTCACTGCACTCTCAAGGATGACATGGAAAGTGGCCCAAAGTATGGAAAGAACAACAATATTTTCACTGCACTTTCAAGGATGACATGGAAAGTGGCCCAAAGTATGGAAAACTTTCACTGCACTTCAAGGATGACATGGAAAGTGGCCCAAAGTATGGAAAACTTTCACTGCACTCTCAAGGATGACTGATGGAAAGTGGCCCTAAAGTATGGCTTCACTGACTCTAAAGACAGTGGCCAATATAGACTCTGCCTCAAGGAAGACATAGAAGTAATCTTCAGGAATAGCACTGCCGACAACAGAGTAAATCTGAATGAATGTAAATGAAACATATTGACGGTCACATTGACAGTTATATTGATGCTCGATATTAGAGAAAAATGACTGCATAGTTTACATCTGTATGAGTACTTACATGCATATATAGCTTACATACATCTCTATGCGTGTGTGATTTTTAAAAATTCTACTTTATTTACATGTTGTTCTTGTTAATTCATTTGTTTCCCTTCCTTTATTCTTTATTATTTATTTTTTTTCTTTTCCTTAAATGTATTCCAGTGAGTGGGGGTGTTCTTAGCGCCTTCTAGGATGAGCTCTATCTTTTTCACATGTACAGTACTGTTGTTTACACTTAAATATTTCAGTGGGGGGGGGGGGGGGGGGGGGGGGGGGGGGGGGGGGGGGGGGGGGGGGGGGGGGGGGCTTAGCTTAGCGGCTTCTAGGATGAGCTTTCACATTTTCAGTACTGTTGTCTACACTTATTTGTCTTGCACCGTAATTACATTATCAGCGCAACATATTAAGATTTGTCTCAAGGGAAATTTCCTTCTGTTGTATTGAGCCACACATTTATTTGTGAGTTTTCATCACCCATTCCTAGCCACGCAATTGTTATTTTTCTCTCCACTCCCTTCCCAACCCTTATCCCCCATTCTCTGCCCCCCCCCCCCCCCCCCCACCAAACAGATTATTACTCCAAGATTCTCGCCTACCCCTCCAACCCTCCCCACCCCGCCTCATTTTTGTTTCTTGATTATACGTATCGTGCTTTAAGATTGATTAGTCAGCTTTAAATATCGCTCTTTTCTGGAGGAAACCTTGAAACATGTAGGGAACAGTAAAAACACGAAACGAACAAGTGCGGTAACTCTCGCTCCCGTGATGAAATAAATACATGCCCATGACTCCAAACGAATACAGCCGTTGCCCTACTGGTTTGTTACCTCTTTGCTGGAGTTTTTGCACAAAATCGTTTCCGCCTCCCCCCCCCCCCCCCCCCCCCCTCTTAAATCCATACCCCTCTTTCCCCCACCTCCCTCCTTCACTCCCTTTCTCGACACCTCACCCTCTCCCTTTTCTTTTCTTTTCTTTTTTTCTTTTTAAAATTAAAGAGGAAGTTTACAGCAATACACAGATTAACTGCGTCTGACTGGACTGAGCTGTCTCTTCTTCTTTCGGACTTCATCCGTTTCATGCCGCTCACTTCTCGGGGCCAGGGTAGGACAGCCTACCCTGAGGTCAGACCTTGGTTGGCTGCTACAGGCAACTGACCCCCCCCCCCCCCCACCTCCCATCCCTTCCCCCCGACCTATCTCTCTCTCTCCCTCTCCTCTCTCCCTCCCCTCTCTCTCCTCTCTCTCTCTCTCTCTCTCTCCATCCCTCCCCCTCTCTCTCCTCTTCCCCCTCTCTCTCCCTCTCTCTCCCTCCCTCCCCCCCCTCTCTCTCCTCTTCCTCCTCTCTCTCTCCTCTTCCCTCCTCCTCCTCTCCTCTCCCTCTCCCCTCTGTCTCTCCCTCCCTCCCTCCCTCCCTCCCTCTCTCTCTCTCTCTCCTTTTTCACATGATATATTTAAGCCCCCCTTGTGTGGGTTTCGATCCCGTCTCCTTTGTTGTCACCCACCGGCAGTTGGGTGTGCGAAACCTGTAGCTGAAGAGCTATTTCTAACATTGTTTGTTTCTTACATCATTTGTTTAGTGTTGACTTCTGGCACTTTCCGTGTTGGGATGCGTGTACAGCATTGTTGTGTTGACTTCTGGCACTTTCCGTGTTGGGATGCGTGTACAGCATTGTTTTGACTCGATCCCTTCATTGTTTGGACATGACTGTAATTGAAATGAAATAATATACAATACACAGATGTATGGTTAGTAGCTAACTGTAATGTGAAATGAAATAATATGACAATACACAGATGTATGGGTTAGTAGCCTAACTGTAGATGTGAAATGAAATAATATGACAATACACATGTATGGTAGTGCTACTGTAGATTATGAATAATATGACAATCACAATTAGTAGTAGCTAATAGATGTGAAATGAAATAATATGACAATACACAAGATGTAGTAGCTAACTGTAGATTAATGTATAGCATAACATGTAGGATTGTCCTACTGAAATGAAATGAAATATTGACAATACACAGATGTATGGGTTAGTAGCCTAACTGTAGATGTGAAATGAAATAATATGACAATACACAGATGTATGGGTTAGTAGCCTAACTCTCCGTTTTATAGACGCGCACGTACAGTTAGGCTATGCTGCCTTCGCTGGCAAAACTCTCAGCATGTACAGTTGCAGACACTGTTGTGATTGACATAATCAGCTGATGTCACACACACACACACACACACACACACACACACACACACACACACACACACACACACACAGAGGTTCTTATGAATGACACGCCCCATGAAGCAGTTTCCTTTGGTCACGTGACAAATTTGGTGGCGAGAGAGTAAGAAATGCATGAAAGGTGAGATTTACGTCCTATCGGCCGTTGGACGCTCTTAATTAAGAACAAGGTGTCTCAGACTGTAGTCTGTGTAGTTCTTGGCGTGTCTGTCCCCACGGTGATTGGTCGGAGTCGCTGTTGTTGTTGGTCGTCTGCTCTCGTGGCAGCCTCCTCCCAAGGCCTTGTACAGTCTCTTTCAGGATCACTATATGGATCCACATGATCCAGTTTTCTAACTTGTCTCACCATGTCACTTCTGTGGGAGGATCCGTAATGGGGCGTCGATCCTTTGGATCCGTAATGGGGCGTCGACCCTTTTCACGGTGACTGTTCGATGTCGCTTTTAGAGATTCCGACGTTTGGGCAGAATAAGTTGGAAAGATAAAGTTACCGATAGAGAGGTGCTGAAAACACTAGGTGTGCAAAGAGAACTAATGCAGCAAACAAGATCAACAAACAGTAAACAAGTGGGGTATTTTTTGCTCCCATAAGAAAACCTAACACAGAGTAATTTTTATTCAAGACTGGCACAACCTTTTAACTTGAATAAAGTCAGACAAATACATAGACGAACAATCTAATAGTTGGGGAAAAACAAGCGCAGGCCAACAACTGAACTTCTTCATAGTAATGATTTGGCAGAGATTTGGACTTAAGGGGGGGGGGGGGGGGGGGGGGGGGGGGGATTTGAAGATGGAGAAACTGGGAACATGAAATTAAGAAAATATGTTACAGATATGAAAACTCTTCACTAGCTGCATAAGGGAACCATCGCAATCCCTTAAACAGTTCAGTTGTTGGCCTGCGCTTGTTTTTTCCCCCACTATTAGATTGTTCGTCTATGTATTAATTTGTCTGACTTTATTCAAGTTTAAAAGGCTGTGCCAGTCTTGAATTAAAAGTTACTCTGTGTTAGGTTTTCTTATGGGAGCAAAAAATACCCCACTTGTTTACTGTTTATCGTTTACTGTTCCCTGCTCATTTCATTTCCAAGATCAACAAAGCCTGCGTTATTTTGGACATCTACGGAGTTGTTTCCCTTGAAAATCATGAGGCACGACTCGCTTCCAAAGAACATCTTCACTGGAACCATAGAAGGCCAGAGAGCCAGAGGACGTCAGAGAAGACTGTGGACAGATGATGTCACAGAATGGACAGGGAGGAATCTGACACACTCCCTACGTGTGACGTAAGATAGGAAACCTTGAAGAGGTACGGGATCACGCAGACCTCTGGACACAGTGGACGGCACCCAGGCAAGATCAGTTTGGCCAGCTCGGCTAGAACACCCTACTGCTTCCCTTCCCTCCACACTCCCCTCCCGACCCCCCCCCCCCCCCCCCCCCCCCCCCCCCCCCCCCCCCCCCCCCCCCCCCCCCCCCCCCCCCCCCCCCCCCCCCCCCCCCCCCCCCCCCCGGCCCCTGGCTAAGCCAGAGGACAGGGGTATGAGTTTCAGAGGTTCGACCCAGGGCTGGACTCTGGGGAATCTCTTTTGACTCCCTCTGCCTTCCACTTTGTGTACTCCCAGTTCTTATAGAACAGGGAGTACCTTAGAATGGGAACGAAGAAATGCTGTCTGTGTGTCTGTCTGTCTGTCCGTGGTCAAAATGTGTTCCACTCGCTCCAGACAAAACTACTGGGCGATCTTTCTGAAAATTTGTAGGTATGTTCATTATGGGTCACGAGTGATGCCCGATGTTTCATTTTAACAGAATAGCCGTTACTAACGGCTATAACGGCCCAAAACGGTTTTTCTTCTTTAAGGAATATCTCAGCTGCTTTTTTGTTTTTGTTTTTTTGAGGGTATTACGTTCAGTAACGATGACGCGTTAGAAAAATTATGTTTTGAGTGACGTTAATTACATTATGACGCATGGTTGATTGTGACGTTTTTCAGCTCTCTCCCCCCTCCACCCCCTCCCCCCCCCCCCACCCCAAACACACACACACACGTATTCAAGATAAACTGGGAGTACGTTTATATGCTTAGCATCTTGTTTTTTTATCACTGCACAGCGGTTTAAAGCCAACTGCCTGTACCGGAGGATAGGAGGTGGGAGTCACGCAGGAGCGTCATGGGTTGCATCCCTAGGGTGGGAGGATGTGGTTGGAGGAAGTTCTGGACTCTCAGGTCGTACCGTCGGTTGTCCTGAACACCCATGTAAGAAATGCAAGTATAGCATGGTTTTGACGTCCGAACAACGGGGCGAGTACAAATAATGCGAGTCTGATCACACAAAACTGTCACAATAACGGGGTCTTTTTACACACACACACACACACACACACACACACACACACACACACATTCACTTTTTAGCCTTCTCCTTTCCACCCATCTTCTCTGTCTGTCTGTCTGTCTGTCTGTCTGTCTGTGTCTGTCTGTCTGTCTGTCTGTCTGTCTGTCTCTGTCTCTGTCTCTGTCTCTGTCTCTCTCTCTCTCTCTCTCTCTCTCTCTCTCTCTCTTCTAGAAATGTGCTCACTTCTCCTTTCGTTTTCTAGTGTTATAATTTTCATGCTGACTGCAACCAGAATATTACTGGTGTGTGCGCGCGCGCGCGCGCGCGCTCGTGTGTGTGTGTGTGTGTGTGTGTGTGTGTGTGTGTGTGTTGTGTGTGAGTGTGTGTGTGTGTGTGTGTGTGTGTGTGTGTGTGTGTGTGCATGCCTGTTGTGTGTGTGTGTGTGTGTGTGTTTTGTGTGTGAGAGAGAGAGAGAGAGAGAGAGAGAGAGAGAGAGAGAGAGAGGAAGAGAGA
>CM065729.1:76149308-76191808 GCA_033310375.1 Conus canariensis
TTTTTCTATCAAACATTCTGTCCACGTAAAGAAACGAATAAAGCTGAAAAAGTGGTAAACAGTAAGCATAAACAATGACAAAAGGACCAGACAGACATACATATTCTTCCCCTCTTGCCTCTTGTCCCCACACACTTGTACACATATTCTTCCCCTCTTGCCTCTTGTCCCACACACACTTGTACACATATTCTTCCCCTCTTGCCTCTTGTCCCACACAAACTTGTACACAGGCTCTCATGCATGCACAAACACACAATTATGGATGCACAACCCTAGAAAGGAAAAAAAAAAGCACCCAACAATTTCTAAGAATCAATGCATCAATGATTTACACTTTGTAACATGCCTTTTACACTATTCACCAGATAATGTAAATTTTTCTGAAGCACTGTTTTTTTCCCCTTCATAGTTTTCAAAGTAACTCCATAAATTACCAGCAGCATAAAAGCACTACATATGTATGATTATTTCTTGGTGTAGGAAATGACTGCTTTTACTGTGGTTTTAAACATTTCTCTCTTTTTCTTCAGACTGTTTCTTATAGAACTGAAAATGATTGCACTGTGGAAAATTCAAATCTTCTGCCCCCTAAAAAGTAGTCAGCGGTCAAAGAGCCTGATTTCAACAGTACGAATAATTTTAACTGCTTTGTTAAATTTATATGAAATCAATCATTTGGAAACACTACCTATCTGTCTATCTATATATCTATCTCTACATACATACATATATATATATATATATATATGTGTGTATGTATGTATGTATGCATAGATAGTATATATACTAAATCTGTTTGAAATCAGTATCACTGTAATGGTGCCATCCAGTTGATGCATCAATAAATACTGGCAGAATACAAGCACAAAATAGAAACTTTGTGAATGGGTATTTCATTAAAAAAAAAAAAAAAGACATTCGTTAAAAGGAAATGTTTTGCTGGAAAGACTTTCACCAGGGCATTATAGACACAGCCCAACATGTATCAACAATGATATTTGGCAAATCTCCATCTTCAAATTTATTGGTGCAAAAAACTGAAAACACATCTGTACCACAAGACAATGACAACTCAATAAACAAAAAAAATGTTGAAAAAAAGAAAAAGCAAAATGAAAAATATGAAAAGCCTGGCAAGAGATAGGCAGAAAGACCTCTGCAGGCAGACATATAGAGCAAGAAATTAATTCAAAGGGGAAAAAAAATTATCAAAAGAAACAACAATAACAGAAAATAGTGCTGTACTGCGCTTATTTAGTCTGCAGCAGTAATAGATTTTCAAGAGCAGAAAATTCTCAACAATAACACCAAAAAAATCAAATAATCCACAACACACACACACACACACACACACACACACACACAGAGAAAACATGTAAGCAATAAAAAAAATTCAGTACATGTGGAAAAAGCAGAAGAAAGCCTGCAATAAAGTAAACCAAAGCACAGCAAAAAAACCCCCCCAAAAACCCCAACCCACCAACCCATGCACACACCCGCCGTAATAACGAGGAAACCCCAACCCACCAACCCATGCACACACCCGCCGTAATAACGAAAACAACCCACCAACCCATGCACACACCCGCCGTAATAACGAAAACAACCCACCAACCCATGCACACACCCGCCGTAATAACGAAAACAACCCACCAACCCATGCACACACCCGCCGTAATAACGAGGAAAACCCAACCACAACCCATGCACACACCCGCCGTAATAACGAGGAAACCCCAACCCACCAACCATGCACACACCCGCCGTAATAACGAAAACAACCCACCAACCATGCACCACCCGTAATACGAAAACAACCACCAACCCATGCCACACACCGCCGTAATACGAAAACAACCACACCCATGCACACACCCGCCGTAATAACGAAAACAACCCACCAACCCATGCACACACCCGCCGTAATAACGAAAACAACCCACCAACCCATGCACACACCCGCCGTAATAACGAAAACAACCACCAACCATGCACACACCCGCCGTAATACGAAAACAACCACCAACCCATGCACACACCGCCGTAATAACGAAAACAACCCACCACCATGCACACACCCGCCGTAATAACGAAAACAACCCACCAACCCATGCACACACCGCATAATAACGAGGAAGTGATGAAATAAAGCAAACTGAAGCGAACAAAGAAGGAACATTTCTATTTCTTACACAATTAAAGCAACAAAGAGCAAAAACATACCAAACCAAACCTAAGAAACAAAATGCACAATCAGTATAAGGAAGGAAGAAATCATATCAGCCATCAACACCTGAACTGCAATGCAAGAATACGTCTTGTTGGACTGTTCAGGGCCCCGTTTGAGGTTAACCCTTTCTGTCCTGACCCTGCCACTGGCAGCGTAACCTTCCCAGCCTTGCATCTTTGGGCTGTTCAGAAGAAGACAGAGGATGCTTTATGCAAACCCTCAACTGTGATTCAGTTCATAAAATGGATTTTTTTCTTCTGCATACTCAGGCTGATACTCCAGCAGACACCCCCTGTGTAGACAGGCAAGGATTAATCCCACCTACCCAACAAAGGGAGTGGAGTTTTGTGTGTATGACCGTTTTTTATCCCATCATTAAGGCAGCCATACTCCAACTTCGGGGAAGGTGCATGCTGTGTGTAACGTGTCATCCAGACCAACGGCCAAACTGGCCTTCTCTTCCGAAAGCTGCTGATGGGATTTTACGTGTGTGCAAGATTTTATGTGCGCGTTCACATATGGAACCTTGGTTTATAGTCTCATTCAAAGGACTGTATGGGAAATGGAGTCAGAACCAATGTTAACTCCAAGGGAAAAATCCCCCTGTATCAAAACGGCCCAGTGGAGATTCAAACCCACAACCCCAGGATCACCAAGATTACAAGTCTGGCGCTCTACCACTGGGCTATTCCGGCCCCCCATAAAATGGATGAATAGCAATACAAATATGATTTTTTCTAAAAATTACATATAAGTTTTCATTTTGTTTGAATGATCCAGTGATGCATGATTCCCTGACAAATAGGACCGAATCACTTTGTCAGCATAATATTAGTAATGCAAGTGTGGTAAAATGCAAATGAAAGCTGAATGCACCGAAGTCATATACTTTATTTCCCTGAAGATGGAGTATGGCTGCCTTAATGGCGGGATAAAAAACGGTCATACACACGAAACTCCACTGCCTGTCTATACAGGCAGTGTCCGCAGGAGTATCAGCCTGCGAACGCAGAAAGAAAGAAATATACTTTACGCAACTAGGTAAATTTACATGGCTTTTGTATTTTTGTTCTTTTAAACTTCTTTGCTAAGACTGTCCACTATAATGTCATGTAAACTTGTCTCACTGCAACATTATTTCATTGACTCATGGTGTCAACTATTAAAAAAAAAAAGGAAAAAAAGAGAGAAAAAAACATCCTTTGAAATTTGCTTATTCAAAGCAGCATATGATACAATGAGAAAACAGCTTCAAAAACAGTTGCCCTTACATATTATCATTAATGTATGCAAATAAGAGTTAAAGGTGCTAGACTGGAACCGAGACTGATGTCCCACAGCTGGTCAGGTGTAGGCGTTGATATATTATGTTCATATGTGACTAACCTCTGGTGGGGCCTGGGGTAGAAAGAGTTAAGCTCATAGCGACCTCAGGGACTCACAATTTGTCTTTTGCAGGCAGTGACACCTTGGGCATGGCGAAAGGGTCAGCCGCTAACTTAGTTTACATCTCTTCCTGGGTCTGCATGAATTCTGGCCCTTACTAATTTTTGAAAGTGTATATCAATAGACAGACATACAGACAATCTTGTGAAACATGTCCATTATCACCGGCACATAAAATACGAAACGAAAAAGCATACACCAAAATAACACAGAAAAAGAATTTTCTTTCAGGAGAAACAAACAAAACAAAACAAACACAAAAAAAGATAAAAGAGCATGCATTTCTCAGAGAGAAAAAAATGATGCAAATATTACGTTTGCCAGGGATGAATATGACATAAAGCATAATCCATCCTTTGAATAAAATCCTGCTCAATGCGAAGACACAGATGCGCAGAGTCATATAAACACAAAGTGAAGCAGAAAAACAGGTGAAATGATCATGCACACACCCCAATGATCAGGAAATTGCTAAAAAGATACAAAATTAAAATAATAAGGCACATGCGTTTCTCAAGATTAACAGATACATAAACCGAATACCAAAATTCTAACGACTCAACTAATCATATCTCACCTCCAAAAGCTATAACGTAATACAAAAACAATTATCCCTTTGCATAAATCCTGTTCAACATGAAAACATACACGTGTTGGCAGTCATACACAAACAAAATAAAAAGCAAAACAGTGGGTCTGTCCTTACCATCACTGGGTCTTTCTCCAGAGACAGCCAAAAGGTATAAAAAGAAGAGGGAAAAAAATGAATAAAGTATGCAGGTCAGAAGTTAGTTAGTTAGTTGGTGTTTATAGGGTCCAGCGGACTACTAGGAGCCAAATCAGGACCTCAGCTATCATATCTAAGTCTCTAAATACAAATACCCACACTAGTATTAACATATAGCTTAAAATTTATGAGGACAAAAGCACAATTATCTGTTCAACTCCGACGACACCTGTATATATAATTAAAACACTATATTTTATAAAATAAGTTTACCTCTTTCAAAAAAGAAAAAATAAGATCTACTGAAATCTCACGAAATAGAACTGATAAATCACTGGTGGAAAAGAACTTCTCTCTGATACACATCAAATCAGCACATTCTGTCAAAAAATGATTAACACTGAACAAGCTGTCACACGCAACACACAATGGGGGGTCTTCCCCTCTGAGTATCCAACTGTGCGTTATATAGCTGTGCCCAATATGTAACCGTGACAAAACCGATTCCTCTTTACGGTTACATACCACCGATGGGAAAGGAATAGTTAAATCTGGGCAAATTTTAAACAATTTATTATGAATTTGATTACACCATTCACTCTGCCACAGTTCACGACAATACAAACTAGATTTATGACGTAGATCAGAGTGAGGAACAAACTGCATAGGCCTCCTGGAAAGACTTGCACCGAGAGCTTGTTTGGCTGCTTTGTCCACCACTGAGTTACCATAGATTCCCATGTGGCTGGGGACCCACAAGAAAACTATATGCTTTCCCGAAGAGACAAGCCGAGTATGAAGATCATGAATATCAGCCAAAACTGGATGTGAAACTTCTCTTGTCAATAGAGCCGACAATGCCGACAATGAATCCGATAAAATAAGGAAATCATTCTGATCTGACCTGGACACCGCACTGAGGGCCAGATTTAAAGCCTTTAGTTCAGCAGTATAAACAGACGACCAATCCCGCAATCTTAACAAAGTAGGCTCCTGAAAATTGTTATCACACACAATGGCAGCTGCAGCCCTCTCACCTTTTTTAGAACCATCTGTAAAAATCTTGATAAAATCTTGATAAAGTTCACATTGCCCAAGATAAAGTTGTTTATATGCAGCACTCGAGGTGACCTCCTTTCGAAATTGAGTTAAATATAAATTAATCTCTGGATTGGCGACTTTCCAGGGAGGTACATCAGTCTGTAATGGACCGTCATCAACAGCATCAAGGTCAATGCCAGCTGCCCCGAAGTGGGGCAAATTACGAATACCCAGTGGAGGAATCTCATTTGGCTTTAGATCATATTTGGCTCTAAAAGGCGGGTTCATGACAATATCATAGGCAGGGTTTTCTGGATTAGCCCTCAGTTTCAGATAGTAATTCATGGAAAGACACAACCTCCTTAGCTCCAGAGGGGGTTCACCAGATTCAGCATACAAACTCTCTTTTGGAGATGTGCGAAATGCTCCCAGAGCAATCCGCAGTCCTTGATGATGAATTGGATCAAGAGCTTTGAGGTAAGATTTTCTTGCAGAACCATATACCACACACCCATAATCTAGCTTTGGTCTCACCAAAGCCCGATACAATCGCAACAAAGTTCGCTTGTCTGCACCCCAATCAGTGTGACTAATAACCTTCAAAACATTCAAACCTGACTGGCAAGATTGTTTAATGTACTTAATGTGAGGCAAAAAAGAAAGCTTATTATCAAAAATAACCCCCAAAAATTTCACTTGTTTGGAAACTTTAATTACTTGACCATTGAGACTGATAGCTGGTTCTAAGACCTGAGATCTTTTCCTATGGAAATGAACACACTCTGTCTTAGTAGCTGAAAACTTAAATCCATTTTCAGTAACCCACTGCTGAACACGATTAACACACAACTGAAGTTGACGCTCAGCTGCAGCCAAAGTTTTCCCCTTGGCAGAGATGGAGAAGTCATCAACAAATAATGACTTATCAATTCCAGAATTTACTGACTGGACAATGTTATTAATCTTGAGATTGAACAGAAGTGGAGAAAGGATGCTACCCTGAGGGACACCCATCTCCTGCTCAAAAGGATCCGAAAAGGTCGAATGAAGCCTAACACTGAAATGCCTGTTAGACAAAAAATTAGCAATAAACATTGGTAAATTACCTTTGAAATCAAGTGCCTTCAAATCCTGGAGAATTCCATGCCTCCATGTTGTGTCATAAGCTTTTTCTAAATCAAAAAGAATAGAAACTACATGTTCTCCATTAATCAAAGCATTCCTGATAAAAGACTCATATCGAACCAGGTGATCAGTAGTACTGCGGTTGTTCCGAAATCCACACTGGGAAACATCTAAGGCCCCCAGACATTCTAACTGCCATAACAATCGAGAATATACCATTCTCTCCATAGTTTTACATAAGCAACTAGTGAGAGCTATAGGACGATAGTTGTTAGGGTCCGAATGATCTTTCCCTGGTTTAGGAATAGGGATAACAACCGCCTCTCTCCAAGAAGGTGGAAAATACCCTGAACACCAAACATGATTAAACAGAGACAACAACACCTTTAAACCCTCAGCTGGCAAATGTTGAATAAATTGATAATGAATGTCATCTGGTCCAGGAGCTGAGTTGTTGGCTTTCAAAATGGCGTCCTTTAACTCATCCATGCTGAAAACGCAGTTGTAATCCTCAGAACTATCTGGCACGAAGGAACAAGATTTTGACTCTGCTGATCTTTTGATACGCTGGAATTCCTTGCAATAATGATCAGCTGACGAATTTTGATGGATAGTAACAGCTAACAAGTTAGCAACCTCCTTTTTATTAGTAATAATCGATCCATTTACTTGCAAACATTTTATAACTGATGTAACCGACTTTCCCTTAATCTTACGGATTAGTTTCCAGACTTTCCTTGAATTGACCTTAAAGGACAGATTTGAACAAAAATTTTTCCAAGATTCTTTCTTCTTAGTTTTAAAAGTATACCGACACTTAGCCCTACACGCCTGATGTTTAACTTTGTTCCCCACCATAGGAAACCTAGCAAAAAGTCTTTGAGCACCTTTTCTCTTACCCTTCAAAGTTTTGCACTCTTTATCATACCAAGGGGTCTTAACATCATTTGGTTTATCACGGGATTTGGGAATAGCTTCCTTAGCACTCTCTACAATCACTTTAGTGAACATGCAGGTCAGAAAAGTCAAAATTCAGTAATAGAAAACAGGGGAAAATATATATGTGAAATTAAAAGCATATCTCACCTTTAAAATCAGTAACAGAGTGCAAGAACATTACTTGTCAAAAAGTCCTGACCAGTCTGAGGAGTGAATATGTGGAGACAGTCATTACAAGTATAATCCATGAAACATGTATAGGACCTATCCATGAAAAACAGCAGTTTCCTTTTGTCCATACCCAGCATTCTCATCAACGTTAAAACTGTAACATACAAACACAATTAACTGAAACATATACAAAATCTGGAAGATAAAAAAGTTGAAGCCACGCAACACCCTTGAATAAATTTGCAACATTTCCGTTTATTACAAAACCTTTTTTAAGTACCAAGCATTTATAGAATGTATCCATGAGAAAATCTGTTTATTTTCTTCTGTATGCAGCACTGTCATAAATGTTTCAACTATAAACCCAAGAAAGCTAAGGAGTGTTTCTACTGCATAAAAATTATAACCATTTGTTATGACAAAACGGAAGGGTCTTTTTTAATTATTGATTTACAAACCTTGTATTCTCAATTTCACAACATTCCTCTTAAAAAAAAAAATTAGCAGCTGAAAAATCATATTTAAAACAATTATCTATTTCATTTCTGTTCCCTGGAAACCGTTCAATTGTAACCATTCAAAAAAGAAAAAAAAGAAAATAAAGAGATTTAAAATGTGAAACATAAAAAATGAAACAAATGAAACAAACTGCGTTACTTCTGTCAGACGCGCTAAGGTCTGAAGGGAAAACACCTATACTAACACCGCCCCCCTCATACAACACACCCACACCCAAACGCAACGTTAACAAATAAACAATATATTTATTTAATACGACACGCTGTCAAGCATGCACACACCACCATTCTGCACGATAGACCCTCCCAACATCAACAGTACACACAACACAAAATATCCAACCAACAAGCACAAGCGTACATCAAAACCAGGCTGCCAGGCAACCACCCACTGGTGACCAACTAGTCGCACAACTCTTGGACCACAATGATGGCCACTTAAACTTGCTATGATGCACCAAACTTCCACAAAATGAACCCACAAACCATGTGAGTCATCAACTTATTGTCGGAGTAGCTGCATGTCCAGGTGAAATCCCCACAATCTCAAACTAGGCACGCTGTAACTTGTGGGACACACAATTTGGCTCGGTTAATCTGTTATTGCTCACCACACCGTTGATGATGGAGTAACGCGGACAAAGGCGACGAAGACGAAGATACAGAAGTCGATGAACACGCTACTTGGTTGAAGGGTTGAAAATAAGTAGTCGAAGGTTATACTGCAGAAACACGCAATCCTAGCATAAGACACCAGCCGACTAACGCACTGGAAATCAGCTGCCCGAAGATGTGGATGTAACAGCAGTGATGAGTCTGCACCACCACCAAACATGGGCGCGCGTGCTTCCTAGCACGCCCACAACTGCGGCAAGGCTGCAAGCCCGTGGGCCCCCCCGGGTCAGCTCCGCCTGGGTCAGCTCCTCAGGCCGTCACATCAGCCCAGACGTCTGGTCAACACCGGGTGCTGCTCATCCACACCGGAAGCGGTGGCGCTAACGAAAATGACACACCTGCATGCTCCAAATCAGTGGCTGGATTCACACTACATTTGCGCATTCCTACACTGTCACTTGTCACGAGTCACGTCCAATAGGACACACGTTGTACAGCTGCCCCGTGCGAGACAATTACTATCACACCAAGGACGAAACCTTCAACAAAACGTATGTTCACTCATTCATTGACTGGCCGATCAATATTCCGCCATCCCATAATGTCACTGACCTAAGGGCCCAAACACGACAACCATTCAGAGTCACAAACACAAAAGCATTCCATGTGACAACCACAACCAATTCTAGTGCTCTATCAGTCACCAAAAGAACCCCCCTCTATGCCCCTGCGCCAACACAGGTCTAAGCAAACAGAAGTCTCAGGCACCATCACAGTCAACACATCAACATCACCATAAGATTTAGACACCAGTCTCAAACAAACAATGAACAACTGACACCGCCATACTGACATACTGACAATGACACTGGCATGGGATATAACACTAGCCTTAGTGACACAAACCAGCAGCAGCATAGGTGACCCAACATATAACACAACATCAATGACATCAGGTAACGCCAACGGCAGCAACAACAATAACAGTCGACTATCACACAAGACCCAATAGCAACACCAACCAAACCAGTAACAACATAGTCAAAATCTCAGCATCCCAACCTGCACGTAGGAGTCACACTTAGTAATGGTCACACGTAATAAAAAAATATTTAAAAAAATCAGTAGCTGCATCAATCTTAAACACAGCAGCAGCGATAAGAGAAAATAATATTGACACTCCTGACACCCCTCTCTTATCAGTACCAACAATCCATCAATAAATATTATTATTATTGTTATTAACGTTGCTTAACGTCCAGCCGACTACGCAGAGCCACGTTAGGACGACACACACTGTCTACAAAACGAAAACTTCATTGCACGTGCGTCAACTGGCCCGAAGATGGGCCCCGCCTACCGGAACACAAAATGGGGAGGCGCCGGAAACGAGTCAGCGTCTGCGCATTCATTGAAATCAAGCACCAATAATTAAATACTGACCCCACAGCAATGATTGGAAGTAGCAGTATTTGAAAGTAGTTGGCGCCACAGGCAATCTCAATCGCTTTCAAAATAAAACCATGGCACCAGCATCCTTAGCCACGTCTCTACACAACAGTGACAGTGCCAGCACTACGGCCAGCTTAGTGGCAGCAGCCACAGCCATGAATTTGGCAACCATGCCACTTTGCCAACAAATTATCAACACGTCATCACCCCCCCCCCCTTCTCTCTTCTATCCACTTCTCCACTAAACTCACCCATCATATACCAATAGCGCGACCACAAAATAATAACCCCCTGACGATTCTCCTTTCACCAAACAAAATAACACAAGTAAATTTAAGTATCACTATAGCAACAGCACTAATAATCTACTAACCCCCCTTCCCCCAGCCTAGGACAGATTCCCAAAATTAAGAGAAGACTGGAGTTGACATACAACTCGGGTCATAGATAGGGAGGCCTACCCACTGCCATAATGGACTACACCTACAAACTTCTATCTTCTTCTTCACAATTAGCCTCTTACGCACACAACAACTAACACATACGACCAGACCCTATTTACAAAAGTCTACAACCCTAGCTCAATGATCAATCACTTCACTTAGAAGACAGCCAAACCTTGCTTCAAACTTACCCGAGAACCTTGAACGAAACAACAACGTAGGGAGGCGCCACACACTGACTACACCCCTACACATACATTTACGTGGCGTCACCAGAATCACACCTTGATCTGAATCGTGACCCACTCTTACAAAGAACGGAGACTCCACTTGGTGAGCCAGGAACAGCCTCCCGAAAACCACACCCCTCAGGTCCGAAAGACCCAACGCCAAGAGTCCTGCTCGACACCCCAGCCAGAGACAGAACTGAATTTAGCGCGCCCTGCGCGCTCGCAGGTAAAATGCGGGCACTCACTCAACATGACTGCACGTGCACAAGACAAACACACACTGCACGGGACAAACGCGACGCACAGGTTCTGGGTTTGACATTCGCTCAACCCCGGGTGTTTATTAGACATGTTCCCGGGTGTGTCACGTTCTCCCCCCTTCCACCGCCTCCTTCTCTATCTTTGATGCCACGTCACACAAAACCGAGCTCTGGGTCATGACAACTTCACACTTTGTTTTGTGTGCTCTTCAGCTTTTTTGTCGTGTTCCAGTAACTCTGCAGTTTGTTTCATTTGCCGAAACATATAACTGCAGAATGAATCCTTAAGAGCCTATCATATACATCCTGGGTTATGCCGATCATTTTATACATACTACTTCAGCGCTCCACACAGGAGGAAAACAACTGTAATTTCATGTTCAGCATTGTGGCCCATTGGCAAACTTAATCATCTGTGGATGTGTTTACCCAACCCTCTGAACCACTATATCAATATTTTACAGGAAATGTTCTATAGATTTGTCTGGAACAAACAAAAAAAGAGATCAAATCAGCAGGAATGCCTTGGTAAAAAAACACACAAAAAACTAAAGATGGTGGCGGGCTTGGTATTCCCTACATTAAAATACATATGAATGCGCTAAAGGTAACTTGTTTCAGAAAGTTCTTTAAAGGTAACTTGTTTCAGAAAGTTCTTTAATACTGACTTTAAATGACAACAAATTCTCCTCTTTCATTATCTGGACATGAATACTATTTTACATCCAAGTCTGTTTGCCGAACAGAAACACACCAATGCCTTTTGGAATGACACACATTAATCATAAACAAAATCTTTTCATGTCAAATAAGACCAGAGACAGCTTCTGAATTGCGAGCAGAACCTTTATCTTTCAATAAAAACAAATAGTGAGCAGTCACATACTTTTTTGATTTGGAGAGACAGGAAATATTTGTTGTTTGTCAACTGATTATTGAGGTAGGAAATTTTTACACATATAAATTTGCTAACAAATGTAATGTCAACATAACTAAATTTCAAGTCTTGAATTACTCAAGGCAGTAAAGGCAAATGTATGAAATGTAGATATCACAATTGATGAAGATAAACACTGCAAGCTCATGGTTCCTAAGTTTGTAAATTTCCTGTTAATGAATATTACAGGAACAAGAACACTCTACAATATATTAATTACAGATAAAGAAAAGAGGCCAAACAGTTGTACCAAATGGTAACGGAGCATTGATAATCTTGACGACAAAATGCTTTGAGAAAACACATAAAATGACATTGAAAGAAACCGGTTTAGTAAACAGCAGCTTGTGTAGTTTATGTTTTACTGAAAAGGACAGCATAACTCATTGTCTTTGGAACTGATCAATGCAGATCTTTCTGGTCAGAGCTGGAAGAATTCTTTCATACAAACTGTTACAATATTGAAAGCTTACAGCTTAAAAAAAAAAAAGAGATAACATTTGGTACCAGTACAAACTTCATTAGTGACAACGCTTTTGATCTTATCCTATAATTCCCAAAATACTTAGTATATCAGAATAGACAAAAAACAATAAAACCAACCCTTATCTGTTTAGAAGAAAACTGAAACATAGGTACAAAACAAAACTTTACAATCAAAAGATAAACATGATGTCAGAAATATTAAAAAAAATGAATGAGCAAATTGTTTGCCTCTCATATATGATATACAGATTAGAGACCAACGTCTTCTAGTTCATTTTTTTTTTCAAACTAAATCTGACTTATGCTTAAAATACACACACAATTAAACAAGTGTGATATTCTTTTAAGTCCTTATAAAAGACAGAACACCATCTGTTGAAAACAACGAATGTAGAGCAGGATGAATCAGAAGAAAAGAGAGAGGAGAATATGGGGAGGGATGAGTTGGAGGGGATCGGAGAAAAAAAAAAAAGGAGAAAAAAAATGGATGCTAATGACTGAACAGTCTCCCATTGACTTTTGTCATTATCATGCATCTAGCTATCAAAAGTTTGTGTCTTCTTTGAAAAAACTGATGAGAGAAAAAAAAAAGAAGCTTAAAAAACTACTCTCACTGTACATATGGTTTACGTATGCAATAAGGGTTAAAAGTGTAGATTTGAACCCAAATTGACACCCGACCTCTGGTCAGGTGCGGGCGGTTGATCATGTGCCCCTAACCTCTCGTAAGGCATGGGGCAGAAGAGTTATGCCCACTGCGATCTCAGGGACTTACAGCTTGTTCTGTGCAGACAGTGTCACCCTGGGCAAGGGGAAAGTGTCAGCCTCTGACTTAGTCTCCATCTCTTCCTGCATCTGCATGAATTCCAGCCCTTACCAGTTTGACAGTGTACAGGAATAGACAGCCATATTCAACAGCTGGTGAAACATGTGCATTATCACTGGCATCCACAATACAAAAACACACACACAGCAAAATGACACAGAAAAAGAGTTTACTTTCAGGAGAAACTAACAAAAAAAAAAAAAAAAAAAAAAAAAAAAGCATGTACATTTTTTAGAAAAAAAAAGAAAAAGAATGCTGCAAATATTAAACTTGAAAGGAAAGAATACAGCATAATACATCAACAATCCTTTGCATAAAATTCTGATCGATGTGAAGAGATACATGCGTAGATAGTCAACACACACAAAGCAAAGCAGACAAACAGGTGAAATGAACATGCTCACACCAAAATAATAAGGGAACTGCTAAAAAGAAGTAAAAGAAAAAAAATCAAAATATACATATTGCTCAGAAAAAAAAAACCCAAAAAACCAAATACCAAAATTCTAAGGACTAACTAAAACAAATCACACCTTGAAGATCTATAACTTTGCATACATCCTGTTTGACATGAAGACATACATGTGTAGGTAATTTTACACAAAGTAAAAACAAGAAAATATCAAATGGTAGAAAAAGCAAAACAGTACAAACACACACCAAAAGCATCAACAAGAAAGAAAAAGGAAAAACAAAATGCACCAAAAGGTGAACCAGAGAGGCACTGTCCTCTATTGCCCGCAAAGAAGCTGGGGGTCAGTTCTACACCACTTTTGGAAGCCTGCACAGTGTTGACAAAGGGTGCAGGCACGCACATGGCATTCTGTTAAGATGTCTGGGGACATGGTTGCTTCTTGGCAGATGAAACTGTGTAATGGCCCTGGATGTGACGCGACAGAACCATGGGAGTGTCCCCAAGGATGCACCAGCCCATATTTCATCACCGTAGAACCGGTTGGTGAAGGATGCCACCATCAAGCAACTGTTGTACGCATCCCACAGCCTCACTTGTTGAGGTTACGGTGACAGGTGAAAACAAAACAATTCCCGACACAGCAGAGCTTTCGCCATGAGGTCTTATGTGCCCTCTGAAGAGGATTCAGATGCAGTCTTTCCTGTTGTCAACAGGACTTTCCCTGTGGTCTGTGGGTCTTTCCTGTTGTCAACAGGACTTTCCCTGTGGTCAGTGGGTCTTTCCTGTTGTCAACAGGACTTTCCCTGTGGTCAGTGGGTCTTTTCTGTTGTCAACAGGACTTTCCCTGTGGTCAGTGGGTCTTTCCTGTTGTCAACAGGACTTTCCCTGTGGTCTGTGGGTCTTTCCTGTTGTCAACAGGACTTTCCCTGTGGTCTGTGGGTCTTTCCTGTTGTCTACAGGACTTTTCCTGTGGTCAGTGGGTCTTGCCTGTTGTCAACAGGACTTTCCCTGTGGTCTGTGGGTCTTGCCTGTTGTCAACAGGACTTTCCCTGTGGTCAGTGGGTCTTTCCTGTTGTCAACAGGACTTTCCCTGTGGTCTGTGGGTCTTTCCTCACCATCACTGGGCCTTTCCCCAGAAACATCAGAAAGGTATGGAAAGGAAGAAAAGAATAAGGCACACATGTCAGAAAGGTATGGAAAGGAAGAAAAGAATAAGGCACACATGTCAGAAAGGTATGGAAAGGAAGAAAAGAATAAGGCACACATGTCAGAAAGGTATGGAAAGGAAGAAAAGAATAAGGCACACATGTCAGAAAGGTATGGAAAGGAAGAAAAGAATAAGGCACACATGTCAGAAAGGTATGGAAAGGAAGAAAAGAATAAGGCACACATGTCAGAAACTTAAAACACTGTGATGAAAAATAGAAAAAAAAAGAGATGCACATCAAAATTACAAGAAATGGATCAAGCACATCACTCCTTTAAATCAGTAACAGAATGCAAGAACATTTCTTGGCAAAACGTTCTGACCAGTCTAAGGAATGAATATGTGAAGATAGTCATTACAAGTGTAATCAAAGAAACGTGTATAAAATCTATCCATAAAAAATCTGTTTCATTTTCGCTGCCCACAGGATTTTCATCAGTGTTTGTGCTATAAACCCAGGAAATTTAAGGAATGTCTCTGTTGCATAAGAAAATGTAACATTTGCTCCAACAAAGTGGATACTTTTTAATTGTTAATATAAACATACAGTCAAATGAAACATGTACAGAATCTACTCATAAGAAAATCTGTTTCATTTTCGCTGTACACAACATTTTCATCAGTTTTTGGATTATAATCCAGGACACTTAGGGAATATTTCCCTTGCATAAAAAATGTAACGTTTGTTCCAAGAAAGTGGATACTTTTCAACTGATAAATATAAAAAATACAGTCAAATGAAACATGTACAGAATCTATTCATCAGAAAATCTGTTTCATTCCTGCAGTACATAGCATTGACATCATTGTTTAGATAATAATCCCAAGAAATCCAAGGAGTGTTTTTCTTGCATAAAAAGTATCAATATTTGTTCAAAATACAGGGATTTAAAAAAAAATTGTTATTGCTAATTTATGAACATTTGTGTTTCTAATATTAATGAAATTCTTTCCTTTTTTAATCACTAACATATCATATTTAAAACAGTCATCAGGTTCCATTTCTTTTCCCTTTAGACAGTTCAACGGTAAGCATCTTTATAAAAAAAAGAAAGAAAATAAAGAGATATGAAATGCAGAACATGCAACTGTTAAATAAGTCTTTAAGAGCTGAACATTCACCTGCAGGGTTATTCCACACATACAGATCCTCTTATGTTACTATTTCTGCTTACAATACAGAAAGAAAATAACCCAAAGTACAATGCTCAGCATTATGGTTCCCTGACAAACTCAAAATTCTTAGAAACAAAAACAATAGTCTTCCAAAGGGAAGAAAACAGTACAAAAATCACAGTTGTCAAAGATGAATATCACCTAGTTGTATTGTGCTTTTTTCTCTTCACTTGAAAAAGGCCAGGAGGCTGAAAATCTGTGCAATATCATGAAGAGCGGTTTTGTGGTTTTTGTTCAAAATTCTTGGCCTGTCTATAGTCTTTGCAGTCTTTTCATTGTCATTGTCCCCTCTGTTCAGCAAGTTTCTACACTCACTCATGTTCCTCTGTTTAATGATGGGAATACAGAAAGCCTGGACAGTCACAATCTGGTGAAAAATATCAAAGAAAAGAAGGCACTGAGCCAACTACAAGCAGATCAGAAGAGGCCGTCAGAAAGGCACCAAAATCCTCCGGCTAATCCCACATCAGGAGTCCCTCAAATCCACCATCGTCAGACACCACAGCTGGCTCTCCTTGCTCTTCATTCACAGTGTGACACAGCCCTCTTCTTTTCTTTGGCCTCTGACAAGTAGTCCCAGTCTGAATCATCCCGCCTGTTGCTCCTGTCATTAGGAACGGACGGGGCCGGAATAGCTCAGCTGGTAGAGTGCCGCACTCATAATATTGGTGATCCTGGGGTTGCAGGTTCAAATCTCCGCCAGGCCTGTTTCGGTAAAGGGGGATTTTTCCCTTGGGGTTAATCTTGGTTCTGACTCCATTTCTCAAAAAAGTCCTTCAAATGAGACTATTAACCGAGGCTCTGTGTGTGAACGCACATATAACTTCTTGCACACACGTAAAATCCCATCACCAGCTTTCGGAAGAGAAGGCCAGTTTGTCCGTTGGTATGGATGACATGTTACACATAGCATGCATCCTGTGTGAGAAAGAATGAAGGACACTAAGGAAATTGACTGGATGACACAGAAAATGACTGAATAAAATAAGCTCCGTCAGGCAGCTCTTCAGTCGGCACTACCCAGGTAGGCAGCATGTTGCATACATGAGAGTGTGCATTGTCAGTGGCTAGAACCTTTGGCTAGGCACTTTATAAATGCTATGTTGTTATTATTATTATTATCATTTTAATTATTACTATCATTATTATTATCATCATTATCATAGTTATTATCATTATTAATGTTGTCTTGTAATTAAAAATGCTCTCTTGTTTATTTTCATCATTTTCTTTTCTGTTTATGACATTTTTACCTTTTCAGATCAGCTAAAACCCTGCTATTGAGGTCTACTCCCTTGCGAGTGATGCTCATGAAAATGACACTATTGTCGAAGCTAAGTCAGTTGTGCACTGATGCAATCAGTCACTCACTCTCTTATTCACACACAGCACACCAGGTCACCTGATAGTGCTTACATATCACTGAGGAGGGGCTGACAATGTTCAACTGGTGTTTAGCTGGCAGCCTGGTACCTTCAAGCAGGTAGTCTCTCGACAGCCCCGGAACACTGCTGCATTCCTCTGTTCAAAGGCATTGCGCTGCAGTTGCCTGCTATATCATGTTTCTGTCTGGAGACAGTCACAGAAATTTCACATGAAAATTTGCAGTAGGCATCAAGTGCACAGTAAATTAAAAAAAATGAAAGCAAAAAACATAAATTCGGCATGGAATGGGTTTCACAAGTTCAGGAATGGTTCAGCTGTATAATTTAAAGCAATTACCTTTTCAAATACTGTCAAGAGAAAAATATGTCTTCTGAATCTCCCTTCTTTGAGAAGATCTCATTCATGAAAAAACACGTAGTAAAAACAATATGGAAAATGCTTTCTGTCAGTAAAATAAACAAGTAAACATCAAAGTGCAATCCAACTCTTTTTCAGGTACAAGACCACAGAGACATGTGTTTGCTTAACTATTTTTGTACTTGTTTGTGTATCCCCACTGAACACAAATGTGTGTTTTCTTTTCCCTGTTGAAGACAACCATCTGCTTGGTTTTCCCCGTTGAAGACAACCATCTGCTTGGTTTTCCCCGTTGAAGACAACCATCTGCTTGGTTTTCCCCGTTGAAGACAACCATCTGCTTGGTTTTCCCTGTTGAAGACAAACATCTGCTTGGTTTTCCCCGTTGAAGACAACCATCTGCTTGGTTTTCCCCGTTGGAAGACAACCATCTGCTTGGTTTTCCCCGTTGAAGACAAACATCTGCTTGGTTTTCCCCGTTGAAGACAACCATCTGCTTGGTTTTCCCCGTTGAAGACAACCATCTGCTTGGTTTTCCCCGCTGAAGACAAACATCTGCTTGGTTTTCCCCGTTGAAGACAAACATCTATTTGTTGTCCCCACTAAAGACGAACACCTGTTTAGTTTCAAAACGAAGTGACTGAGGGCGGAAAATGATTTTCTTCATCCAACAGCCATTTTGATTTTGCGCCGAATATGAGAAGATAACTGGTTTCTTGTTCTTCATTTTCACTGTCCTAAATGTTATTTGTTTTTGCCTGAAGAAGACCCAAGAGGTCGAAATGCGTTGTTTCCTGTCCTGTACTCTGTCTGTGTCCTTGGCGGTAACCAACCCCTTCTCTTTCTAAGTTAAACATCTGTTAAGTTTTCCCCACTGAAGACAAACATCTGTGTGGTTTTCCCCTCTGAAGACAAACGTCTGGTTGGGTTTCCCCACTGAAGAAAAACATCTGTTACGTTTTTCCCACTAAAGACAAACGTCTGTGTTTTTTTTTTGCCAGCTGAAGACAAACATCTGTTTGGTTTTCCACAGTGACACTGAAGACAAACATTCAGTTTTTCCAACTGAAGACAAATGTCTGTTAGGCCTGTCTGTTAGGTTTTTTCCACTAAAGACAAAAGTCTGTTTGGGTTTTTTTGCCAGCTGAAGACGAACATCTGGTTTTCCACAATGAAGAAAACATCTAGTTTCCCCACTGAAGACAAATGTCTGTTAGGTCTGTCTGTTAGGTCTGTCTGTTAGGTTTCTCCCACTGAAATAGAAATGTCCACTCTGACCAGTTTCTGTGCTCAGTTGTCAGCTGGGACGGTAGTGTGGTGGAAAGAGGGTGGGGGGGGGGGGGGGGGGGGTTCTTTTGCTCAGTTAGCTACGCAAGCTGTGAAACATGCTAGCATTGCCAGTGATGTTTTTTTTTTTCAAATTCTTATTCTTCACAGTCAGAACCATAGAAATTCCGCTGAAGTATCAGAAACAAACCTGCATTCATTCATCCAGGTCTGTAAAACGTACTTAAAGCACATTCTGTTTCAAATGACTTTCAGCCTGCGAGTAGGTTGTGGGTCTTTTTTTTTTCTTAAGTGCGCAACAGCAGGACTACAAAACAGCTACCACAAAACAACTTACAACTCATCTTCAAAACAGGTTTACAGAGGAACAGAAAAAAGAGTAACCAGCAACACTGTTCACTATGGACAAGACTTTGACAACTTTAAACTTGATTGTGGCTTTTATTCATGATAGTTCTGTGTGGAAAGACATGACTCAGACAGACATGTTTGGCAGCTTCAGATGGTACAATCATTTTTATTGATGATGCTGTCAATGAAAGACACAAACTTTACAATGAATCTGACAGATTCAGACAGCAAAATCAGCTTTGTGTCTGATGTTGTCAAGGAAAGATGCAAATTCTACAAACTGTTTAGAAGCTTCAAATTGTACAGTCACTTTCATTCATGATTCTATGATTGAAAGATGCATCTCCTACTGACATTTTGGCAAGTTCAGATTATACAACCACAGTTAGTTAAAGTGCGATCATGGAGAGATCTACGTTTCACAGATCATTCTGCATCTTCAAATTGTACAATATCGCTCTTATTTATATCATGGAAAGATATAAATTTTTAAAATTATTCAAAAATACAAAACGTTGACATGTTGCAGAGCGAAAGCTGTGGTGAACAGCATTGAAAATTATCACAGTGTGTTGGTGTAATGAATCCACATGAGTTCTTTTGAAAAAAAAAAACTACACCTGTAAACCATTAATAAGAAAGAAAGAAACAAACAGCATAGTTGAATGAAAATGTGTGCCAATGAAAACAGCTTCTTACCTAGCATTATTTTGGAAAGTACATAGTATCAGCATCTCCTGGCAAGACAGGGTGACCAACACCAAAGTCCTGTCTGGCGCTGGCCTCCCTCCCTATCATGTATACCCTGCTGAGACAGCGTCGGCTGCGTTGGCTGGGCCACGTTCACCTCATGGAGGATGGTCGCATTCCAGAAGACATCCTCTATGGAGAGCTTGCTGCAGGGCAGAGAAGCATTGGTCACCCACAGCTGAGATACAAAGACGTTTGCAAAAGAGACATGAAGGTGCTTGAGATCAACACTGAGTCCTGGGAGGACCTTGCAGCAGACTGCAACAGCTGGAGAAGCACTCTCAAGAAAAAGCTGCAGATTGGCGAAGACAAACTGACAGCAGCCTGCAGAAAGGGGATGACAGCCAACAAACCAGTGTCAACATACAGATGTGACTGCTGCGACAGAGACTGCCACTCTCACGTTGGTCTCTACAGCCACAGGCGATGCTGCTCGGGTCAAGCAGACAGCCCAGATAGCTAAAGATTTGGTTGGATATACTCTATCCACAGTCAGCTATGACTGACGGAGGCCTACAACTTCATAATGACTATGACATTTGTAAATATTACATTACTTTTTTCCCTTAATATTTGTACTGATGCAAAGCATGCAGAGACATCATAAAACAAAAATCACATGTGAAGACTGCATTACATATAACATAATGTCCAGATAAAAAGCAATATGTCCTCCCCCCGCCCCCGGATCGTTACACACTCAACCTGCCAAAAGCGCCCTTACATTACTTTCAAGGGAAAACACACCTTGAATTTCCATCCCTCATTTATCATCTGTAATGTTTGCTTGAAAATACAGCTGGAGAATAAATGGATACAGACACACCATTGGATACTATGATGTCCTCATCATGAATATACACACAGTCATTCATACCACTGGATATTATGATGTCCTCATCATGAATATACACACAGTCATTCATACAATTGGACATCCATGGCAAAAAAAAAAACAAAACAACAAAAACATTTACTCAACACAGTTTACAATGACTAAAACAGACAAATATTTGATTCAACGAGCGTGGAGAGTTAATGTGACCATACCTCTTCCATAGCCTACAGTCTATACTTTACTGTTCAAGGTCTTTGGAGATTCTTTCGTACACTGACTTTAGTGTCATCATGATATGGAAGTGCTTCAAACCATTCTTACCCCCAATCCTGACAAAAGCAAGCAGAATAGGAACATTTGCCTCCTGGACACTCATTCACTATGATGTGAAAGGAAAATAACATTTCAGAGATGCCACTGATAAATCAGTTATGGGTCACTTTTAACACCTCCCTAAAGACACATCTTCCCCCCCCCCCCCCCCCCTCCCCTGATTAACAATATCCACTTATCTCTGTGCGCGAGTCTGCTTGTTTTGACCTGCTCATGCTCGCGGGTGCGCACACGCGTGCGCGTGCGTGTGCGTGTGTGTGTGTGCTTTGAGTTAGAATGAGTATTTTATCATGTTTCTGTAATATGTGCTTTGGGCTCTGGCGAGGTAAAGCGCTCTATAAATATCCTTTTACATTATTCAGAGGAGTAAGACTTTAAAAAAAAAAACCCTCCACTAGATGACCTTGATCCATATGCAGGTTTCCTGGTACCACCCCCCACCATCCCCAACGCACACACACACATCTGTTTTATGAGAATTTCTATCACAAGTGTGTAATCTATGACAGTAAATGACAAAAAGGCATTATAAAACAACTACTTGAATAAAAGCCAAGGTTTAAAACTAATCATTTCTAGAAGATTCTGATGTTCAACATGTGTCTAAGACATTTCAAAATCTATTACAAACAAATAAATAAATAATTAAACATATGTATATTTAGATTGTTAGTAATGTTAGAACCAACAAACAAATTTGAATTGATATAGGCAAACTGGAGAGCCCTCAAACAGAAACCCCAGTAAATTGTAGAAACTGCCTCAGAAAATAACTTTTGACTTGCCCAAACCAAGGGTTATCATCAAAATATTTTCAAAATCTATACTTTTGTCTGGAAGAAACGTTAAAAATATTGTGACCAAGCCAGCATTGTGACAAAGCTATAAAAAGGCACGACACATAGTTTCCCGCTTCAGAAAATAACTGTAGACTAGGCAAAGCCAAGGGTTATTATCAAATCATGTCCAGATACTTTTGTCTTCTTGGAACAAACGTTAAAAATATTGTGACCTAGCCAGCATCGTGACAAGCTATAAAAAAAAAGGCACGACACAGTCTTTCCATGTCCCTGGAATCTACACTGTCTGGGCCTGTAGGCTCTTGAGGGAGACCAGCACGGAGTTGAAGGTCGGCCGCCTGCTGGGGTCCATCTCCCACGTTTCTCTCATGATGGCGTACACTTGTGGCGGGCAGTCGGGCGGTGCCGCCATGCGCTGTCCCCGCTCAATGCTGGCCAGCACTTCGTTCTGAGGCTGAACACAATGGACGGTGTTTTAGAGGGGAAGGAAAATGAAAACCCAAAAGAGACAGGCAGACAGATGGCTTTCCCAGCCGCCTCCCCCCCTTCTGCCTTCCTAACCCTCTCCTTTTCTTTCCTACACCAAAGTGGAAGACATGTGTGTCTGAGTATTGTGCTTGGGACAGCAATGCTCTACTATCGCAAAAGCATCTGAGCTGCTTCAGACCGCAGGTTTTAAAGTTAATAAATGACAACAATGACATCCAGAAGGCACTCACAATAAAACCTAGCCCAAGCAACATCACAGAAATGAAAAAGAAAAAATCTTTGTCCAGCCAGGAGAAGTAACAGTTGGTATGGACTAAAGCAGTCACTCCTCATACATCTTTATTTGATACAACATGCAAAATATGAAATATCAATACTTTTGTCACTGATAGAATGGTTTAACATTCCATGATAAGAGATTATTTCATGAAATATAAACAGTTATGTCACTGGTAGAAAATTTTAATATTCCATGAAAATTGATCACTTCATAGATGGTAACCAATTCAAAACAGTAGCTTCACAGAGTATAGTTTGTAATGACCTTCTCAATCATTTGAAGAGTCTCCAGATCAGCTTTGATTCAGATCCCCGCCACAGATCCTCACACAGTCTTGAGACCATGTTCCATCATTCAGCCAGCTTTGTTCACAAAGATTCAGATCCCCGCCATAGATCCTCACACAGTCTTGAGACCATATTCCATCATTCAGCCAGCTTTGTTCACAAAGATTCAGATCCCCGCCATAGACCCTCACACAGTCTTGAGACCATATTCCATCATTCAGCCAGCTTTGTTCACAAAGATTCAGATCCCCGCCATAGACCCTCACACAGTCTTGAGACCATATTCCATCATTCAGCCAGCTTTGTTCACAAAGATTCAGATCCCCGCCATAGATCCTCACACAGTCTTGAGACCATATTCCATCATTCAGCCAGCTTTGTTCACAAAGATTCAGATCCCCGCCATAGATCCTCACACAGTCTTCAGACCATATTCCATCATTCAGCCAGCTTTGTTCACAAAGATTCAGATCCCCGCCATAGATCCTCACACAGTCTTCAGACCATATTCCATCATTCAGCCAGCTTTGTTCACAAAGATTCAGATCCCCGCCATAGATCCTCACACAGTCTTGAGACCATATTCCATCATTCAGCCAGCTTTGTTCACAAAGATTCAGCAGCTTCGGAGTACTTCTGTTCATATCCAGCTGAAAAATCTTTGGTCCACAATCTGATCCAGATATAACTACGGATCCAGACCAAAATATAATGGGACATGGCTCAGCCCAGGGTCTATTCTGTCTATGAAGTTTTTTGTGACAGAGTTCATAGGCTTTTTTCTTCTTCATCCTGCTGACAAACCAAATGACCCAACCAACGACTGCGAATGGAGACACAACCTCCTTGGAAGAGGTCACAATGATCATAATACTAATGACGCGGGAACTCGCAAAGTGTGGTTCCCCAGTCTCTGAGCCGGCTCACCATGCTTCACTGTAGGCATGTCACAGTGGAGACTGAATGAACGAGATCATGCGTCACTATAGACATGTCAAAGTGAAGACTGAATGAACGAGATCATGCGTCACTATAGACATGTCAAAGTGAAGACTGAATGAACGAGATCATGCGTCACTGTAGGCATGTCACAGTGGACACTGAATGAACGAGATCATGCGTCACTGTAGGCATGTCACAGTGGACACTGAATGAACGAGATCATGCGTCACTATAGACATGTCACAGTGGAGACTGAATGAACGAGATCATGCGTCACTATAGACATGTCACAGTGGACACTGAATGAACGAGATCATGCGTCACTATAGACATGTCACAGTGGAGACTGAATGAACGAGATCATGCGTCACTATAGACATGTCACAGTGGACACTGAATGAACGAGATCATGCGTCACTGTAGGCATGTCACAGTGGACACTGAATGAACGAGATCATGCATCACTATAGACATGTCACAGTGGAGACTGAATGAACGAGGTCCAGTGTACATTACAGACACAAGACTGAATGAACGAGACTTCAGTGTACATTAAGACACAAGACTGAATGAATGAGACTTCAGTGTACATTACAGACACAAGACTGAATGAATGAGACTTCAGTGTACATTATAGACACAAGACTGAATGAAGAGTCGTGTACATTAAGAACAGACTGATAATGAGGTCCAGTGTACATTACAGACACAAGACTGAATAACGAGGTCCAGTGTACATTACAGACACAAGACTGAATGAACGAGGTCCAGTGTACATTACAGACACAAGACTGAATGAACGAGGTCCAGTGTACATTACAGACACAAGACTGAATGACGAGGTCGTGTACATTACAGACACAAGACTGATGAACGAGTCCTGTGTACATTACAGACACAAGACTGAATGAACGAGATGAAGTGTCATTATAGACACAAGACTGAATGAACGAGATTTAAGTGTACATTATAGACACAAGACTGAATGAACGAGATGAAGTGTGCATTATAGACACAAGACTGAATGAACGAGATGAAGTGTGCATTATAGACACAAGACTGAATGAACGAGATGAAGTGTGCATTATAGACACAAGACTGAATGAACGAGATGAAGTGTGCATTATAGACACAAGACTGAATGAACGAGATGAAGTGTGCATTATAGACACAAGACGATATAAGTTCATTTAACTAGTAAACAGAAAAGAGAAATTGACACTTAGTCACTAAAAGCAGACAAGGCAAAAAAGTCTAATGATATCCAAATCATGCATATCACACACACACACACCACACACACACACACACACACACACACACACACACACACACACACACAAAGAACAAAATACATAGAGGTACTTACTATCCTTGGGTATGGAACTTTTCCAAAGGAGTAGATTTCCCACAACAGCACACCGTAACTCCAGACATCTGATTTGCTTGTGTATTTCTGCACAGTACAGTGATCATCGTTCCCAACACTGTAATCCTGTTCCCAACACCGTAACACTGTTCCCAACACTGTAATCATGTTCCCAACACTGTAATACTGTTCCATGCAACACTGTAATACTGTTCCATGCAACACTGTAATACTGTTCCCAACACTGTAATACTGTTCCAGCACTGTAATACAGTTCCATCCAACACTGTAATACAGTTCCATCCAACACTGTAATACTGTTCCCAACACTGTAATACTGTTCCCAACACTGTAACTGTTCCCAACACTGTAACACTGTTCCCAGCACTACGTGATGTAATACTTGTTCCCAGCACTGTAATACTGTTCCCAGCACTGTAATACTGTTCCATGCAACACTCTGTAATATACTGTTCCCAGCACTGTAATACTGTTCCATGCAACACTGTAACACTGTTCCCAGCACTGTAATACCTGTTCCCAGCACTGTAATACTGTTCCATGCAACACTGTAATACTGCTCCCAGCACTGTAAACATCTGAACATGTAATACTGTGTCCCAACCGAACTGCAAACTGTAATATGTTCCACAAACTGTAATACTGTCCCAACACTGTAATACTGTTCCCAACACTGTAACTACTGTTCATCAAGTCCAACTGTTAACTGTTACACTGTAACACTGTAATACTGTTCCAACACTAACACTGTAATACTGTAAACTGTTTCACCTGTTACTGTCCAACACTGTAATACGTTCCACAACTTAAATTACTGTTCCCAACACGTAACTGTCCAACACGTAATACTGTTCCAGCAACACGTAATACTGTTCCATCAACACTGTAATACTGTTCCAGCACACTGTAATATGTTCCCACACACTGTAATACTGTTCCCAACACTGTAATACTGTTCTCCAACACTGTAATACTGTTCCACACTGTATACTGTTCCACTGAACACTGTAATACTGTTCATCCAACACTGTAATACTGTTCCCAACACTGTAATACTGTTCCATGAACCTTAACTGTTCCACTGTATCTTTCCAACACTGAAATACTGTCCACACTTAATACTGTTCACTGTAATACTGTCCAACTGTAATATGTTCCATCAACGACCAAACTGTAATACTTTCCATAATTAACTGCATCTCCAACACTGTAAATTTCCCATAATGTAATTGTTCCCAACTGTCATCTGTTCCTCTACACTTATACTGTTCCATGAAACTGTATACTCCACAAACTGTTCCTATCAAACTGTTCCCAACACTGTTCTGTTCCAACACTGTAATACTTTTCCACAACACTGTAATTCTGTTCCCAACACTGTAATTACTGTTCCACAACACACTGTAATACTGTTCCAGCACTGTAATACTGTTCCATCCAACACTGTAATACTGTTCCCAGCACTGTAATACTGTTTCCATGCAACACTGTAATACTGTTCCCAACACTGTAATACTGTTCACCAACACTGTAATACTGTTCCCAACACTGTAATACTGTTCAGCACTTAATATGTCCACACTGTAATACTGTTCCCAACACTGTAATACTGTTCCCAAGCACTGTAATACTGTTCCCAACACTGTAATACTGTTCCCAACACTGTAATACTGTTCCAACACTGTAATACTGTTCCATCAACACTGTATACTGTTCCCAACACTGTAATACTGTTCCAACACTGTAATACTGTTCCAGCACTGTAATACTGTTCCCAACACTGTAATACTGTTCCCAACACTGTAATACTGTTCCATCCAACACTGTAATACTGTTCCATGCAACACTGTAATACTGTTCCATCGCAACACTGTAATACTGTTCCCAACACTGTAATACTGTTCCCATAACACTGTAATACTGTTCCCAACACTGTAATACTGTTCCATGCAACACTGTAATACTGTTCCCAACACTGTAATACTGTTCCATCCAACACTGTAATACTGTCCCAACACTGTAATACTGTTCACCAACACTGTAATACTGTTCCAACACTGTAATACTGTTCCACAACACTGTAATACTGTTCCACACACTGTAATACTGTTCCATCAACACTGTAATACTGTTCCCAACACTGTAATACTGTTCCACCAACACTGTAATACTGTTCCATGCAACACTGTAATACTGTTCCATGCCAACACTGTAATACTGTTCCCAACACTGTAATACTGTTCCCAACACTGTAATACTGTTCCCAGACACTGTAATACTGTTCCATCAACACTGTAATACTGTTCACCCAACACTGTAATACTGTTCCCAACACTGTATACTCACATGTTCTCCAACACTGATGCAACACTGTCAATACTTTTTCCCAACATGTAACACTGTTCCCAACACTGTAATACTATTCCCAGCACTGTAATACTGTTCCATGCAACACTGCAATACTGTTTCCAACACTGTAATACTGTTCCCACACTGTAATACTGTTCCATGCAACACTGTAATACTGTTCCCAACACTGTAATACTGTTCCAACACTGTAATACTATTCCCAGCACTGTAATACTGTTCCAGCACTGTAATACTGTTCCAACACTGTAATACTGTTCCCAAGCACTGTAATACTATCCCAACACTGTAATCTGTTCACACTGTAATACTGTTCCAACACTGTAACTATTCCCAGCACTGTAATACTGTCCACACTGTAATACTGTTCCAACACTGTAACACTGTTCCCAACACTGTAATACTGTTCCCAGCACTGTAATACTGTTCCCAGCCTGTAACACTGTTCCCAACACTGTACCCAACACTGTAACACTGTTCCCAACACTGTAACACTGTATAACTATTCCCAACACTGTAATACTGTTCCCATGCAACACTGTAATACTGTTCCCAGCACTGTAATACTGTTCCAGCAACTGTAATACTGTTCCCAACACTGTAATACTGTTCCCAGCACTGTAATACTGTTCCCAACACTGTAATACTGTTCCATCAACACTGTAATACTGTTCCATGCAACACTGTAATACTGTTCCATCAACACTGTAATACTGTTCCCAACACTGTAATACTGTTCCACAGCACTGTAATACTGTTCCCAGCACTGTAATACTGTTCCCAGCACTGTAATACTGTTCCCAGCACTGTAACACTGTTCCCAGCACTGTAACACTGTTCCCAGCACTGTAATACTGTTCCCAGCACTGTAACACTATTCCCAGCACTGTAATACTGTTCCCAACACTGTAACACTGTTCCCAGCACTGTAATACTGTTCCCAACACTGTAATACTGTTCCCAGCACTGTAATACTGTTCCCAACACTGTAACACTGTTCCCAGCACTGTAATACTGTTCCCAACACTGTAATACTGTTCCCAACTGTAATACTGTTCCCAACACTGTAAAACTGTTCCCAGCACTGTAATACTGTTCCCAACACTGTAATACTGCTCCATGCAACACTGTAATACTGTTCCCAGCACTGTAACACTGCTCCATCCAACACAGACATAACATCCAACACAGACATAAACATCCAACACAGACATAAACGTGCCAGAAACTGGCGCCTTGGCAATGCAGTGGTAGTCTGGAGGGGACAGTCTTAAATCTTATCCACCATCTCTGGACAGGAGAAAGGGGAGGGGGGTGGTTAGGGGCTGAAGGGAGTAGGGGTGGGGGAGGAGACCTCTTCACTACTCATTTCTAACTATCATCTTTCACGCGGGATAATTGCTTTGATCCCAAAAGTATGCTTCAGAGTTATTGGTCTTTTTACAATTATATTCAGTGATGTCCACAAAATTGGGTACACAAGTTAACCTGCCTTTTTGAAAAAAAAACACAACTTCTTTTGTGACACTATATGTAGATTTAGTGACTCTCCCCATTGACATGGACACACAACACAACACAATGCCGTGCACCATAGCACAGCAAAGTGCAGCGCAGCACAGCAAAGTACAGCACAGCACAGCACAGTACAGCGCAGCACAGCAAAGTACAACAAACACAACACAACAGAGTGCGTGGCACAGCAGACCAAAACACACCATGGTGAAGCTAACAACAGAAAATGACACAGCACAACAAAATTCAACATAACCGAAATACAACAGAATGTGACACAAGATAACACCTTACACCAGGTACCTTGCTGCAGCACAGTAACAAAAAAAACACCCCCCCCCCCCACAAAGTGCTTTATCCTACACCATACCATATAATACAATACAAGCGCCTTGGCTTAAGGCTGTGTCAGGCTAACTGACATAGGTTAGAACACCAAGGCTACATCAAAATGTTGTTATGCTCTGCATAGTTATGCGGGGATTGTCTTCAGTTGTGATAAGCTCCTAGCATAACATTATCAGTCTCCAAAATCCCCTGAAGTCGGAGTGTGGCTGCCCATGTGGCAGGGTAATAAAAAACAGTCACACACGTAATGGTCTCATCCCCAGCTGATGCATTTGTACTATAGTGTTCAAGTACTTCAGCTGTTTGGATGATCCCTGGTGTCTTTTAGCCAGGGTACGACAACAACAACAACATACAATACAAAAACAAGATTGCACTGTACAACACCAACGCGCTAAGCACAGCACACCAGGGACTAACACCATGCAAACCAGCGCTGTGCACTGATGCACTGTACATGAGATATAAAAACAGCAAAGTGCAAGAGCAGAAATACGACGCAGCCAAGCTCAAGAGTGTAATACAACACAGCTCATCACAACACAACGTGATGAGTCATAATGCAACACCGTGAAAAATGTAATGTTCCACAACGCAGCTAAGTATACATTTCATACAATTTTCTTCAACTGACACAACTAACGAAATTGAGGTCCTATGCTTTTTTTCTTTTCTTTTTTTTGCTGTCCCATCTGTGCAAACCTCAGTGGCATTGCACCCATGCCACTCATTCCGATCCCCTGTCCACAGCCACAGCCCGGCCCGGCCTGCTGCAGCCCCTGAATCGGCAATCCACAGGGAGCAGTCAATACGCTCTTTGTTCTTTGGGGAGAAATTCTTTGTTAATGACAAGATCCAGAGTCTAGATCAGCCATGTTCCTGTCATTCCACAAAGTCATGAAAGTTCCTGTCATTCCACAAATATCATGCATACCACTACCACCTTTCCCTGTCCCCCACCCCTATCCCCTCCCCCCATCCCCCCCCCCCCCCCCTCACCCTCCAACTCTTAATCCACTTCCTCTGTGCTCCTATTTGAAACAAGAAATGTTCCTATCTTCTGACAGAGCTCAGGTGGAGGTGGAGGTGGATAGTTTGGATGGATTTACAGCTTTGAAAGAAAAATATACCTCTCTGGAACCAACTCTTTAAGTCTTTGAAATTAAAAAAAAAAATGAGAAGGAAGAATGTATCAGCCAGATAATTCAAACAAATGTAAAAGAAAAATTACTATTCAACCAAACAAAAGAAATAAAAATTACAAGACAAAACACAATGCATTTCAACCTCTTTGCTCTTCTTCAGGCACGACAAACAACATTCACGACAATGAAAACAAAGAACTATAACAGCTATAGCCATTCCTTCCACATCCATTATGTGCCCGACATGAGGAGACAAGTGATTGTTCGTTCTTCATTTCCATCGTCTTGAATGTTGTTTGTCTTGTCTGAAGAAGACCAAAGAGGTTGAAACGCGTCATGTCCTCTCTTGTAACTCGTTTGTCTCTTTTGTTCAGCAGAATAGTAACTGTTTGTTCTTTTCAGTTTGTTCCTTCTTCTTCTTCTTCTTCTGTGTACACAGGCAGATACTCCTGCGGACACTCCCTATATGGACAGGCAAGTATTAATCCCATCTACCCTACAAAGGGAATGGAGTTTTGTGTGCATGATGTTTTTTAATCCCGCCATTAAGGCAGCCATACTCCATCTTCGGGGAATTCAGTTTGTTTTCAATTTCCGCCCACACTCTCCTCACTTTGACACTCACCTTGATAATTCAAATCACACCTTTCATCTTTTTTACATTGCCTGTCCCACTGTGTCAAATCACACCTTTCATCTTTTTTACATTGCCTGTCCCACTGTGTCAAATCACACCTTTCATCTTTTTTACATTGCCTGTCCCACTGTGTCAAATCACACCTTTCATCTTTTTTACATTGCCTGTCCCACTGTGTCAAATCACACCTTTCATCTTTTTTACATTGCCTGTTCGACTGTTTGTTCGACTGTTTGTTTAGAAGCGATGTAAATGCAATGTTTAGACAGACAGACATCTCACATGTTCTTTGAGCGCCTCAGGAGCGGTCCACTTGATGGGGATCTTGCCGCCAGTCTGGCTGAATTGTCCACATTTGGCCAAACCAAAGTCCGACACCTGCCACACAACAGTTCAACTTTCTCAACGGTTTCATCCTGTTTGAACTGTGGCGGGTAAAAGCACAATAATGCTTCACTCAACATCGCTAGAAAAAGACCACAAAAAACAAACAAACACACATACAAAAATCTATTAAGAAAGGGAAATCACAGACGTGAGGAATACTGTAACTTATCAATAAAAAACAAAATTCAGTACATCTACAAACTGAAATATAAAATGCCTGCATTTTGTGTTTTAATTGAAATGTGTGTGAACAGGTTTGTACAACATACACTTATGCCACTGTGTGTGTGTATTTGTGTGGTGTGTGTGTGTGTGTGTGTGTGTGTGTGTGTGTGTGTGTGTGTGTGTGTGTGTGTGTGCGCGCACACACTGTGTGTGTATGTGTGTGTGTGCGTACGTGCATGCAAGCATGTGTGATACATTACGTCTACAGACATATAGGCAATGAGTACAGAAACACTCAAACCAACTTCTGTCCCACTGTTTATGTGCACGTTAATGCTTCCAGTTCCTCTCTCAACCTAATCAACTTGCATGCATTTGCAAACACGCGCACAAGGTGCAATGTAAATGAGCACAGAAAACAAAGTGTAAAATAAACAGACAAGAGAATTTTTGACAAAAACATCTTCAGACACTACAAAAAACAGATTGAAAAAAATGCACAACGTAATACTCCCCTGTTAGCTGTCAGCATGAGAATCAAGCATGCACACACACACACACACACACACACACACACACACACACACACACACACATACACACTTACTCTCTCTCTCTCTCTCTTTCCTCTCTCTCTCTTTCTCTCTCTCTCACACACACACACACACACACACTCTCTCTCTCTCTCTCTCTCCACACACACACACACACACACACACACACACACACACATACACACACACACACACACACACAGGGCCTAACTGCATAGAGGCAGACCCTCCAATCCCCTCTCAAAAGAACAACAAACACACCCTATTCTCCTGGAGGCTGTGTGTGTGTGTGTGTGTGTGTGTGTGTGTGTGTGTGTGTGTGTGTGTGTGTGTGTGTGTGCGTGCGTGCGTGCGTGCGTGCGTGCGTGCGTGCGTGCGTGCATGTGTGTGTGAGAGAGTGAGTGTGTGTGGTTTATTAGCATTAATTTCCTCCTGCTAATAAGACTGGCCATACAGCCTCAGGGATTTGACCAACAATGCAGATGAACATTGCCCCAGTGTGTAGACCATGCAAGCTTCTTCTTTGGAAGCATGGGGCACTTTTGCCCCTGTAAATAAGCCACACATACATTTTGATGTGATTTAGTTACATTAACATTTTTCTATTCAACATAAATGTTCTATATTTTCACAAGTATGTGGAGGGAAAAAAAGAAAAGATTGACAAAGTCTTAAAATCCTGTTGACTCCAAGTAGTTTCAAGATGTGAATTTTTAAAAGAATATGTGGGTATATTCTGACCCAGCATGTATGGCAAAAGTTAAATTTGAAAAAAAGAGAAAAGGAAGTATGTGAAGGCTCCCATATACAAAGAAAAAGCTAGCCACAGAAAAATCACACAGGAAAACATCATGGACCTTTTTCTGTTTTTTTTTCTTGACAAAGACACAATCCTATCAAGCACACACAATCATGTATGAACACAATCAAGGTATAAACATAATCAAGAGCAAAAATCTACCAAAAAAACATGAACACAAAACCTTTTGGAATGAAGGTGTCTGTTTGTCAGTGTCTGTTTTGATGGGTGCTGTGAATGCATACATGGTTTTCTCCCAAACATACCAACCTTGGCTCTCTTAGTTTCGTCCAGCAAGATGTTCCTGGCAGCCAGATCTCTGTGAACCATGTCTTTACTCTCCAGGTGGGCCATGCCAGCACAGATGTCTCTGCAGTAAACAGTCCACAACACCGTCACTATTGTGAATAATTCAATGAGACCTGCGCAGCAATAAGCGTGAGTATCCCGCATAATCTGCATACATTTGTGCACACCAACAAGCATGCAAGAGTACATAATCTGCATACATTTGTGCACACCAACAAACATGCAAGAGTACATAATCTGCATACATTTGTGCACACCAACAAGCATGCAAGAGTACATAATCTGCGTACATTTGTGCACACCAACAAGCATGCAAGAGTACATAACTGCTTATCCCCACACTTGAACCTTAGCTGGAAAATATATGAGGCAGGGATGGAGAGATGTCTTCCAAACACAGACATGTGTATACAAGACACACTTACTTGCACGTAACACACCAGCCTTTTATCTTAAAACCCAAAAGCTTAGGACATAAGTCCTACCTAAAAGAAAATATCAACATGGGGAGTTTTTATTATACTCCCTGTTTGGCATCATATACTATACCATGTCAGACCATAGCATTATACGGCAGTTAGTCAGCTCTGCCAGGCCGAAATTCTTTGTGGCTAATGTAGTAAGACAGGACATTTTAGAAATCTATATCACAAAGAAATAAGGATATATAGGAAAAACAGTTTTGTTATACAGGTACTTTCAACTGAAAATAAAGGATTTTTGCAGGCAAACTATACAGAATTGACGAAAATAAATAACATATTGTCAAAGTGATAACACAAGGAAAATCTGTAGGATGTTTAGAAATCTATAGGACAAAGTAAAGTGTAAGGGTGTACTCAGGGAAGAAAATGTATATCTAGGTACATCAATTTGAACAACAACAACAAAATCAACAATGTTGATTGTTGTTGGCAAAACAAAGAAAGAAAACTGTTGTAGATCTGTGCGGACTAGGGAATTTTGTTTGCTAAAGCAGAAAATCTTATGATACTGTTTGAGACCAGCTTTTAAAGGAAAAGGTATTGTTCAGTATGTGAGGACCTGGTTACTGTTCTAAATTGAAACATGCACGTGTCATTAAGTGAAATGATTGTAGACAGTAGTTTTAAGTAAATTCTGTACAAATTTAGCTAATGTACAAATTCAGCTATCAATTAAAAGGGCAAACTCTGATTGTTTGACTGGTCGGTGTCAATGTTATGTTGAGAATCTGATCGATGTTTGATGTGGGTGTCAATTTTGATGTGTGAGAATCTGACTCTGATTGTTTGACTGGTCGGGTGTCAATGTTGCATGTGTGAGAATCTGACTCTGATTGTTTGACTGGTCAGGTGTCAATGTTGCATGTGTGAGAATCTGACTCTGATTGTTTGACTGGTCGGGTGTCAATGTTGCATGTGTGAGAATCTGACTCTGATTGTTTGACTGGTCGGGTGTCAATGTTGCATGTGTGAGAATCTGACTCTGATTGTTTGACTGGTCGGGTGTCAATGTTGCATGTGTGAGAATCTGACAGTCTCTCCCGTTTCTCCCTCGTCCCAGTGTGCCCTTGTCTTTGAACCGGCCTTCTCGTAATTTTCACCAGATGTCAAAAGCAAAAGAATCAATCTGCACCAAAAATTACAACTGCCAAGGGCATTTAATCCAGTATTTCTTACTTCACATTTGCATTCTTCAGCTGATGTTGTAAACATCACTTCAATGATAGTCCATCTGAAAATCTGCTGCAATTGTATTCACTCACATTTGACCTAACTGACAAAAACAGTACATGTAAAGAACGGACCTGTGAATGTAAAGAGCAATGTGTAAGGGCTTCAAACGGGACGCAAAGCGCTCTGGATTTTTTTGACTGTTTACTTATTGAGTACACGCTGCATACCAGTGTACACACATTCTCTCCCTTTTTTTTTTGTGTTTTGAACTGTTTTTCTTTTTCAACTTATATTCCTTTATTTTTTTCAATAGTGACTCAAAAAGCTTAAATAAATCAACAAATATCGAATGCAAAAATTGTTTTCCACAAGAATGCTGTAGAATATAATGTGTTCTCTCTAATATAAATGAAAGCCATCTTGACAGATGGAGTGGTTCCTAAGATACAGCATTCTCTGTATTTCTCCATCAGTCTCTTGCACAGGCAGAATAAAAGCTGGCTTAACCGTCTGCCTACCGCATGACTTTGTGCTACATGCCTATGAGAATATCATGGCAAGGGAAGTAACTCCGCAACACATGCACACCCACCACAAATAAACCTCAATAAAAAATTTCATTTTTACTCACCAATTATATAAGTTTGATGAAAAAATGCCAAAGACATCACTCCATCCAAAACAGCCATTTTTTCCATATGTAGTGAACTGGTATATGAAGAAAAAAAAAAAAGATCAGACTAATTTTATGTCAAGAGTTCTTGGCGCTGTAAGAATATTTCCTGAATTCGCTGGAACCACAGAATGTCATGGATTAGGAGCACATAGTGATTTTCCATGTCCAGACATAGTACTGAAACCTTCAGGAACAAAATAAAGTCATTTTGTGTTTTCTGCACACTGAATAGGTAACTTTTGTGGTGAAGAAAAAAAACCCAAACTTCAACAGTGTTGTAAAACTGAAAGCATCACATACAAAACATTTGTCTACTAACTACTGAGGGGAAAAAAAAAAAGAACATATTATTGCTGACACTAGTGACAGGTAGATTTCAGGTGCTGATGAAACGCAGCAAAATATGTGCGTTTACACAAATGAACAGAACAAATTACACATCCCCACACTGTGGTGATGCTATATCCCTTGTCCGTCTTCCTCTTCGCCTTCTGGCAAACCAGGCAATTCTTTTTTAGGCCTGGAAGATGGACAGGTCCATGGGAGAGACGGTCTGATGCTGTGACACCTGCCTGTGCCACAGCCTGGGGAGCGGATTTCTGGCATACGGAGCTGCCCTTACTTAGGCCACGCAGCACCTCCAGTCGGAAGTCCAAGTGGCAAAGACCTTTCTTTGGGGCTGGCAGATTGCTGTTCTTCCAGATGATGAAGGCATTGATCATGGCAGTCTGCAGCAGCCACCAGCATATGTATCTCCACCACTTGACAGAGGGACGACCGACTGTGTAGTACGAGGCAAGCTGGTCTGCTAAATCCACGCCCCCCATGCTGTGGTTGTAGGTGATCACCGGCACTGGAAGCGGAACGCTGACTTTCTTCTTCCCACCTGGCGCCCTTCTTTGTTGGGATCCCATTTCAGGCTGGCATTAGTGGAAAGAACAGAAACTACTCTCTTGTCTTTCCACAAAGTAGTCACCAGGTTTCCATCTTGACAAAAGTGGACATCGCCCACCTTCATCTTCTTGGCGAAAGCAGCATTCAGCGTTTTTGGCCACCCTTTGCGATTCATGCGGATGGTTGACGTCATGTAGGTATCTTCCTTCTCCAGGTCCTGGGCAAGTTGCATGGACGAGAAATAGTTGTCGAAGCAAAGGTGATGTCCCTTCTTGAGGAATCGGTCACCCAACTTCATGACAACATGGTATCCAAGTCTGTGTGGCATCGGCTCCAGAACCTGACCCTGGTAGACGTTGAACCTCCAGCATGAATCCTGTGTGCGTAGGTCTGCAGCACACCAGACGTCGAACTTCAGCATGAATCCTGTGCGTGGGTCTGCAGCACACCAGAGTCGAACTCCAGCATGAATCTGTGCGTGGGCCTGCAGCACACCAGACATTGAACTCCAGCATGAATCTGTGCGTGGGTCTGCAGCACACCAGACGTTGAACCCCAGCATGAATCCTGTGCGTGGGTCTGCAGCACACCAGACCTTGATCCCCCATGGGGTTGGTTTTCCTGTACAAATAAACACAACGAAAAATGTGTATTCAGTTTTCATGTGTAAGTATGTGTGTGTGTGTGTGCAAGTGTGTTTGTGTATGGAAATGTTTGTGTGAAAAGTGAGTGAGAAATAGATACAAGTGTGTGCGTGTGTGTGTGTGTGTGTGTCTGTGCGTGTGGTGTGGTATGTGTGTGTGTGTGTGTGTGTGTGTGTGTGTGTGTGTGTGTGTGTGTGTGTGTGTGTGTGTGAGACTGAGAGAGAGAGAGCAATCCAAATATATATTTTACTTTTGAGACTGTTACAATGAAAATTGTTTCATGGGATCAATAATTTTTTTATGACCGTTTTTCTTACATGCTTTCATTGTCACACTTTATTCATAAAATAACAGTAATAAAAGTTAATAATAATAAAAACCCCTTACCTTTGATATACTGCTTGAAGCTCAGTCTGCCATTGAACTTTATCATGGCCTCATCAATGGAGATGTTCTGGCCTGGGTAGTAGTGGGCTCGGCTGTTGCTGAGCACCATCTCCAGGAGTGGACGCACTTTGTGCAAGGGGTCATAGCCAGGCTGACCCTTGGGAATAGCTTTACTGCTGTCATTCAAATGAAAATACTGACTTAATTTGTTAAATCTATTTCTACTCATGACATCAGCAACCTGAGCAACATGTAACAAAGGATCTGTGGACCAGTAGTTGCTGGTTTCTGGTATGCGATGGATCCCAAACATAAACTGAACAGAGATGAATAATTTCATTTCATCAGGAGTGGTAGGCTGCCAGAGTTTATCTACACCTTTTTCTTCTTGCTTTTGTGCAGCATATAAATTTGTTTCTGTGCTCAACATTTGCCAAAATTCGTCTGGTATCAAAAGACTAAAAAAATCAAAAGGTGACGCACCCACAGGCAAATCATGGGACACGCCAACTGACCGCAAACTTTGGTCATCGTCCGATTCGGTTTTCTGGCTGTCAAACCCAGCAAAAGTTTTTTGGGGCCTTACCTCTTGCAGTCTATCACTCCAGTGAACAGTAACTGAATCTCTAGCAGCCTTTGTTTTCCGATTTTTCCTGTTTTTGGCGCTGGGCCCAGCAGCGATAGGCAATTCGACATCACTGTCATCATCGCCCGATTCACTATCAATTTCGGACTCAAAATCACTGAGCAGTCAATCATTGTTGATAACTAGGTCAAGATCAACATCAGACTCATCTTGCTTTGAAATTTCTTCAAGAGTGAAGCCCTCAAAAACACTCTCTTCATCACTATCATATCCAAAAATGGATTCCAGAAGTTGCGTGATTTCTTGATCCGCCATTTTTGCAGAAAATTTTCACGAAAAAAAGCCTGAAGTTTGAAAAATCACAGCAGCAAAACTACTCGACCAAACTTCTTGCAACAAAGCACAAAATGGCGTCCGGAAATGGCCCTACCGGAAGACGCTTATATCGTGATTGCATTCTGGGATATGCGATAGTGAAAGTGAAAGTCGGTGACCTAGTATTCGGCGGTCGATCTCAGTTGATCTGGTATTCAGAAGGAGGAAATTTCGCGGTCGATCTCGGTCGATCCGGTAGGCATTGGGTTAACTCTCCTACTGCCGTCGGTGGGTAACTCCGCCGACGATCTCAGCTATACACAGGAACCGTGGGCATGCTCAGCCGCCGAATGCCTGTGGCCATTCCGGTCTCTCCCTTCCATCCATTTTTTTGAGACTTACATCACATTTTCTGTTAAAACACGCATGCGCAGTCGATTCCGGATGGACTGGCTTTGCAAATGGTGGTTTGTTTTGGTTTGAACCGAAGAAAAAGTCGTATTTTTTAGCAATTTTTGCAATGGACATGAACAAAGACTTCTGGCGAGAGCTGCTACAAGATGGAGACAGTGATGACGAAACTTTTCAGGGTTTTACTGCTAAAGAAATTAGTGAAAGTGAACTTCAACGCATTAAAAAAGATCGTGAAGTGGCAGAACTTTGAAGCTAATGTTGATTACGGGGATCTTTTGAGTGATTCTGAGGATGAAGATAAGTAACAGCGATCCATCTGTGTGTGCCTATGATTCTGATCATTGGCCGAGAGATTTTGAAATAGACAACATGAGAAAACTCATATCCAATTCATTTTCATTCTATATTTTCATTCATCCATTTCGGCACATGAACACAAAAATTTCATGCAAATTCATGCATAACTCTATTTTTTTATGATTTTTTTTTAATGAAAGCAAGTGAAAAATTTTCACAAACTTTAAAGAACTTCTTGGTTTCCATCAGGAAGTAAGCAGCAGAAAGCCTTGGTAGTAGAAGAGTTAATATCACACACAGCAAGCCGACTGTAACACCAGTGATGTATGAGTTAAAAGGACTCGTTCCAACACAAGTGATGTAAGACTTAAAAGGACTAATTCCAACACCAGTGATGTAAGAGTTAAAAGGACTCATTCCAACACCAGTGATGTAAGAGTTAACAGGACTCATTCCAACACCAGTGGTGTAAGAGTTAAAAAGGACTGATTCCAACACCAGTGATGTAAGAGTTAAAAAGGACTCATTCCAACACCAGTGATGTAAGAGTTAACAGGACTCATTCCAACACCAGTGAAGTAAGAGTTAACAGGACTCATTCCAACACCAGTGATGTAAGAGTTAACAGGACTCATTCCAAAACCAGTGATGTAAAAATTAAAAGGACGCATTCAGATACCAGTGATGTAGGAGTTAAAAGGACTCATTCCAACACCAGTGATGTAAGAGTCAACAGGACTCATTCCAACACCAGTGATGTAGGAGTTAAAAGGACTCATTCCAACACCAGTGATGTAAGAGTTAACAGGACTCATTCCAACACAAGTGATGTAAGAGTTAACAGGACTCATTCCAACACCAGTGATGCAAGAGTTGACAGGACTCATTCCAACACCAGTGATGTAAGAGTTTAAAGGACTCATTCCAACACCAGTGATGTAAGAGTTAACAGGACACATTCCGACACCAGTGATGTAAGAGTTAACAGGACTCATTCCAACACCAGTGATGTAAGAGTTAAAAAGGACTCATTCCAACACCAGTGATGTAAGAGTTAAAAAGGACTAATTCCAACACCAGTGATGTAAGAGTTAACAGGACACATTCCGACACCAGTGATGTAAGAGTTAACAGGACTCATTCCAACACCAGTGATGTAAGAGTTAAAAAGGACTCATTCCAACACCAGTGATGTAAGATTTAACAAGACTCATTCCAAGACCAGTGATGTAAGAGTTAAAAAGGACTCATTCCAACACCAGTGATGTAAGACTTAAAAGGACTCATTCCAAGACCAGTGGTGTAAGAGTTAAAAAGGACTCATTCCAACACCAATGATGTAAGAGTCAAAAGGACTCATTCCAACACCAGTGATGTAGGAGTTAAAAGGACTCATTCCAACACCAGTGATGTAGGAGTTGACAGGACTCATTCCAACACCAGTGATGTAAGAGTTTAAAGGACTCATTCCAACACCAGTGATGTAAGAGTTAACAGGACTCATTCCAACACCAGTGATGTAAGAGTTAACAGGACTCATTCCAACACCAGTGATGTAAGAGTTAAAAAGGACTCATTCCAAGACCAATGGTGTATGAGTTTTAAGGACTCACTCCAACACCAGTGATGAAAGACTTAAAAGGACTCATTCCAACACCAGCACTGAAAGTCATGTGGAGAAGGTGAGAGAAACATCCATTGTACGCCAGACTTAAATCATCTACCTCAAATTCTCCAAACTTGCAGAGTTGGTAATTTTTGAACAGACAATCATGCACCTCAAATTTTTCATGCTTTCTGAGTTGGTAATTTTTGAACAGACAATCACTGTAAACAGCGAAAAAAACAAACCCATTTCAAAACGCAACAAATTTTAAACAAAGTATGGCGAAACTTACGTAGCAAAATTAATTTGGTCTTTCTTGGTGATGACACTGCGTCCCCTGCTCTGCAGGTAGAACTCCAGGTTGCCATTGGCCATGAATTCCGTCACCAGGTAGAAGGTGTCCCCTAGCACGACGCCGATCAGCCGCACCAGATTTTCATGTTGCACTGATCTGTAATCAGACACAACACTGTCAGACCCTCCCAGGCATAAACTGACTGGGTTTTTTTTCAAGTGTGTATTAATTCTGTTCAATAGAAGTCTATTTATTTTAACAGTCCAGGCAGCCAACCTCCAAGGCCATGGTATATCTTGACTGAAAGATGGTTTAAAATCAATGTTGTGTACAGACTGGAAAACGAGATTAAAAACACAAACTAAACCAAAAACTATGGTAATGTGTGAACAAATTAAAAAAAAAATTACAAATAAAGCTCATACATAACTTTATATAAAAAAGGGAAAATGACATACCCTGTAGATGCTGTTTATCTTTTGTGTTTGTGTAGTTGATGTTCACTGGATGGTGGATACTGTGAGCTGTGTTCACAGGAACACTGAACATGGCAAGGCCATGCATGGTATGGCCTAAACCACTGGTTGCCAGAACTGATTTTGCCCTAGATGTAGCACTTCCCAATAGCATTTCTTATAATGGGAAAATGACAGTGCATATTCACACACACACAGACACACACAGACACAGACACACACACATACACACACACTGCACCTCACACACACACACACACACTCCACACACACACACACACACACACAC
>CM065729.1:76196808-76199308 GCA_033310375.1 Conus canariensis
GAATCTGAAGGCACAGGCGTTTGGTGTCAAGTGCATTTGGGGTTCCAAAAGTGCTTGTCTGGACACAGGCTATTTGACCTGTTTGACTTGATTCTGGTGTAAGAAACTCACTCACACACACACACACCACACACACACACACACACACACACACACACACACATACACACACATGCATGCACATACATAAACGCACACACACACATGCATGTACGCATGCACACACACATAAACATGCACACAGAGCATGCACATGCATGCATGCAGTGATGCGCGCACACACACACACACACACACACACACACACACACCAAAACGAAAAAAATCAAATCCAACAACACCCTCCTGAAACTTCTCAGCCAATGCCATCACCACAATGCCGTCTCCATCAGACCCCACTCCTCAGTACAGACTCACACCAACCTTCACCAGCTCCTCTACGCCATCACCACAATGCCGTCTCCATCAGACCCCACTCCTCAGTGCAGACTCACACCAACCTTCACCAGGTCCTCTACGCCATCACCACAATGCCCTCTCCATCAGACCCCACTCCTCAGTACAGACTCACACCAACCTTCACCAGGTCCTCTACGCCATCACCACAATGCCCTCTCCATCAGACCCCACTCCTCGGTGCAGACTCACACCAACCTTCACCAGGTCCTCTACGCCATCACCACAATGCCCTCTCCATCAGACCCCACTCCTCAGTACAGACTCACACCAACCTTCACCAGGTCCTCTACGCCATCACCACAATGCCCTCTCCATCAGACCCCACTCCTCAGTACAGACTCACACCAACCTTCACCAGGTCCTCTACGCCATCACCACAATGCCCTCTCCATCAGACCCCACTCCTCAGTACAGACTCACACCAACCTTCACCAGGTCCTCTACGCCATCACCACAATGCCCTCTCCATCAGACCCCACTCCTCGGTGCAGACTCACACCAACCTTCACCAGGTCCTCTACGCCCATCACACCAGGTATGCCCTTCGTCCATCACCAACCCCACGACATCCTCGTGCAGCAAACTCACACCACGCTCACCACATGCTCCTGCTTACCCATCACCACAATGCCCTCTCCATCAGACCCACTCCTCGGTGGCAGACTCACACCACCTTCACCAGGTCCTCTACGCCATCACCACAATGCCCTCTCCATCAGACCCCACTCCTCAGTACAGACTCACACCAACCTTCACCAGGTCCTCTACGCCATCACCACAATGCCCTCTCCATCAGACCCCACTCCTCGGTGCAGACTCACACAACCTTCACCAGGTCCTCTACGCCATCACCACAATGCCTCTCCATCAGACCCCACTCCTCAGTCAGACTCACACCAACCTTCACCAGGTCCTCTACGCCATCACCACAATGCCCTCTCATCAGACCCCACTCCTCGGTCAGACTCACACCAACCTTCACCAGTCCTCTATGCCATCACCACAATGCCCTCTCCATCGACCCACTCTCAGTGCAGACTCACACCAACCTTCACCAGTCCTCTACGCCATCACCACAATGCCCTCTCCATCAGACCCACTCCTCAGTACAGACTCACACCACCTTCACCAGCTCCTCTAGCCATCACCACAATGCCCTCTCCATCAGACCCCACTCCTCAGTACAGACTCACACCAACCTTCACCAGGTCCTCTACGCCATCACCACAATGCCCTCTCCATCAGACCCACTCTCAGTACAGACTCACACCAACCTTCACCAGCTCCTCTACGCCATCACCACAATGCCCTCTCCATCAGACCCCACTCCTCAGTACAGACTCACACCAACCTTCACCAGTCCTCTAGGATCGAACATGCTCTCCATCGTCCCGTCAGCTGGTTGTACAGATCACAGGAACCTCGTAAGTGTCTACGCCGGTCACACAACAGGTGTAGTCCCCAGGTCTGAGAGCTCTCCTCGTCCACGTGCGTGCGATACAACATGGTCTCCCCTAGCCTGGTGATCTTGCTGAACCACCCGGATCAGGACAACAGCGATGGGGAAAGGGGTGCCGGTGGAATCGTTCAGGAACCTGGAGGTGAGTGAAAAACCACCTACGTGTCAGGGACAACAGCGATGGGGAAAGGGGTGAGTGATGAATGACACCTCTCATGGACACATGGGAAAGGGGTCAGTCGATGAACATTTGGAACCACCTACTGTCAGGAACAACAGCGGTGGGAGAGGTGAGCAAACTGGACACGTGTAGGGACAAGAGTGAGGGAAGGGTTAGCAATGAATGACAGACACTGTTATTGGGTGGAGAGATCAGTGTATAAAATGGAACATTGACATTGAACGAGTCTTGAAGAGTCATGTGATGGTGTGTGTGTGTGTGTGTGTGTGTGTGTGTGAGAGGAAAAGAGGAGATGTGGAGAGAGAGAGAGAGAGAGAGAGGAGAGAGAGAGAGAGAGTGAGAGTGTTGTGCGTGTGTGTGTGTATATTTGTGTGCATGCATGTGTGTGCGCGTGCCTGCGT
>CM065729.1:76204308-76206808 GCA_033310375.1 Conus canariensis
CAGTTTGGTACTTCAAGGTCACACACACTGAGACACACTGACTAATCCATGCTTAACACCTGTAATACCTGACTCCTGAGCCCTTCCTTTGCAAAAAAAAAAAAAAAGAGTGACCTTTGGCCACTGTTCTGAACATGTCTGGCAGAAATAGGTGGAGAGGAAATGTTGACAGGGGTTTTAACTTTCCTTACAGTTCATGAAGGGCCTCTGTGTGCCTCACAAACACAATCTACACTACTGCAATGTCTAAGCCCCCACTGTGATCACTTTTGCCCAATCAAAACAATGGTCTGCATAGGGTGTAGATCCATATTTGCCATGTCTCCTGATTGGTCAATACATCTACTCTGCTCAGAGTTTCTGCTTTCTATGTCACCTGCATTTTGATCAAACTGGTCATTGTTTTAAGACATTCTGACCCTAATTTGCCTCTCTCAGCCTGCGTAATGGTTCAGAGTCACAGCTGAACACAGTGTCACTCTATCAAAACTCAACAGTATCAAAATTTTCAGTCATTCATCTGCTTCAATAAAAATGGTGAGCACGAATGAATTAAAAGGCCTGAAAAACAATCTGTTGGTTAATGATATATGCATGTAACTTCTACAACGAACACAAACAAACCATGTGCTTTAGGGTCTGATACATGCCGCTCAGCAATGCCAAGGTAACGACCTTTTCAAGCCATTCAACAAATGAAAGATTACTTTGCCGACTCTCAAAAAGAGGTAATTTCTGTCCAGTTTCTGCAAGCGTGACATTGTCTAGTAATTCATAATATGGCTAATCAGTGAATTACATCTGAGTATCTTCAGTGAATTAACAAATGCTCAACAGGTGTATTGCTTGACACAGGCTTGCAAGCTGAACTGTCCTAACGACCTATTTCTTCTGACCATTGGCTAAAACAAACTCAGCTCTGTCGCCTGCTGCCTTGAAGAAAACACACAAAAATCAGTGCACACAGTAAAGTGATAGGACTCATGTTCTTATGCACAGAACTCTGGAGAACTTTAGAGCATGTTTGGGGGGAGATTGTATCAAGACATGATACAAGCTGCTTTTGTCACTTATGGTTATGGTCAATGACACTAAAAGAAGGCAGAATAGTATTGTTTACACACACATGCTTTTCTGCTTAGATGAATTAATATACCTTCACCATTTTGTTAGAAGTTTATGGGAGAGAAAAGTCATATCTATTGTCGGAAGACTCCCTATCAAGAGCAAGCTCTCTATCACTGACACTATTAAGCGCAGCTGAAGCATCATTCAACGTCACATTTCCAGATTCCAAAGCAGTGACAACCCACACTAAATGCTCGGAAGAACACTGCACAAAAGAGAAAAACATCTGAAAAATTGTACAACTGTAAATGCACTTGTCAAAAGTCAAACGACAAACGCTATCGCAAAGTATCACTTGAGACAGCTGGTACCAGCGGCAGTCTTGTTTTAGCTTGCAAGTTATCCAGATGAATGGGCGTAAGCTATGAGAACGGGTTACAAACAGTGCAGGCAGTCAGAGCTTGGAAATCTCCCAGATGCTAGGACAGCATACTCACTGTGACACGTCACGATCGGTTCAGTGTTCAGTTGGTTTAGCCTGTCAGATCAGATGTAATCACCTGCCCTTTCATTTGCGTTTTTCCTGTTGCTTAGCTACTTTTCTCTACTCTGGAACTAAGCCTTGCAGCAGACAACTTTGGCCAGAGGTTGAGTCACAAAGGCAGCAAACATCCATGCACGTTGACCAACGAAGCATCAAAACCTAAATGTGTGCGCCTCATGCACTGAAAGTGACTCTGTGTGTGTGGGAGACAGTGTGTGTGTGGTGTGTGTGTGTGTGTGTGTGTGTGTGTGTGTGTGTGTGTGTGTGTGTGTGTGAGTGTCACTCTGAGTGTGTGTGTGTGTGTGTGTGTGTGTGTGTGTGTGTGTGTGTGTGACTCTGTGTGTGTGACTCTGTGTGTGTGTGTGTGTGTGTGTGTGTGTGTGTGTGTGTGTGTGTGTGTGTGTGTGTGTCACTAAGTGTGTGTGTGTGTGTGTGTGTGTGTGTGTTTGTGTGTGTGAGAGAGAGAGTGAGTGCTCATTCATTCAACGCCCATCTTGCGCTGAATTGGATGATGATAAGTGATTGCTTGTTCATTTTCGTTGTCCTGAGTGTTGTGTATCTTGACTGAAGAAGACCTAAGCCGTCGAAATGTGTTGTTTTGTCATGTGATTTGTTTGTCTATGGATTTTGGCGGAGCCTTATAAATACAAGATGAAATGAACAACACAAGTACACCGGACCTACACTCATACAAAAAAATAAACTCAGACAAACGTATCCAAATCCATTGAATAAATCTATAGTCACTAGGTCATTAAAAAAAAAAAATGCACACAAATGTATCCTCTCATAACTAACAGAACATACAGAAACCCAGACAGCTGTACACGCCTCCACAAGTACTCAACTCATAAACACCAGAGCAAACAACAAAACCTTGACACCAGT
>CM065729.1:76211808-76214308 GCA_033310375.1 Conus canariensis
GGGGGGGGGGGGGGCACTCTACTCATGCTGGCTCCATGATATAGCAATTATTGTCATCAGAAGGGAAGGTGGGGGGGGGGGGGTGAGGGGCTTAGTGGGTGGGTGTGTATATTGGTTCATAACAAAGCACCACTGAAGACCAAGCTAGTGACTCGGCTGCAGTGCAGTGTCTCCTCCGGAGGGTTGCCTCACAGGATGTCCTACTGTTCCCTGTAGACTGCCAGAGCTGAGGCTGATGAAGGACGAGCCAGGGTGTGGCTGTAGGGAGGAGGCGGGGGTGGGGGGTGGGGGTGGGGGGCAGCCAGAAGGTGTGGGAGGGTAATGCAACAGTAGTGACACAGAAGATGAGACAGGAATTTAAAAAAAAAAAAAATCACCCCTAGAACAGCACTTGGGACAGTGGAGGTCTGTGCTAAGCTTCTGTGGACCCTGGCACACCTTTCGATCCTAAGCCACACAGCAGGTCCACACCTAAAGTGAATGGCTTCATCCTTGGAGCCACATCACATCTTTCCACCCAGTTTCTTCAGAATCAGTTCAGCCACTTCTGCTTCATCATGCCAGACAGACCAACAAGCCAGCAAATGCAGATGAGAACATCATCTCTTTGGAGAAGGTGGCGTCTTGTGCCGCATTTTCAGGTGCACAGCTTTGTTTCACGTTTTTTTTAAATAGTTTTTTTCTCTTCTCTTTTGTTTGTTTGTTTGATTGCTTTTTCTGTTTTAAATGTAAAATATTGAGGGGGGGGGGGGGGGGGGGGGAGGGGGGGGGGGAAGCTGCATTCACAAAGATTAACAATGTGCAGACTGGAAACAAATATAAATAGCATTCTTTCGTAATGGATGGCAATGCCAACATTCAACATCAACCATTGTTTTGTTGTTGTTGTTTTTTTAATAACAAAACTAAAATGCTACATATACACACACTAAGACATCAACCTCCCACTCTTGATATGACTAAAAAAAAAAATCAAAACAGACAAAGCAGACTCACAGTCTGATGTATTATGGTATTATCAATTTGAACCTATCCACACAAACATGCCGGCATTGCCTCGGAACCAGTAACAGCACCAACGTTCAGGTATACACACTACACGGCACAACATGCTGACATTCCCTCAGAACCAGTATCAGCACCAGGTACACATACACAACACAGCATAACATGCTAACGTTGCCTTAGAACCAGTAATAGCACCAATGTTCAGGTACACGCACTACAAAGCATAATATGCTAACGTTGCCTCAGAACCAGTAATAGCACTAATGTTCAGGTACAGGCACTACAAAGCATAATATGCTAACGTTGCCTCAGAACCAGTAATAGCACTAATGTTCAGGTACAGGCACTACAAAGCATAACATGCTAACGTGGCCTTAGAACCAGTAATAGCACCAATGTTCAGGTACAGGCACTACAAAGCATAACATGCTAACGTGGCCTTAGAACCAGTAACAGCACCAATGTTCAGGTACAGGCACTACAAAGCATAACATGCTAACGTGGCCTTAGAACCAGTAACAGCACCAATGTTCAGGTACAGGCACTACAAAGCATAACATGCTAACGTGGCCTTAGAACCAGTAATAGCACCAATGTTCAGGTACAGGCACTACAAAGTATAACATGCTAACGTTGCCTTAGAACAAAGATACTTGGACCTACGGAGGGTGAAGTAACTTTGCTCAGAACCAGCATAAGTACCAACGTTCAGGTGCACGCACCATGAAGCACAGCAAAGTCTAGTACATTGATACCATCTTAATGGTACAGATGCCAACACACACACACACACACACACACACACACACACACACACACACCTAGAGATCAGCTGTGTGCTCTAAGTACTGTCAAGCTGAATGATTGCTCAGTCCACATCATGGGGTCCTGCCTTGCCTTCATGGGTACTCAGTCAGACCCACAGCTTGTCCCTGTCGTCATCACCACTGGGCAAACACTTCCATGACTGATGATAGGTTGGGGGCAGACTGGAAGTGTTGGGACAGGATGGTAAGTGCTTTGGGACGGATGGTAAGTGTTTGGGCACAGGGACTGGTAAGTGCTTTGGGGCACAGGGACTGGTAAGTGCTTTGGACGGATGGTATGCTTTGGGGAAAGGGACTGTAAGTGCTTGGGACAGGATGGTAAGTGCTTTGGGGCACAGGGATGTAAGTCTTTGGGCACAGGGATGGTAAGTGCTTTGGGGCACAGGGACTGGTAATGTTTGGCACAGGGACTAAGTGCTTTGGGGCACAGGGACTGTAAGTGCTTGGGGCAAGGACGGGTAGGCTTTGGGCACAGGAGTAGTGCTTTGGCAAGGGACTGTAGTGCTTGGGACAGGATGGTAAGTGCTTTGGGCAGGATGTAAGGCTGTAATAAGGTACTATGTGTGTAACTTGGTGGGGACTGAGGGGTGGGAGTGGGGGCACTGACGGCTCTTGCCTGCTTTGTTCAGTCCCTGATCTGACTGCAGTCTTGCGAAAGCTGACCA
>CM065729.1:76219308-76229308 GCA_033310375.1 Conus canariensis
CACCGGAAATCAAATTGTTTCGTATTCTAGCCACTTGTTTATTTAGTCGTTAGATATAAGTTACTGGACCATCCGCAGTTGCCATCACTTTTTTTTTTCTAGGAGAAAAAAGAGTTTATATGCGCGAGAGCGCGCGCGCGCGCGCGCGCGCACACACACACACACACACACACGCACGCACGCACGCACGCACGCACGCACGCACACACACACACACACACGCACGCACGCACGCACGCACGCACGCACGCACGCACACACACACACACACACACACACACACACACACTCACACTCACACTCACACACACACGCGCATGCGCGCTCGTGTGAATGCATCTCTCTCTCTCTCTCTCTCTCTCTCTCTCTCTCTCTCTCTCTCTCTCTCTCTCTCTCTCTCTCTCTCTCTCTCTCGCTTGTTGGATTTGGTGTGTAAGTGTGTTGTATCACACTTATTTGTAGTTTTGACTTGCTTGTTTCTCATATTCATTATCCTTTTGAATTGAAGATAGTTGTTGTGTGTGTATACCATACGGACACACTGAGTTTGTATTCAAGTGTATCCTTGCTATATTTGTTTTAGTTGCACAAATGGTGCAATCATCTTCAAAGTGGCCACAGGAAGACGGACTACGTATTGGACATCTTAATATAAGCCATATACAAAACAAGTTACAGGAGGTACCCACTATACTGTATAATCAAGACAAACCCTTTCATATATTTGGCTTCACTGAATCAAGACTTTCAGATATTGTCCCTGATGCCACTGTCTTAATCTCTGGCTACAATATTGTACGCAGAGATCCCACCGAATCCAAATCTACAGGCATATTACTTTACGTTCATGAAACATTAAATGCCCAACGTTTGTATGATCTTGAAAGTTTCGGAACTGAAGCAGTTTGGTTAGTAATCAAGTTGAAGAGAACAAAACCCATCAAAATAGGATTTGTATATCGAAACCCAGTGGAAAATGTTGGTTGGATGGACAAGTTACGGCCATGATGGATGCAGCATCGCTTGATGCCACAGAATTAATACTTTAGGTGATTTAAACATTGTTCTATTGAAGTGCCAAACATCATGGTCAGATAGGACTACCTCATACAACTTATCCCAAATTATAGACATGCCAACCAGAGTAACACTCACTAGCAAAACATTAATTGACCACATCTATCTTTCTGAACCACAAAACGTCATTGAGAAATGTGTGCCTTTGAATGGATGCAGCGACCACTTTCCAGTATGCATTACGTGGACAAGAAGTGGAATCAAAAATCCTAAAACTGGCCACAAACACATCACTTACAGATCTTTTGGACACTTCCACGAAGATACCTTTCTCACTGACCTCATGAATTCCCCCTTTATAAATGTTTATAATTACACTGATCCAGAGAAAGCGCTTAAGTGCTGGCTACACACGTTTAATTCTATTTATGACAAGCATGCGCCATTCAAAACGCGTCGAGTTAAACATAGTGCACAACCAAAGTGGATGACTGATGAAATACAAGCTGCTTGTTTCTTACGCGACGATCTGCTTGAAGCAGAAGGGAAGTCGGATGGATTTAAAAGGCAACGTAATAAAGTCAATTCACTGAAACGGACAGCAAAAATGAAATTTTTTCGTGAACTTGTAGCCAACAAACAAAATTCGAAGTCCATATGGCAAGCAATAAATGAACTTACGAATAAAACTTCACAGTCAAAGACAAGTCCCATTACCAGCATAACACCAAATGAACTCAACCAACACTTTACAACAGTTGCAGAACACATTGTCAAAGAAAAGAATACTGACTCAAATGAATTACAAAAATTAAAAATTTTTTGCAATGCTATGAACATTCGTCCAGCAACACCAGTTCCACCTATGACAGTTAGTGATGTTTGCCAAGCTTTATGCCAATTAAAACAGACAGGAAGCCGCGGACTTGACGGGATTGATGGAAAAATACTGAAACTATCAGCACCTGTTATATGTGAAACTCTTACCTACATTTACAATTTATGCATTGATAAATGTCACTTTCCCGCTCAGTTCAAAGTTGCAAAAGTAATACCCATTTTCAAATCTGGAGACAAATCTGAACCATCGAACTACAGAATTATCCATTTTGCCAGTTCTGTCCAAGCCCTTGGAAAAACACATAAATAAACATCTTTGCCACCATTTTGACTCCTCCAACCTACTAAATAAAACTCAATCAGGATTCAGGAAAAATCATTCTTGTCATACAGCGTTTACAAACCTAGTAGATCAATGGCTAGCCAGTGTTAATGAGAATAAATATTGTGGCGCACTGTTTGTTGATTTTGCAAAGGCTTTTGATGTCATTGATCACAAATTGTTATGCAGGAAGCTTTTATCATATGGTATGACAGGAAATACCTTCCAACTGATAACATCATTCCTAGAAGGCCGTCAACGAATCGTTTGTGTCAACAACAATTTATCAGAGAAGCTACCTATCCAACATGGCGTACCCCAGGGTTCTGTGTTAGGTCCGTTGCTGTTCTCAGTTTATATAAATGATCTCCCTCTTTATATTGAGGATTCATGTGAACTCTTTTGTGATGATACCACTGTCCATACAAGTAGCTCCAGCTTGGAAGCTGTTTTCACTTCATTACAGAAGAATGCTGATATCTTAAGTAATTGGTGCAATGTAAATCACATGTCACTGAATCCTAACAAAACAAAACTAATGCTGATAACAACAAGGCAGAGAAGACAAAACATAACCACACAGCCCCCATCTGTTTTTATCAATAATCAGGAAATTGAACTGGTGGATAGCCATCGAGTTCTAGGCGTATATGTTGATAATAATCTTTCTTGGTCTTATCACCTTCGCAGTTTATGTAAATCAATATCCAGACAAACATATAAGCTGTGCAAGATTAAGCATTTCTTAAATTAAACCTTCATGCCACGAAATTGTTCCTACACGCACATGTTCTCTCTTCAATCAATTATTGTTCAACACTATTTGATTCTGCTAGTGCTAATGCCATGAAACCTCTTACGAGTGTCTACAAAAGAGCACTTAAAGCAGTCCTATTAAAATCATCTAGTCTTAGTGAAGGGGATTATACTAAAGCGGGGGCTCTTCCGTTACAAGAAATGTTTGCTGTCAACAAATGTCTGCTAATGCAAAAAATTGCATCGGGTTTAGCACCACAAACTCTTCAGTCCAAATTTAGCATAAACCCTAGGGATTCAACCAAATTCCAGGTTCCCACACCTAGAATAGATCTATTTAAATCAAGCTTATCTTACTCAGGTAGCGTGGTTTGGAATTCACTTCCACTACATTTCCGATGTACTCAAATTACAGAATCCTTCAGGGAAAAACTAATTACACATTTCACAGCAGACCATTGCTATTCGGGACAAAATACATATACCAGGGCACACCCTCTGTTTTGCTGCATATTAAACTGATGCGCCGTTTCCTTTCCACTGATGTTTTACAACCAGATAATGATAAATGAGAGATATGGTTACTATCGGTTTTATTAATGATTGAAATTATATCATGATGAATGACTGTTGTGGTCGCTGGTTTTATTGGTGCATTGTCACTAATTGATTGATGTCTTAATACTTTGATTTCTTCGAGCACTGTAACTGCAAGGTGATAAATGTGTGTCCGGATTACTGTTGATCATATTGATGTATTGCTCTTTATTCAAATTTATAGTAATGTTTAGCATGTGATATTTTGGATAGGAAAATGGAATTATAATCTCTCTCTCTCTCTCTCTCTCTCTCTCTCTCTCTCTCTCTCTCTCTCTCTCTCTCTCTCCAAACTCAGAGACTGGGACTTGGTGAATTACTTAAATAATTTTGATTTTGTTACACTAACAGAAACATTCATGGACAAAACTTTTGATATGTCTGATGTTTTTCCAAATTTTGTTAAATTTGTTTCTCCCGCTTTGAAATTATCTCATCACGGCCGTTGGTCAGGTGGCGTAGTTGTAATGATAAAAAAGAACCTGACAAAATATATTAAAGTAATACAATGTGAATGTGATAATTTAGTTGCAGTCAGAATATGCGGTAAACTTTTGGGCAGTGCATCTGACATACTGTACGTATCTGTGTATGTCCCACCCTATGGTAGCCCGTTTTATGGCACTGCGGAATCCAGTTGTCATACACTGGAAGTTGAAAGGATTATAGGTGATCTATTGGCAGCGGATGCTAACCTGTACTTGCTTTGTAATGGCGACTTTAATGGACGAACAGGTAATGTACAAATCATCAATAGTCCATTTACTCAAAGTTTTTACTCTGATGTTTTTGATAGGTCTACTACATTCATAGACAACAGAATATCATGTGACGTAGCGACAAATGATTTTGGCAAGAAGTTACTTGATATGTGCGCCTGTTATAATTTGAAAATATTAAATGGGTGTCCAGAGCTCGAGGGTTCTGGTAATTTCACATATCTCTCTGAACAGGGTCATAGCGTTATTGATTATTTCCTTACGAGCTTCGACCTTTGTGGCAGTTTTGAACGGATGGTCATAGGAGACAGAATTGAGTCAGACCACATGCCTGTTGAATTATATTGTAAGATAGGTAATTCCATTGTTCAACCCACTGTCAACAATGCTGTCCAGCTAGAGAAGATTATTTGGTCAGAAGATCAAACCCACATGTTCACTGAACACTTAAGATCAGAACATTTTCAGACCCAACTTGAGTTGGCAATTTCTCTGATTGATATGGATCTAGATGAGTCGGTGAATATTTTTACTTCAGCATTAAAGGAGGCAGCTGAACCAATGAAAAGAAAAGTGTTAGTACCTAAACAAAGTGCTCGTAAAGCCAGATGGTTTGATAATGAGTGCTTTTCAAAGAAAAGGGAAGTAATAAGACATCTTCGAAGGGCTAGAAAAACTAAAGATAAAGTTGACTACGTTAAATACATCGGAGAAAGGAAAGAATACAGGACTATGCTCGACATGAAAGAGTGTGCACAGAGAAACTTTGATTTGAAAAATCTTTTAAGCTCAGCGGAAAACTCCAGTCAGTTTTGGAATGAAATTAACAAGAATAAAAGAAGAAGTGTTGTTCCAAATGACATAACAGAAACGAGTGGGTACAGCACTTTAAATCAGTTTTCAACGAAGGATTTGTTAACGGGGAAGATTGCCTAAATGATGAATCAGACGAAACGTTATTTGATCATATATTGGATGGAGAGATAAGTGAAAAAGAAATCAGTAAAGCGATTAAACACATGAAAAATAAGAAGGCAGCGGGTTTAGATGGTATTTTGCCTGAAATGTTGAAGAATGCAGAGCAAATAGTTCTACCTTACTTGAAGAAGTATTTCAACGCTATATTCTCTAGGTGTTTTTTCCCATCAAAATGGGCGGAGGCAGCAATAATTCCATTGTATAAGAAGGGTGATGCCAACATTCCTGATAATTTTAGAGGCATATCTCTTTTGAGTGTTCATAGTAAGGTTTTTTACACATATTATCAATAGCAGACTGACTTTATGGGCAGAGCAAAACGGTATCATTTGTGAAGCACAAGCAGGCTTTAGAAAAGGCCGCTCAACGATAGATCATATATTCACTTTAAACGCAGTAATTGAAAAATATTTGCAGAAGAGTACGAAACTATACGTGGCCTTCATCGATTTCAAAAAAGCATATGATACTGTGAACCGTAAGGTTTTGTGGGCGGTTCTGCTACGAGCAGGCGTGCGAGGTAGGATGCTAAAAACGATTCAGGCAATATACTCCAATGTGAAAGCGTGTGTTTTATGTCATAATAATACACGCTACTCAAGTTTCTTTGAATGTTTACAAGGCTTAAAGCAAGGATGTGTTATTAGTCCATTATTATTTTCCTTGTTAATAAATGAACTTGCAAATGACGTAATTTTAAACGGTAAACATGGTGCTACCCTCACATCAGACGAAACTGAGCTATTCCTTTTGCTGTTTGCTGATGATCTCACTCTTTTGGCTTCTACTGCGATTGGGCTACAGCATCAACTGAATATTCTCCAAAGAGAAACAGAAAGACTGCGGTTAACAGTGAATTTAGACAAGTCAAAAATTATTGTTTTCAGGAAGGGTGGTTTTCTCAGCTCAAGGGAGAAATGGTTTCTGAATGGCACCCCGCTAGAAGTGGTTAATTCGTACAAATACTTAGGTCTTACTTTTTCTACTAGACATAGTTTTACACTTGCCATGGAAGAACTAAAACTTAGAGGGAAGAAATGTACAAACGACATCCTGTGCACACTAAAAAGAATTGGGTGTAATTCACCGGATATTTTCTTCAAACTTTTTGATGCACAGGTTGTCCCGTTGCTTCTTTATGGCTCTGAGATATGGGGGTACAAAGCTTACCCTCAGCTGGAGCAAGTACATCTGTACGCATGCAAAAGATTTTTACATGTAAGGAATAAATCAGCAAGCGACGTAGTATATGGAGAACTTGGACGTTTTCCATTATGGATATCAACTGTTACCCGGTGTATTAAGTACTGGTTTAGATTGTTAAAACAACCGGATACCAGATTTTCAAAGAAAGCGTACAACATGTCACTGTCTATGCATGAGAAAGGCCGTGTAACATGGGCCACACATGTCAAGAATATCCTATGTGAAAATGGATTTCAAGAAGTATGGATTTTTGGTTGTGGTAATGAAATAGGATTCATAAAAGAATTAAAATTCAGACTATTTAGTAATTTCTGCCATCAATGGCGAAACCATTTGGATAATAGTCCACGGTTGTCCATGTATGGTAAATTGAAACACATGTTTTCTCGAGAAAAATATATCAGTATTCTGTATGTAGAAAATTTCAGGAATGTTCTGGCACAATTTAGAATGGGTGTGTCCCAATTAAATGTACACAGATTTCGCTTTTCACCTACAGCTGAAAACACGACATGCCCTGTATGTTTAAATCTACAAGAAGACGAAATTCATTTTATGTTCAAGTGCCCATTGTACAATCAGATCAGAAAGTTGCATAAATTTGACGTGACTGCGGGTGAGAATTTGGAATGCAAATTGATTGGTGTATTTACTACTGAACTGCCCGATCAAATAGTCAACTTGGCAAAATTCTTAGTCTCCGCCTTCAAAATTAGACAAGCCTTCATCGGCAATACAAACATGTGAATCAGAAATATCCTGATTATATAAATCATGTACAGCCCGTGTTATATGTCTGTCCTGTCAGAGTTATGTTTTCTCTGTGACTAGAGTTTTCCCTGTTTGTATGTTCTCTAGAAGTGAGGCATGATTTTGTGTTCCCCCCATGAAAGGGGCTGTTGGCCTATAATCATTAAATTTCAGAGTTCAGAGTTCAGAGTTCAGAGTTCTCTCTCTCCGTTAATTACGGCTGCATTTCGATGGATTGTCGCTTAATTAATAATTATAATTTTGGGTAGTGTATGAATGGTCAAGAAGAAAACAAAAAAGATGGAAGGGGAAGGTAAATAATAATGGCATCTCTCTCTCTCTCTCTCTCTCTCTCTCTCTCTCTCTCTCACACACACACACACACACACACACACACACACACACACACACACACACACACACATACACACACACACGCGCGCATGCGCGCACGCGCGCGCACACGTACACATCATGAAAAATAAGTGTTATGATTATTGATGCTAGGAATTTATTGCTGCTAAGTGATAACTGATTGTTCGTTCTCGTTTTGCCTTATAACCACGTCATGTAAATGTAAAAGAAAGAACAAATGTTGATATTATTGATGCATTGTAATTGTCTAATTATCATCCTTAGCAGTTTGTTGTATGTTAATTTTTTATAAAAGGAATGTAACTCTCTCTCTCTCTCTCCTCTCTCTCTCTCTCTCTCTCTCTCTCTCTCTCTCTCTCTCCCTTCGATAGGAGGATCGCTTATTCCATATCTGTGTGTGCTGATTCTTTTCTTCTTTGTCATCAATTTCTTTATTCTTGTTTGTTGTTTCAATCGTTTCTTTTTTCCTTTTAAAGTCATCTACGCCCTAACTGTTAATGGATGAACTTTTTAATGTTGTGAAGGTATGTGTGTTTGTTAAAAGTTTTGTAAGTCTTAGTCGCTAGTCATACTTAGTCCCTTAACGGGGCAAGGGCCGGATGAAAAAAAGCATGTGTTTGCTTATCTGTTACCCTTGGAAATAAAGATTATCATCATCATCTCTCTCTCTCTCTCTCTCTCTCTCTCTCTCTCTCTCTCTCTCTCTCTCTCTCATACAATGGATCTATAATGCCTGTTGTTAATGCGTATAAATACTTGGGTATATACTTCTCCACACGCTTGAGTTTCGTCTATACCTGCAAAGATTTAGTTAGTAAAGCAAAACACGCATTGTTGTGCATACTAAAGAAATTATCATTACTCCATAACGATTCCCTTACCTTGTTTTTGAAGCTGTTTGATTGTCAAGTTCAGCCGATGGTGCAATATGGAGCTGAAATATGGGTCTAGATGCTGCTGTTGTACATTGTGAAAAAATCCATTTGTTTGCTCTAAAGAAATTTCTTGGGGTGTCGTTGCAGACACCAACTGATTTGATATATGGTGAAACAGCTAGATATCCAATTCATTTGAATTCCGTTGTAAAATGTATTCGATATTGGTTAAAAATATCACAGATGCAAGATCACAGGTTACCACGCAAAGCGTATAGAATGAGAATGCTATTAGAATTGGACAATAGGGGTAAGAAAAACTGGGTATCAAATGTTAGAATGAAACTATGTGAATACGGATTTGGTTTTGTATGGCTCAACCAAGGTGTTGGTGATATGAATGCTTTTATGAAGGTGTTCCGAGAAAGATTAATTGATTGCAGTTGGCAAAATTGGAACACACACCTACAAAACAGTGAGAGATTTGAATTATACAGAACGTATAGTCATTTACGCTGTTTACCAGTTTACATGTCAATGAAAATAGATAAGCATTCCAAACACATTATGACTAGATTTCGATTCGGTGTGTCTGATATTGCTAGTCATTACTATCGCTATAGACAGCTATGCGAAAGAAATCTGATCTGTCCATTGAGTCGAAATGCAAAAGAGGAAGAAGTTCATTTTGTGCTTGCTTGCTCAATGTTAAGAGATCTTAGAGAACAATTCATCCCGCAAAAGTATTTTAACTATCCTTGTCTGTTCAAGTTAACGTTGTTAATGGCATCACCAAATGAAAGCACCGTTAAAAAGTTAGCTATTTATTTATATAAGGCATTTAAAAGGAGAATTGTTTATACAACTTGAAAAGACCAATATTCATGTGCGACTTAAAATGTATATCCCCTTTCTAAGGGGCTATGGCCTTTATGAATAAAACATTTGAGTCTTTGAGTCTTTGAGTCTTTGAGTCTCTCTCTCTCTCTCTCTCTCTCTCTCTCTCTCTCCTCTCTCTCTCTCTCTCTCCATTGAAACAAAGAACAAACAAAACAAAACAAAAACAAAAAAAAAAGAAAAGAAAGACAGCAATCACATTAGAAACTTCCGAATCTCTCTCTCTCTCATGCTTCGCTAGTCGCTTAGCGGGGCAAGGGCCGGATGAAAAAAAGCATGTGTTTGCTTATATGTTACCCTTGGAAATAAAGATCATCATCATCATCATCATCATCATCATCATCTCTCTCTCTCTCTCTCTCTCTCTCTCTCTCTCTCTCTCTCTCTCTCTCTCTCTCTCTCTCTCTCTCTCTATGGGTCTACTTTATGGGACTCTGCTAGCAGTAGTCTCCTGGACTCAGCCTATAAAAAGGTTCAAATCCTCCCCTTAAGTCTTCGATTAGAATACAACAAAGGGATCATAATGCACAGGATTGTGTCTGTGAAGGCACCCTCAGCATCAGTTCACAGATTCTCAATTAACTCCTCAAGGACCCTACCCCAAATTCATATCTCTGTTCCAAGAATTGACTGGTTCAAATCCAGTTTAACACATCCATGCTCCTGTC
>CM065729.1:76236808-76246808 GCA_033310375.1 Conus canariensis
ATTATGGATCTTTGAAGTTAGACCTCAATTCAACCGCTAAAGATAAAGAAGAATTTTGTTTATTACCGGGTTATCATTAAAAATGAGCAAAGATTCTAGTATAAATATACTTTCTGTATATTATCAAAATGGCCCAAACACAGATAATTCAGACTGGATAAGACACCTTCCTTCTTCAGAAAAAAATTGGATCATATTGGGAGATTTCAATGCACATTCTCCGTTTTGGGAACCAGATTGCTCTGTCACAACATGTAATCGCTTTGTTGAAAATATTGTGGATTCCAAATTAGTTCTATTGAATGATGGAAGTATAACAAGAGTTCCTGATGTTTCAAATCATAGGCCAACCTCTATTGACTTAACGTTAGTATCTCCTGATATATCATTGAATGCTAGTTGGATAACAGAAGAAGACACATTAGGAAGTGATCATTTCCCTATTGTTCTTACACTAAATGAAAAAGATTCCAAGATGAAGAAGAAGTTGAAGATATGATTCCTAAGTTTTTATACAATAGTGCTGACTGGAACCTCTATGAGTCAACTCTATTGTCAATAGATCATAATTCCTTGGAACATGAAGACACTGATATATTTTATGAGAACTTCAGAAAAGCTGTTTTATACGCTGCTGAAAAATCAATGCCCAAGCGTAAATGCTATAATGATAAGAAGTACAGAGGAAATGGATGGTGGAATGAAGAATGCGCAGAAGCAGTGAGCAGTAAAAGAAAACTTATAAAACATGGCTAAAGGACAGAACTGAAGAAAATTTTATTGCAATGAAACGTGCAAAAAGTCACAGTAACAGAGTTGTGGCCAAAGCAAAACGTATCTATTTCACTACGTTTTGCCATTCAAAAATATCTACATCAAAGGACATGCACAAAGTATGGAAGAAGGTTAAAGAATTAAAGAACAGATGCCATTTACCATCATATCCCATTAAATTAGATAACAACGCTATCCCCACATCAGCAGAAAAAGCAGAGTTATTTGTTGAAGTGTTTTCAAAGAATAATTCATCATCAAGTCTTACATCAAATGTAAGAAGCTACCGAGAAGAGGAAGAGAAAAAACATATTTATTGTGACCCTCCTCCAGATGAAAATCATTACTTAAATTCTTTTATAACTTTTGAGGAATTTAATGATTCATTGGAGTGTTTTACTTGCAATACCACTGCTGGCATGGACGGTATTTCATATCAATTGCTCTGCCATTTGCCTTTATCTTGGAAGCAATTACTCCACTCATTTTACCAAAAATGTTGGTTAAATGGAACTCTCCCTACTATCTGGAAGAGGACGGTTGTAATACCAGTTCCAAAGCAAGGTAAACGTAGATCCGAAATTGGCGTTATCGTCCAATAGCTTTAACATCGCAAGTTGGTAAGATATTGGAAAAAATTGTTGAACGTCGTATTTTACATTTCTGCGAAAAGAACAATATTATTCCAAACAACCAAGCAGGTTTCAGGAAAGGAAGATGTACAGCTGATCATCTGGTCAAAATTACGAATCAAGTTAAAAAACAGTTTTCCAGAAGAAAAAGTACACTTGCTACTTTTTTTTTTATATATATTAGAAAAGCTTATGATAGTGTATGGCATGCTCGTCTGCTTTATAAGCTAAAACATATTGGAATTAGTGGAGCAATGTATCAATTTGTAAAATGTTTCTTGTCTGGGATCTATTTGTACAAGAATTGGCACATGCTATTCGTCATTCAAGGATATTGATATTGGAATTCCTCAAGGATCTATCATTGCTCCAGTTCTTTTTACTATTCTTATTCATGATCTCCCAAACGTTCCATCTAACAATATCCATCTCGTTCAATATGCTGATGACATTGCTATATGGATGAATACAAACGTCAGAAAACAAACAAATAAGAGAGTTATAACACATGTTAAAAAACTATACCAAGTTGAGCTAGATAAGTTAGATTTATACATGAAAGAAAATGGTTTAGAACTTTCGGGAGAAAAGACACAATTAATGCTTTTTATTAATGGTGATACTCCAAATCATCCTCCTCAGCTTGTTATAAAAGGCAACACTCTTAAATATTCAAAAGCTGTAAAATTTTTAGGAGTCTATTTAACCCCTAAGTTAAAGTGGCGATATCATATTGAACACATAATAAGTAAAGCTAGACAAAGATTAAATTTTCTCAAAATAATTAATGCTCAGTCATGGGGACAAGATACTCAAACACTTTTACATATTGCTACCAGTTTAGTTCGATCGAAATTAACTTATGGTCAAGAGAAATCTTAAATAAATGTTAGCGAACCGCCCAGAGAACGTGGACAAACGAGTCACAAGACGAAACACAACGCGTTTCGACCTCTTAGGTCTTCATCAGGTGAGACATTAACGAATAAAACAATGAAAATTCACTTAGCTTTGATCGCTTCAGATCACTTCGCAGGGTTCAGCGCAAGGAAGAAGGCGTTGAATGAGAACGAGGCTGTTGGAAGGGAAATAGTGAGCGAGTCAAAGTCGTAATGAAGATAATAATATTACTGATAGGAATACTAATAATGGTCAAAATACTGAAAAAAAAAAAAAAAAGGGACAAGATTACTACCAATCTTAGTGTCAATAAGTATGGGTATGGGAGAAGGAGAGTGGGTTAGAGGATTCTTAAACAGCAGGGTTGCCGTGGCAACAGTCCCAGAGGCGAAGGCGATGGTGATGTCAATGCCAGTGGTAGTATCAATACTAGCAATAGTATTACTGAATGATACTGCTAACAACGATAGTGAAGGTTAAGGTAATGAAAGCATGATACAGAAATATATTTAGAAAATACATTTTTATAATAATCAAATAAATAAATAAATGAAACATTAAAAATAATAATAAATTAAAAAATCAGTAAATAATAATAATAATTAAAAAAAAAAAAATAATAATGATAATAAATGCATAAATAAGATAGCTATAAGTTGTGTGTGAGGTGAATAGTGGGAGATAAGGTAGTATGTGTGTGTGTTGCGGGAGGATATTATGGGCTGAGATTGAAGTGGTGGGTTGGTACCTGTTACTTTAAGGTGTTGATGCTATGAGGGTGGAGGGAAGAAGGGGATGGGTTTACGTACTAACTGGGGGAGGGGGAGGGGCAACATATTCACACCTATACACAATCTCTCTCTCTCTCTCTCTCTCTCTCTCTCTCTCTCTCTCTCTCCCCCCCCCCCCCCCTCACGACCAACGATAAAGGAGCCAGCATTCTATTTATTATGTGTGTGTGTATGTGTGAGTGTGAGTGTGTGTGTGTGTGTGTGTGTGTGTGTGTGTGTGTGTGTGTGTGTGTGTGTGTGTGTGTGTAATATCAGCCTTATTCATTGGTTACCCCCACCTCCACCCCCAGCAACCGCCATATCCACTAACACCCCTACACACATCATTACTAGGGCAGGGGGAGGGGGGAGTAAGTCGATTGATGTAGCAAATGGAGAGACTCAGAGAGTGTAGGAAAAGGGAAGATGATGATAGCTGCAACCTATGTCTGAGGTAAACAGTGGGAGGTAGGGTGGTATGGGTGTGTGTAGGTGGGGGATATTTCAGGCTGGAGCTGCAGAGATGGAATGGTACATACTACTTTTGGACGTTGATGCCATGAGGGTGGACGGTGCCCAGTTTGGCAATGAGATGAGATTCCTGCATAAGGCGTTCCAAGCTGTCACTCTTAGATTGCCAAAGTGCCAAGACTTTGACATGGTTGATGTTGTGTTGGGCATGGTTGAAGTGTAGAGCGACTGGTTTGGGCCGATGGTGGCGGATGTCGGCCAGGTGTTCAGAGATGCGCGTCTCAAGTGTGCGAGATGTCTCACCTACATAGATCTTACCGCACAGCTGACAGTGGATGGCATACACAATGTTGTGGCTCTGGCAGGAGAAAGTGCGTTTAATAGTGAAAGAGCCTGTGGGGCCATGTAGGATGGTGTCTGGTTTGGTGAGAGAGCAGATTTTGCAGTTGGGTTTTGAGCAGGGGAAAGTACCTGGTGGCTTAGGTGTTGAGATTTTGTTCAGCTTAGAGCGCACCAGTAGGTCGTTGAGGTTTTTTGTCACGTTTGAAAGTGATCATTGGTGTGGTCTCAAAGGCAGGTTTATGATTTTCTACTATGTGCCAGTTAGACTTCAGGATCCTGCAGATGGGCAGATTGTGAGGATGGAAGAGAAGGCAGGCAAACCTCCCAAAGAGACAGACAGACCCACTGCCTGCCTTCTCTTCCATCCTCACAATCTGCCCATCTGCAGGATCCTGAAGTCTAACTGGCACATAGTAGAAAATCATAAACCTGCCTTTGAGACCACACCAATGATCACTTTCAAACGTGACAAAAAACCTCAACGACCTACTGGTGCGCTCTAAGCTGAACAAAATCTCAACACCTAAGCCACCAGGTACTTTCCCCTGCTCAAAACCCAACTGCAAAATCTGCTCTCTCACCAAACCAGACACCATCCTACATGGCCCCACAGGCTCTTTCACTATTAAACGCACTTTCTCCTGCCAGAGCCACAACATTGTGTATGCCATCCACTGTCAGCTGTGCGGTAAGATCTATGTAGGTGAGACATCTCGCACACTTGAGACGCGCATCTCTGAACACCTGGCCGACATCCGCCACCATCGGCCCAAACCAGTCGCTCTACACTTCAACCATGCCCAACACAACATCAACCATGTCAAAGTCTTGGCACTTTGGCAATCTAAGAGTGACAGCTTGGAACGCCTTATGCAGGAATCTCATCTCATTGCCAAACTGGGCACCGTCCACCCTCATGGCATCAACGTCCAAAAGTAGTATGTACCATTCCATCTCTGCAGCTCCAGCCTGAAATATCCCCCACCTACACACACCCATACCACCCTACCTCCCACTGTTTACCTCAGACATAGGTTGCAGCTATCATCATCTTCCCTTTTCCTACACTCTCTGAGTCTCTCCATTTGCTACATCAATCGACTTACTCCCCCCTCCCCTGCCCTAGTAATGATGTGTGTAGGGGTGATGGTGGATATGGCGGTTGCTGGGGGTGGAGGTGGGGGTAACCAATGAATAAGGCTGATATTACACACACACACACACACACACACACACACACACACACACACACACACTCACTCACACTCACACATACACACACACATAATAAATAGAATGCTGGCTCCTTTATCGTTGGTCGTGAGGGGGGGGGGGGGGAGAGGAGAGAGAGAGAGAGAGAGAGAGAGAGAGAGAGAGAGAGAGAGAGATTGTGTATAGGTGTGAATATGTTGCCCCTCCCCCTCCCCCAGTTAGTACGTAAACCCATCCCCTTCTTCCCTCCACCCTCATAGCATCAACACCTTAAAGTAACAGGTACCAACCCACCACTTCAATCTCAGCCCATAATATCCTCCCGCAACACACACACATACTACCTTATCTCCCACTATTCACCTCACACACAACTTATAGCTATCTTATTTATGCATTTATTATCATTATTATTATTATTATTTTTTTAATTATTATTATTATTTACTGATTTTTTAATTTATTATTATTTTTAATGTTTCATTTATTTATTTATTTGATTATTATAAAAAATGTATTTTCTAAATATATTTCTTATCATGCTTTCATTACCTTAACCTTCACTATCGTTGTTAGCAGTATCATTCAGTAATACTATTGCTAGTATTGATACTACCACTGGCATTGACATCACCATCGCCTTCGCCTCTGGGACTGTTGCCACGGCAACCCTGCTGTTTAAGAATCCTCTAACCCACTCTCCTTTCTCCCATACCCATACTTATTGACACTAAGATTGGTAGTAATCTTGTCCCTTTTTTTTTTTTTTTTTTTTTTCAGTATTTTGACCATTATTAGTATTCCTATCAGTAATATTATTATCTTCATTACGACTTTGACTCGCTCACTATTTCCCTTCCAACGGCCTCGTTCTCATTCAACGCCTTCTTCCTTGCGCTGAACCCTGCGAAGTGATCTGAAGCGATCAAAGCTAAGTGAATTTTCATTGTTTTATTCGTTAATGTCTCACCTGATGAAGACCTAAGAGGTCGAAACGCGTTGTGTTTCGTCTTGTGACTCGTTTGTCCACGTTCTCTGGGCGGTTCGTTAACATTTATTTAAGATTTGTTTAGATTTCCGCCTGCAGTCCTCTCGCTTTGCAACTAGATCTTATGGTCAAGAGGTTTATTTCTCAGCTCCACAGACGCTGTTAAAAAAATTACAAAGTATAGATAGTAAGGCTGTTAAGTTGGCACTTGGTGTGCCAGTACACACAAATACGCTCAAAACATACAGAGCAGCTAATCTGTTAACTCTTGAGGACCAATGGAAGTTGGCCACCGCAAAGTATGTGACTAGATGTCTTTCAGTTTCTAATTCTGTGACAAATGACATTTTTTCTTGACTCAAGACAGGATTTCCCGAAAAGAGCGCAAAACATTTCATATCTTCAACCTATTTGAAACTATACAGATGATCTTTTTAAGAGTTGTGTTATTGATATCACATCAATTTCAAGTAGTCCCATAATACCCATTATCCTCAATGGGAGCATATTTCTGCTAGATTCGATACAGATTATACAACTCTAAAAAAAGAGGCTAACATCAATCTTATATCCGTTGAAGCAAAAGAACATCTAGAAAATAAGTATCCGAATCATTTGAAGATTTTTACAGATGGTTCAGTTTTGGAATCATACACAGGGGCTGGATTTGCTATTCCTGCTTTCAAGATAAGAAAGTCATTTTGTCTAGGAAAAAGTTTTTCTGTATTTACTGCAGAACTATATGCAATTCTTATGGCCTTATCCTTCATAGCTGATATTGATACTGCGATTTATAGCATTTTACTTTGTGTTGACTCAAAATCTGTTCTTTACAGTCTGCAAAACTGGAATGCAAAAGTTCGAAAAGATTTGATATTTGACGTAAAATACTTAATATATTCAATTATATGTAAAGGTATTAATGTAGAATTTTGTTGGATTCCATCTCACTGTGGTATTTGAGGGAATGAAATGGCTGATAGATCAGCGAAAGAAGGAGCTATTAGAAAATATCCTGATAGTACACTAAAATTAGAAAAACATGAAATAAATTCAATGTTAGAAAGTCGTATAATGACAGAAAAGCTTCCTTCAAAGTCAAAAATATTACCGTGTTCAAGATCCTTGTCTAGTCTCATTTACAAAATTCGATTAAATTCATGGAAGACTAAATTTCCAAAAAAATGTAGAATGTGCTTGTGGTCATCCAATATCAATTGAACATATTCTTTTTGATTGCCCATTGCTATCCCTGTTATACAACATATCTGGGATAGATGTAGCAAAAATGGGATCTTTAAATGATATAATCTACAGCGAAGAAATGATACAAATTGCATGTTTTATCCAGCACTATACTTGCAAATTCATTGTAAAATTAAATCATTTATAGTTATTGTATTAATGTTCATATGTAGCCTTTCACACATGAGTGCATATTCACACTAACACACACATGCACACTCACACACACACACACACACACACACACACACACACACACACACACACACACACACACACACATCACTCTACATACACACGCACACATGCATACGCACAGTACACACACACACACACACACACACACACACACACACACCAGCGCGCGCGTTCGCGAACACAGACACAAATTCTTACACAGCCCGTTTTAATTTGGGTTTTTTTTTTGTTTGTTTGTTTTTGGATTGGTTTATTTTTAGTCTAATATCACCATTGTTGTGAACAAACGTTAAATTAAATCAATCAAATCAAATCGAGAGAGAGAGAGAGAGAGAGAGAGAGAGAGAGAGAGAGAGAGAGAGAGAATAGTTCTTTCAAGAGAGAGAAGAGACAGAGACAGAGACAGAGACAGAATAGTTTTTTTTTTCCCACCACATTCCCGGTCTATCAGAGAGACCTACATCGAGATTAGGCTCTATGTTGTAAAGAAGAAATCGTTCGCTTTCTTTGAATTTGGAAGGGAGGGACTTAAACAAGGCAATCACTGGGTTTCAAACATAATAGGGTTTGGGTAACCAGAAGGTGGAATTATGAAAATACTACGATACTGAAGTTATTAGAATCGGGTTTAGTTTATCAACTAAACCTACATCATCTTTCTCTTCACCTCTTTATAGATCCCTCACCCCCCCCCACCCCCCCCCCCCCAAAAAAAAAAAGCACCCCCCACACCCCCCCACCCCACCCCTCCCACTCTATCACCCAAATCTCGTCTTCACCTCAATGCCAACCTCCCTGTTCATCTATTAGCTTCCCAGCCCTCTATCACCTGCCTGTCCCCAGACTCCCACCGTCTCTCAATCAAATTCCCTCACTCTCAATACGTTTGCGCACACATCCACACACCCGCACATGCGCGCCACACCACACACACACACACACACACACACGCGCGCGCGCGCGCACGCGCACGCTCACACACTCATACACATATACATAGGGACATATACAAACATATAAAATTATAAAAGCATTCTCTCTCTCGGACTCTATCCCTCCCTCTTACCTCTTACCGTCATCCTCCCCCACTATCTGCCAACACCTCCCCTCCCTCCCTCCCCCACTCCCTCCCTATCACTCCAGCCCAACTCACCATCTCTCTATCTCTCCATAAATCTCTCTGTCTGTTTGTCTGTCTGTCTGTCTGTCTATCACTCAAGCTATCTACCCATCTATCGATCTATCAATCTATCCTTCTCAATCCATTCAAGGAAGAGCCTTCTCTCTGTGCCGGCCTCCCCTACTTTTTTTTTGACCTCTCACACATTTTTTTCTTTTTCTTTTTTCTTCTCCTTTTTCTTATTCCTTCCTTTTTTTTTCTTTTTTTCTTTTTTTCTCTTTATTTCTGAAGGATGAGCATGACATGCTGCATGCACTCAACATATTATTTGATTTTTCGTTGTTTTCAGGATTGGAGATAAATCGTCACAAGACAGTGGCAATGTGGTTAGGAAGTAAAAGACATTGTGAAGATGCATGGTATGGAATTTCTTGGAAAAACAGATTAAAAATTCTTGGAGTTTATTTTGTCAGTGATAGATGTGCTTCTTTGGTAATGGAAAACTGGTTGCAAAGAATCGATAATATAAAAAGAATTATTCATTCTTGGGAAAAACGAAATTTAAGTGTAATGGGGAAAGTACATATTATAAAGACATTTTTGATATCTCAATTAGTCTACGTCATGCAGGCGTTGGTAATTCCAGACAATGTGCTTATAGAAATCAATAGAATACTTTTTAGGTTTCTATGGCGTAAGCAGAACTGTAATAAAAGAGCATATGAAAAAGTTAAGAGAAATGTTATGTGTAAAGATTTTGAACAGGGAGGTTTGAAATGATAGATGTCAGACAAATGCAGTCAGCGTTTCTCCTGCAATGGGTAATACGTCTGTGGAGAGCCGGAGAAAATGAGAAGTGGTCCTTTATTCCGAAAAAGATTTTTGCTCCGTTTGGCAGTAATTACGTGTGCTTCTATGCAAATGTCAGTAGTGGTGTGCTTAAAGGTTTACATTTAGTTAATTCTTTTTTTCTGGAAAACAGTTTTAAAAACATGGCTAGATCTTAATAAGCATGATGGATCTTTGGCATGTTCTTCTCTTTTGTGGAACAACTGTGGCATTATATATCGGGGAAATGTTCTTTTCTTTCCCGATTGGATACGAGGTGGTATACTGATAGTTCAGGATATGTTTGGTGCCAATGGAATGTTATCTTTGCCTGAAATATGTATTAGGATTGGAGACTCACCCTCCAGAACACTCGAATATAATGTAGTAAGCGCTGCGTCCGACACTATGTTTCAAGTACAAGTGAAGAAGATCGGTGTAACAGTGTTTTTTCAGACCCCCTCTCTTTTGTGGTAAGAAATTGATAACTTGTAAAGAATTTCGGAAAACAATACGTATG
>CM065729.1:76251808-76276808 GCA_033310375.1 Conus canariensis
CAAGAATGAAAGAAAGAGGAAATTCGTTAGAAATGTTTATTTGGAAAATGAATATGAAAATTGGTCAGGAAAACGTGCATTGCATTCTCGTTTAATTGTTATTTTGATATTGCTTTGTTCTGTTTTGGCAAAGGGAGCTCACAAACGTTGGAATCTTTGTTTTTCCCAGTCTCTCCTTTGAACGAATGGAGCAGACGGATGCAATCGGAGTGAACATGCTGTGTTTCAATCGGAGTGAACATGCTGTGTTTCAATCGGAGTGAACATGCTGTGTTTCAATCGAGTGAACATGCTGTGTTTCAATCGGAGTGAACATGCTGTGTTTCAATCGGAGTGAACATGCTGTTTCAATCGGAGTGAACATGCTGTGTTTCAATCGGAGTGAACATGCTGTGTTTCAATCGGAGTGAACATGCTGTGTTTCAATCGGAGTGAACATGCTGTGTTTCAATCGGAGTGAACATGCTGTGTTTGTGATCGAGTGCAATGCCAATGCGGTGTGTGACAGCATCAACATAACTGTTGGTGGCATTAAAAAGAAAATAATCAACTGTGAAAAGTAAACAAATACGTTCGACTACAAAATAAAAAGAAGAAAAGTGGAAGATGGCGTAGTTAAAAAAGACACGCTCTCCCCGAGGAAGAAGAGTCCAAATTTCGTTCGGTGAAAAAAAAAAAAAAAAAAAAAAAAAGAAAGAAAAAAAAGAAAAGAAAACAAAATCGGTTTTGACGAGAAAGTTACACCTTAAAACACAACATCATCTTTGGAATAAGTCCCACGCTTTCGTCAACCTCTCTCTACTTCTGTCCGCACGGAGAAGCAGGCGCCCGTGCACGTGCTGGTGATGAATGAACCGTGTGGAGGAGCTTCAGGCCTTCCGAGTACCTGCTTAGCCCACCTTGAGGCAGGCGGCGCAGCACACTTGCCTGTAGTAGTCGTAGTAGCAGAGTCGGGCCTGCACCACGATGCGGCAGTTCCAGAACGTGTCCTTGCACTTCCCGTCTGCACGACAAGGACAGAGAGAGAGACACCGTGTTACACAACAGAGCCTCTCTAGCTCTCTATGGAGTGTGTGTGTGTGTGTGTGGTGTGTGTGTGTGTGTGTGTGTGTGTGTGTGTGTGTGTGTGTGTGTGTGTGTGTGTAGTGTGTGTGTGTGTGTGTGTGTGTGTGTGTGTGTGTGTGTGTGTGTGTGTGTGTGTAGTGTGTGTGTGTGTGTGTGTGTGTGTGTGTGTGTGTGTGTGTGTTGTGTGTAGTGTGTGTGTAGTGTGTGTGTGTGTGTGGTGTGTGTGTGTAGTGTGCGTGCGTGCGTGCGTGGTGTGTGTGTGTGTGTGTGTGTGTGTGTGTGTGTGTGTGTGTGTGCGCTCTCTCTCTTCCCAAACAACTATCCTCCTCTCTCTTGCTCTCCCTCCATCTCCCTTCCTCACCCCAGACTCCTTCTCCATGTCCGTGCGCGCATGTGTGTGTGTGTGTGTGTGTGTGTGTGTGTGTGTGTGTGCACGCGCGTGTGCGCACTCTCTCTCTCTCTCTCTCTTCCAAGCTCTCTCTCCGTTCCTCCTTTTCCTTTATTTCTGTCCTTCTCCTTCAGTTTCTCTCACCCTGTTCTCTCTCTCTTTCTCTTTTAATGTCTCTCTCCCTCACCCTCTCTGTTCCTTTCCCTCTCTCTGTCTCTCTTTGTCCTTGTCCCTTTGTCTCCAAGTCACACACACACACACACACACACACACACACACACACACACACACACACCCCTCCACACACACACACCCTCCACACACACACACACACACACACCCTACACACACACACACACACACACACACCCTCCACACACACACACCCTCCACACACACACACACACACACACACACACACACACACACACATACGCGCGCACGCTCTGGCAATTCATTTTATAGTGCACATTTCACTAAGAATTGAAGAAACGAACGATTTGCAGAACGGCACAACAAAAGCACATTAAGCTGGCATAAAAAAAATCAAGCAAAAAGACAAAAGGTCTAAGCGTGCGCGCTGTTACGAGAACAACGGGAAGGGAGTGCGGGAGGAGGTGTAGGTAGTGATGGTGGTAAGCGTAGAAGCACTCAGAGTTACGTGGATTTCATCTGCAATTCCTCAGGAGAAAAAAAATCAAATATTTGACATAAAAGTCGCTGTACAATGCACAATGCCCACTGGCCAGTCGCTGAAAATTACTGCCCTCACCAATACACTGGGAAAAAAAACAAAACAAAACAAAACATAAACAAACAAAGGAAAAAAAAACCCGGAGAGGGAAACATTTGTGTGGCAAAAAGGAAAAGTGACACACACAGAAGAATATTGAGGATCGCTCCACGCCGTACCTTAGCTTCAGTTTCACACCAAATCATTGTCAAATTCATCATGGCGGCCAACTACAGTCACTTGACCAAATCATTGTCAAATTCGTTATGGCGGCGCACTTCAGTCTCATATTAAACTGTTATCAAAGTCATCATGGCGGCGTACTTCAGTCTAATACCAAATCATTGTCAAATCCATCATGGCGGCGTACTTCAGCCTAATACCAAATCATTGTCAAATTCATCATGGCGGCGTTCTACAGTCTCGTACCATATTGTCAAATTCATCATGGCGGCGTTCTACAGTCTCGTACCATATTGTCAAATTCATCATGGCGGCGTTCTACAGTCTCGTACCAAACTGTCAAATCCATCATGGCGGCGTACTTCAGTCTAATACCAAATCATTGTCAAATTCATCATGGCGGCGTTCTACAGTCTCGTACCATATTGTCAAATTCATCATGGCGGCGTTATACAGTCTCGTACCATATTGTCAAATTCATCATGGCGGCGTTTTACAGTCTCGTACCAAACTGTCAAATTCATCATGGCGGCGTTCTACAGTCTCGTACCAAATTGTCAAATTCATCATGGCGGTGTACTACAGTCTCGTACCAAACTGTCAAATTCATCATGGCGGCGTTCTACAGTCTCGTACCATATTGTCAAATTCATCATGGCGGCGTTCTACAGTCTCGTACCAAACTGTCAAATTCATCATGGCGGTGTACTACAGTCTCGTACCAAACTGTCAAATTCATCATGGCGGTGTACTACAGTCTCGTACCAAACTGTCAAATTCATCATGGCGGTGCACTACAGTCTCGTTCCAAACTGTCAAATTCATCATGGCGGTGTACTACAGTCTCGTACCATATTGTCAAATTCATCATGGCGGTGTACTACAGTCTCGTACCAAACTGTCAAATTCATCATGGCGGTGTACTACAGTTTCATACCAAACTGTCAAATTCATCATGGCGGTGTACTACAGTCTCGTACCAACTGTCAAATTCATCATGGCGGTGTACTACAGTCTCGTACCAAACTGTCAAATTCATCATGGCGGTGTACCACAGTCTCGTACCAAACTGTCAAATTCATCACGGCGGTGTACTACAGTTTCATACCAAACTGTCAAATTCATCATGGCGGTGTATTACAGTCTCGTACCAAACTGTCAAATTCATCATGGCGGCGTTATACAGTTTCATACCAAACTGCCAAATCCATCATGGCGGTGTACTACAGTCTCGTTACCAAACTGTCAAATTCATCATGGCGGCGTTATACAGTTTCATTCCAAACTGTCAAATCCATCATGGCGGCGTACTTCAGTCTCATACCAAATTGTCAAATTCATCATGGCGGCGTACTACAGTTTCGTGCCAAATGATTATCAAATTCATCATACCTAACATGGGCGTCTTACAGACGTCTCAAGTTCACTCACGAAAATCTGTGTGCGGTGCTGCTATCAACATAAATCAATTCTGTTAATGTACATTTTTTTTTTTTATAGAAGTTCTGATTATGTCCGAACTGCCTGTATGCAATAGCTCTGGATTTTATATTTATTAAAGAAAAGACTGAAAAAGTGTGTTACAGACCTATAGCAAAGTATCAAAGCCTACCAAACTATAATGTGTTTATCAAAGTGACGTTGAAGGCCTATCCAGAGTGTTGAAGGGGTTTAAAAACACGAGCTTTGTGAGTCAGTTTCTGGTGTAACAATGCCAACGGTATGGCTGTCCTGGTACCTTGCTTAATGAACGGACATTACCAACACTGTTGTCCACGCCGCTTATATCAAACCCGGCGGAAGTGACGAAATAACATGTTACTGGTTCCGCGTAACAGCTAGAGTTCGGACCAAGCAAAAGTATTTTCTTTGGCACAACCTGCTTTTTATATAAAAATAGACTTCAACATAACTAACTCCGACTGTACACGTACATTGTGTGTTGCTGATGTCAGTGAGATGAAAGCAACGGAGATGTAGTATTTGAACAGCTCCCCTAATGACGCCCCAAAACCAGTGCAGTGTACACGTGCAACAGACTGACATGGTGCAAATGGTGCTGGCCAATCAATGATCGTGTTGGAAAATGGTGCAGGCGGCATTGGCCAATCTACGACTGTGTTTGAAAATGGTGCAAACGGGATTGGCCAATCTACGACTAAGTTAAAAAAAAAAATGGTGCAAATTGTGCCGGCCAATCACCGATGGCGCCGAGCAACAGATGCGGCTGCTCGCCCCCTTCCACTGGGTAGCCCTCGCCCTCCTTGTGCAGGAACTCACTGCCTTCCTCTCCTCCCTCCCAGCCAATCAGGCCAGGCTCTGAGGGTCTGGGGTACTGCTGTCCACCTGGCGAGGGCAGGAAGGAAGGACACACATGGAAGAATAAAAAAAAAAAATAAGGAAGAAAAAAAGAAACGGTTCTCAATAATTTTGTGTCTGCAATGTGCCTTGATGTCCTTGACATCTGCTCTTATTTAAAAAAAAACACGAAACAAACAAACCCAAAACAACAAAAAACAAACAAAACAAAAAAGCCGGAGAGATTTGAATTACAAATACATAACTCATCGCAGTTTCGGGTTTATTTTTTCCTTTCTTACTTTCTCTAATCCTGGGGATTGACTGAAACAGGATCCGGTTGCAGCTGCAAATTTATTGCCTCCCCCCCCCCCCCCCCCCCCATCTTGTGTTTATTTTGGTCCTGTTTCTGAAATGACAGACATGGGCACAAGAAATTACATAGATCTGTGGCTTTGATATCGTCGACAGGTTTTCACTCGCTCCCCTTTGATCTTGACTAAACTTACCTCAACCTGAGGCCAACAGTGCACGTGGATCATGCAATGCTGCACATGGATCTCTCACTCTCCTCCTGCCTTTTCTTTTCTTTTCGTTCACCTTTTATTTATTTATTTCGTTCACCGTTTTATCTACTCCAGAAATGTTCACCATCAAGGCCATCACTCATCACTGTCCCTGTCGCCACCCTCCTGTAATTCCATTTTTACCTAAAAAAGAGTGAGAGCAGGACGAGAAGCAGACGTGTGGAAATTACACGCCTCAATTCAAGAAACAGACCAGGCGATGTAAGAAAGCTGAACGGCATGACCCAGCTCATCTGTCACCATCACAACCAGTCACAGAACTAATTCCCTTATGTCTGAAATCTTATGGGAGTGCTTTTGGGACGTTTTGTATAGTTATTTACATCTCATTTGGGTTAAAAACACACACACACACACACACACACACACACACACACACACACACACACACACACAACAAACAAACAAACGAAAACAACAAAAAAACACACAACCACTACCATTTCATTTTTATTTTATTCTATTTTCATTATTCATTCACTTTTTTTTTTTGGTTTTTGCCGGTCCATAAACATAAACATGGCTGGAAGGCTACGATGACACATACGCAGCACGAGAACTGCTGTTTAATGTGAAACCATCTGATTCTGGAGCACGAGAACTGCTGTTTAATGTGAAAACCATCTGATTCTTGGAGCACGAGAACTGCTGTTTAATGTGAAAACCATCTGATTCTGGGAGCACGAGAACTGCTGTTTAATGTGAAAACCATCTGATTCTGGGAGCACGAGAACTGCTGTTTAATGTGAAAACCATCTGATTCTGGGAGCACGAGAACTGCTGTTTAATGTGAAAACCATCTGATTCTGGGAGCACGAGAACTGCTGTTTAATGTGAAAACCATCTGATTCTGGGAGCACGAGAACTGCTGTTTAATGTGAAAACCATCTGATTCTTGGAGCACGAGAACTGCTGTTTAATGTGAAAACCATCTGATTCTTGGAGCACGAGAACTGCTGTTTAATGTGAAAACCATCTGATTCTTGGAGCGTGTTCTTCTTTATTTCCAACTAGCCCTGGGCAGAACATTATTGAATGAATGGTTCATGTTCATTTGAAAAAAAAATCCTGGTCCAGTGCCTGACACGAAGGATGCTCACCTTGTGCTGGTCTTTCTTTCTTTGGCCTTGACACGGGGCAGGGGGACAACTGGCAGTTCTCCTCTTTGTGAGGCGCATGCGCAACGTCACAGGACGAAGATGGCTGCCGAGTCTGGATGTTCAAGCAGCGGACCTCTCGCGTCCTGATACCTCGACCACACGTCACCGAACACTGCCGAGACACGATGAACTTTGACACACCTTTGGTTTTTTCGCCTCTCTCTCTCTCTCTCTTTCTCTCTCTTTCTTTCTTCCTCTCTTTTCTCTCTCTCTCTCTTTCTCTCTCTCTTTCTCTCTCTCTCTCTTTCTCTCTCTCTCTTTCTCTCTCTCTCTCCTCGCGCACGCACACACACACCACACACGCACGCACGCACGCACACAAACACACACACGCACGCACACACACACGCACGCACGCACGCACGCACGCACGCACACACAACACACCACACACGCACGCACGCACGCCGAAATGATAGCTATTATTATGGCATTGTCACATTTAATTGACTTGCCACAAACAATATTTAAAGTAGTTATTTGTGTGGATTCAATGTCTGTTCTGCAAACCATAAAATTTCCAAATACCGTTTCGAACAACTTTCTTGTAAATGAAATATGTCATCTTATTCATGTCTTGATATGTAAAGGAACTGATGTCACCTTCTGTTGGATTCCATCGCATTGTGTATTTGGGGTAATGAGCTAGCTGATATATGTGCAAAGAGAGGAACCAGAAATGAAAAGTGCGCCACGGTATTGAATATATCCTTTTCTTTACCGGAAGTCAATCAATTATTAAAGCAAACCGTCTGGCGCCGATTCAGAAAACACTACAAAAATATGTTGCTTGGTGTGGCTGATAAAAACACTCAATTAATTAATTATGAACATGTAAATAGCAATCCTCATTTACAAGTGAAAAATATGTACCAGTACAGAAATTTCATTTCAATATTTTAGAAATTAAAACTTGATGCCTTAAAAACTAAATATACAAACGAAGCAAAATGTATTTGTGGAGAACGAAGAATAACCAGCAAGCATTTGCTGTTTCACTGTTTACCTCTTCAAGCTCATTTACCACCATTATCAGGCATGTCTTTGTGTGATGTCTTTTCAGATTTAAAGCTTGCCTTCAATGTTGTTTTCTCTTTAATTTGTAGTCCAGTTAAACATTTACTTTAAGATTATTTGTAGGTATGTTGTAGGGATGCTTAAAGGGACATATATATGCACTTAGGTAACCACATTATGCATACACTTACATAACATTTATGCATCTCTCTCTCTCTCTCTCACTCTCTCTCTCTCTTCGTCTAATATCACATATGTGAAAAGACGTAAAATTGAAGTACTACTACTATGCACGCACGCGTGCGCGCGCGCGCGCACACACACACACACACACACACACAGAGGCACGCACACAAAAACGTACTGAGAACCAGACATCTTGTTCCCAGTGTTACAGATACACATATTTATTCAGTTCTTTACGGGACACAAGCACAAAACTGCTTGAACGGATCACCGATTCAACATTCTACGATTTACGACTGTAATGTATTCATGTAATCGGCCTACTAATTCATGTCTTTCAAACAATTGAATTTTCGACAGGAAATCAGCCTTTTTCAAGAATTCAACAATGATATTAAACTTAGATATATCAACTCCCGAAGAAAAAAAAATCAACCGTGATACTTAACAAATAACATCACCTACGACATCTAACTTGGTGACATCAATCAGAATGTTCACTTAACAACCACCACCACCATAATTTAGATAAGAGACCTCAACTACAATATCTAACTACCTGGCATCAACTACAATATTTGAGTTAGTCAAATCAGCTATGGTATTCGATTACATTAAAATCAACCACAATGATATACATAAGTGATGTCAATTACAACGGAAAACTAATTGACATCAACTGCAATATTCAACAAAGTGATATAAACTGTCGTATTTGACAAAGTGACGTCAACTATGATACTTAACTAAGCGGCATCAGTTATCATTTCTAAGAAAGAAACACTACAGTATATAACTAAACAACATAACCCTAATACTGAACAGAGTGACGACAAGATATCTGAGTGACATTAGCTGCGATATATAATGAAGTCACGTAAACTACAATACTGAATTAAGTTGCCTACGTGACGTCTGTGGGGACCCTACACTTACAGTAGCCCCGTAACCTTACAGCAGTCCCACATAGCGCATTTCGCGTTTATCTTCGGCACTGTTGTCGATTCATCACAACTCTATGTATTGTGATTAATGCACTGAGTAGGGAGTGCACCGTAAAGAAAGGACATTGTAAAAGAAAACACGGTGTCTGTAATGAAACACTGTGATGCACTCTCCTCCCATACTAAAGTATTGTCTGCTTCACACGCCTTCGATAAGAACCGGGTCAGTGCCTCCGTCCGCTCTATCCCTGTGGTCACTATGAGAGAGAGAGAGAGAGAGAGAGAGGAGAGAGAGAGAGAGAGAGAGAGAGAGAGAGAGAGCCCGCATGCCTCTTTCATGCATGAGAATTTTGCTGCAGGCGCGCATTAGCTGGTACTGGTGTGATGGACAACACGTGCCATGCGCGCGGCTGTGGGAAAGAAGGAGTAGGCCACATCCGCAGGGGAGTGTGCATTGTTGTTAGCTTACGGTCAGCTGTTAGCGTAAGGGGCCCACAGTCGTTAGCTACAATTTCTATCAGAACACCACCAACGTCCCATCTTAGGGAGCGACATCCATGCCTATGTCAAACATGGCGTCGTCCTACACTGACCTTGGACCAGGCGGTCATGTAGTATTGACTGTCGCACACGCTGTTCAGACACTCTTCCTGACTGGGGGCTTGCTGTCCGGGGGGCACTGGTCCTCCGACACCGCCTTCACCGTACGCCCCCCTTCTCCCTCCCTCCGGATGCAGATGACCTGTCGGCTCCTGAACCCAGCGCCACAGCTGTCCGAACACTGCACACACACACACACACACACACACACACACACACACACACACACCACACACACACACACACACACACACAACAAACACACACGCGGGACGCACACGCACACAGAGTTATTCTGGACCTAACTGCTCAATCGTCATGAAGCTATCCAAAAACTGCACACACACACACACAATATATACACACACACGCGCGCGTGCGTGCGCGCGCGCGCACACACACACACACACAGAAAGTAATTCTGCACCTTTCTATGAAATGGTTCCATAGTATCCCAAAACCACACGCACATATAATTGTTCCGGACCTATCTGTTCAATGGTCTTGTAGCTATCAGAACACTGCACACACACACGCCTATCCGAACACTGCACACACACACACGCCTATCAGAACACTGCACACACACGCTACCGACACTGCACACACCACGCCTATCAGAACACTGCACACACACACGCCTATCAGAACACTGCACACACACACGCCTATCAGAACACTGCACACACACACGCCTATCCGAACACTGCACACACACACACGCCTATCAGAACACTGCACACACACACGCCTATCAGAACACTGCGCACACACACGCCTATCAGAACACTGCACACACACACGCCTATCCGAACACCACACACACACACGCCTATCAGAACACTGCACACACACACGCCTATCAGAACACTACACACACACACGCCAATCAGAACACTGCACACACACACACGCCTATCAGAACACCTGCACACACACACAAAATAAATTCAGGATTTATCCCCCCAATGGTCCTGTAGCTATCCAAACCATACACACACACGCGCGCGCGCGCGCGCGCAAATACACGCACACACAGAATCTACACACACACACACACACACACACACATAACGCACCTGACTCCAGGGCCCCGTGAACCACACAGTCCCACAGCCAGCACTGCTCTGACAGCGCTGAGTGTCCTGGGGTCGCTCCTCCCTCACGCACGCGCTCTCCGACACCGCGCGACCGGAACTGTCGGCACACAGCACGTGACGTGACGTCACGCCGGGACCACAGTCGGAGGAGCACTGTAACGACATTAATTTTGTGTGAGTTTTGTACATTCATTCACAAGTTTCGTTGGCTCACTGGTTTTCTTCTCCGCTCCGAGGCTGCAGCTGTGACAGAAGCGTGGAGCATGTAAAATCCCACTTCCACGGAGGGAAAAAAGTCTTGCTTGATGATATGGGGGGACAAAACGCTGATAATCATATTTTCTGTGACATTTTCAATAGCCGTTCTCAAGCAGTACAGTGGACACGCAATAATGACAACATACCATCACTTCGTCACCATATCTCTCACTGCTTTTCCACCAAAATGTGAAGTGTCGTCTTATCAGCTACTATTTTGCATGGAACTTTATAACATTCGGCAAATAAGGTAACCAGACATATATATCAATGCATAAATGAAAAAAAAAACAGAGACGCAAAACAAAACCGAGTTTTAAACAGCATAGTGTCTGATGGATCTCCTTTACGTTTTATATCCGCTTAATCTACGGCATCAATAAGACAAACGCCGTATTCTTTCTAATAATTTTCAGTCATTCGTGTTTTCCCACGCTGTGCACCAACATGCGTATACGCCCTTGTACACAGGCACACACACATACATGTACACATACTTATGCAGATTCGTGAGCGCAGGAGCATGCTTACACAAGCCCACAACTCACACACACAGTTGCACGTCTGCACACACACACACACACACACACACACACACGAGCGCGCGCCACACAACACACACAAGAGCACGCAACACAGCAGGAAACACACAAACACACACACACGCATGCGCCACACACACATCAATACACAACATGCACATGCGCTCACACACCGCATACACACGAATATGTACTAGTCTGCACGCAGCGACACCTTGATGAAACTGAAACTGCACCAGTGTCCTCTGAATGGCAGGTGAAGTGGTCTCAGTCTCTAGGTCTGAATCTGAAAAGAAGCACTGCACATACTACTATCCCAAATACCCTTCCCCTCCCGTCCTTTGATGAGAGAGAGAGAGAGAGAGAGAGAGAGAGAGAGAGAGAGAGAGAGAGAGAGAGAGAGAAAGAGGAGTAACTCCCTCAACTGAGAACAGAAGGTAGGAAAGGAGTTGTATCCCTATGCTTTGAAAAAACCGGTTGCTCGGGATTTTTTCTCACGCGATCATTTTCAACATTCTGTCGAGCCACCTTGCCAGCTCGGACAGAAATTTGTTTCCAGTTCTTCAGTGCCAAACGCTGCTTCCCATCTTGACACCATCTCGATGCCTACTGAACTTTCTTACCACCCACTCCCTCTGAAGTTCAGGACTGGGGGAGTGGACATAAAAAAAAGGCCGGGGTCGGCTTTACGCAATCTTCGGGTTGATAGATCCCAGAATTAACAGATCCCATGGCTCACAGTCCCACTTGTGGCGACCGGTGTTGAGGTCAAAGAGCACAGTCATCAAAACTGCTCAAGATGAGTGATATTGTGAGCAAAGTGACCCCCAATAATCCACGGTCACGTCCCATGTGACCTTTCATGGGGCCGAGAAAAGGCATACAGGGTTCAAATGTGTCACGTGGATGACTGTCACATACGGAAGGGCACTGTTTCCGAAAAGGAGCTAGCTTGACGCCCTTTGACACCCCCACCCCCACCACCCCTCGCCGTCTTCCTTGTAGCTGAGTTTCCGTGATGTGTGGCAGATCAGCATGACCTGAACAACACTGCACTTGACTTCTGAACTCGATACCTCATCGTGAAAAACAAAGTCGCTTTGTTCCGACGTGAACCAAAAGTTGATATTGTAGAAGAGAGAGAGAGAGAGAGAGAGAGAGAGAGAGAGAGAGAGAGAGAGGAGAGAGAGGAGGGAGACAGACAGACAGATAGGCTGAGAGAGAGAGACCACAGAGAGAAAAATGAGAGAATTAAAGATGTGGCCGTTTGCGTTTTAGCACCAACTCTGTCTCCTGCCCGCTCATACATCTCAGCCTCAGAACCTCAACTCCCCCCCCCTCCCCCCGTTGTACTAACAGCTATATCTAACCTACCTACAACCTACAGTGTACATACAATCTGTATACACCACAGCAAGCAGTCCACCGTCACCCGACTCACCTCGTCCGACCAGTGAGTGTGCCACCACTGGGAGCTGCAGGACTGCGTGTTGCACCGCTCGCTGTCCGCCGGTTTGTCCTGGGGGCAGAACGCGGAGGGGATCTGGTCGCCCTGCTCGTCCACACAGTGCACCGTGCGCCTTCTCTCCCCTCCCCCGCAGGGCGCTGAGCACTGCACCGAAGGCCACACGCCACAGTTAGGATTTTGCACCAAAAATGCATGTATGCGTTTTGAGGCTACCATAAATTTGACCCAGCATTTAATGTTAAACTGATAATTGATCAAAGAACAACTCCCCACCAATCCCCCCCCCCCCCCCTCTTTGTTTTGGGGGATTTTCACGGATGACATCACAATCTTCAAATACGTGACCTTCCCCTTTGTTGACGACGCATTTCAGGCCTCTGCACTCTCCCGTGACCCTATCTCTGCGCCAAGCTTGGAGCGCCCAAATAATCCCCATTCCTTTGATTTTAATGTCTGCTTGGAACCACCTGGTTCGTGCTTTGATGGCCGTGGAAAGAAAATGGGGAGAATCAGATTGCAGACACAATAAAAATTCTCAAAACAATCTAATTGCGCCAGTCTATAAATACTCGACTCCTTAAGCAAGGCTTTGGCGCATTAATTTTTGGTGTGCAGCCACACCCGACATAACCACGACTATGACGGTGGTAATGACGATGAGCATGATGACAACGATACGACAAACAGAACATTACAAATCAGAGCATATAAGCATGAACGCGTGGAAATGATGAAATCAACTGTGAAATAAAAAGACACTGCAAATACGGAGTGCATGAGAAGACGACGTGGCTTATCACACAACGACCTTGCTCTCTATCTGTCTGTCTGTCGTCTGTTTTTTCTCTCTCTCTCACACACACACACGTACACATCTATTATATAAAACCCGTTAAGTAGCTCTGTCCGTCTGTATGTCTGTCTGCGTGTCTGCCTAGCTAAATGAAGTCTGCCCGTGTTGCATCTGATATAATTCCACAGTTTTTGTCTGCTCCCTAAATTGGCAGTATGCCTCATCAACATACTGGACAGGTCAAGAGCGAACCACTTTCGTGCTAGGAAGTCGCACCGATTAAAACCATCGTGCTTACTGACAGGCGTAATAGCTTAGTTAGGAGAGCGCTGGACTCATGATCTAATGACCCTGATTCCATCCCGGATTCCGACGCTTTCCCCCAGGATTCGAAGAAGGTCTTAGGCAAAAGGAGGGGAGAAGGGGAACGGTTGGCAGAGGAAGAATATACAGAATAGACAGACAGACGGACAGATGTATGATAGATAGATAGACAGATTTATTGATACATAGATAATTTAAATATATAAGGGGGGAATGGAGAAAAAAAAGGGGGACGGCTGGCATACAGAGAGAGAGAGAGAGAGAGAGAGAGAGAGAGAGAGACGAGAAGACAGACAGACAGACAAAAAAACAGACAGACAGACAGACAGACAGAGATGCACGCACGCACCCCCCCCCCCCCCCCCCCCCACTTCCACACACACACCGCGCGCGTACACTATCGCAAATTTTCAAGCCCAGTAAAGACGAGGAAAGTTTATGTGGTCCATTGCAACGGTGAAACAACCCACTGTAAAACAAGACGTCGCACAGTTATGCAATACTGGCCTTCTTTCATTGACGCTGTTCCATTCTCTCCCCCCCCCCCCCCACCCCCCAGTCTCTCCGTCTCTTTGTTTTGCTCCCCCAAACAACAATGGATAATTTTGTTCCAAGTAGGTCACTGGCACCCCCGCAAACAACTTTGTGCCGCCCGTCCATCCGGCCATAAAGTGTACCTGACACGTAGAACAGTGCTGGCGTGCATCTAAGACGGCGCAGTGGACAGACACCAATGTGGTCTTGCGAAACACTGGAAAAGCCCGAAGAGCTCCGTTGGTAGAGCGCCAGGCTCGCGATCCTGGGGCTACGGGTTCGAATCTCCACCGGGTCGTTTCGGTGGTGGCGGATTTTTCGTTTCGAGGTTCCGTGTGTGTGAATGCATGCATAACATCTTGCACACACGTAACACACGGGGCCGGAATAGCTCAGTTGGTAGAGCGCCGGACTCGTGATCCTGAGGTTACGAGTTCGAATTTCGGTACAGGGGGATTTTTCCCTCGGAGTTAACATTGGTTCTGACTCCATTCCCCACACAGTCCTTCGAATGAGACTATAAACCGAGGTTCCGTGTGTGAACGCACGCATAACATCTTGCACACACGTAAAATCCCATCACCAACTTTCGGAAGAGAAGGCCAGTTTGGCCGTTGGTATGGATGACACGTTTCACATAGCATGCACCCTGCGTGAGAAATCGAAAGAATGGAGGAAGTAAGGATATTGAGTGAACGATATTGGACGATATTGACTGTATGACACGGGAAACGACTGAATGAAGCGCCAGCTGGCAGCTCTTCAGTCGGCACTACCCAGGTAGGCAGCCCGTTGTGTAAACGAGTGTGGATTGTAAAGCGCTTAGAGCTTGGTCTCTAGCCGAGAATAGGCGCTATATAAGTATTCATTATTATTATTATTATTAAAATCCCATTATGAACGAAAAACCGAGTGACTGATTTTCGACTGAATGACATGGGAAACGACTGAATGTAACGTCAATACTGGCAGCTCTTCAGTCGCTCTACCCGGGTAGGCAGCTTGTTGTGTTAATGAGAGCGTGGATTGTAAAGCGCTTATTAGTGCTTGGTCTCTAACCGAGGATAGGCGCTATATCAGTACTCTTCATGATAATGACAATAATAATGATAACCATCATCATCATCACTAAAACAGACTCTGAAGTCTGTTGAATATCTATTATGCTGCCTGATTGTTTCCCTGACATTTTGGATTTTGGCAGCCGCTTCTACGGAAATTGCCAAAGAGTCAAAATGGCATGCACCGAGCAAACAGCGCACTTGTTGCGATCTTCTAATTGTCCGTGCTGTCTTCAAAATCTATTGGACACCACAGTTGCATTCCTGTGACTGAAAAATAGTTACAGTACAAATTGAACACATAGAAATCCAGTTCCACTCTTCACCTGCCAGAGTACAAATTGAACACATAGAAATCCAGTTCCACTCTTCACCTGCCAGACACTGTTGGGCTCAAACCCATGGTCTTCAAGACTGAGAGTTGTGTGTTCCGCGCATTGGACTGTCGCAATCGTAAACACAAGAGCGCAATGTTATAGTTATGGGGCAACACACACACACACACACACACACACACACACACACACACACACACACACACACACACCTCTACCACGTTTATCAGGCATGTCTGTAACTGATGTTTTTTTTCCGATTCTGATCTTGCTTTTAATGTTACCTCTTGTCTGATATAAAGTCAGGTCAAGTATTTTACCTTAATATGATATTGGCGGTCTTATTGTAATCATATGTACACACCTGCAAACACATACACGCATGTACGCACGTACTTACGCATGCAAGCATACACACACACACACACACACACACACACACACACACACACACACACACACGCCAAAGGTGACGACAGTGACCTACCTTGCCCCACTCCCCGGCGGTCCACTGGGAACACGGGTCGTTGCTGCACTGCTGGGACACCGCCGGCTTGGTGGCCTGCTGGCACTGGGAGGCCGACACGCTGATGTCCAGGGCGGCAGAGAAACGCTGCCGACACTCGATGCGGCGGGACTGCGTACCCCCTCCACAGGTGGCGCTGCACTCCGACCACTCCCCTGTCACCCACCTGTCGGAGGACGGAAAACTTCGGTACCTACCTAGTCTCCATCTTCCTGCTTTCTCTTTGGGTCTGAAGGAGGGGAAGAGGGCGGAGAGGGGGGATGAACGGGGAAGAGCGAACGAGGGTAGCGTGGTGTGGGGGAGGAGAAATCGCGTCAATCTAAGTCTGTCGCGATTTGTACGATGAGACCTCGTTAAAAATCGATTTTTAACAAATAAATCTGGTGACTCTCTACACAAAATTCTAGTTGTGATACTACTTACTTATACTGTCCGTTTCACATACACAGGCTCGTGCCCACATACCCATACACACACATGTGCACACTCACCACACATAAATAACATATACGATGATAATAATGGAACAACCAATTTTAGTTAGGTGCTCAAGATCTGACCAGAACGTGTGGCTAATGCGTAACCACGAAACCATCTTCTTAAAATCTCTCATCTTTGTCATTAATTAATATATCCACCAGCTTTAAATCATGCGTAGTGTGGTCTCAAAACTTAGTGGATGTGGCGTAGCGTATATGGACTAGCCTGCACGCAGTGACACCTCCTTGATGAAACTGAAACTGAAACTTCATTTCATTTTAGTAGGGGCGTATTGCGTGATGTGCAGCTGGATCAGAACAGGCAGCGCTGAACTCCACCGAAGTGACTCGGCAGTAGCGCAACACAAGTCTCCTCTGGGAGGTTGCCTTCTGGCGGCTTGATGCTGACAGCCCTGTGTGGATTGCCCGTGCCGGGGCTATGACGGGAAAAAACAGGGCGTGACTGAAAGGACAGTCGGTCGGAATGAACGGGGAGTCGCGCCACTGAATTCAGTGTCGCTGAACATCAGTGTGTGTGTGTGTGTGTGTGTGTGTGTGTTGTGTGTGTGTGTGTGTGTTGTGTGTATGTGTTGTGTGTGTGTGTGTGGTGGTGTGTGTGTGTGTGTGTGTGTGTGTGTGTGTGTGTGGCGTGTGTGTGTGTGTGGTGTGTGGTGTGTGTGTGTGTGTGTGTGTGTGTGTGTGTGTGTGTGTGTGTGAGTGCGCGTGCGCACGTGTGCGTGCGTGTGTGTGTTTGCATGGTCTTTTCATCTGGTTAGGCACCAGTTTCAGGCACACAACACGAATCTGACCCGATTTTTTTAAAAACATCAATTGTTACATCTGCCGCTAAAGTGAAACTTCAGTTTTCCACAAACACATCAACAGTTACATCTGCCGCTAAGGTGAAACTTCAGTTTTCCACTAACTCTGAAATAAGGATGCGTATGGCACTCAAGTACCCACGCCCACACACATGCACATACGTCACACACCAAACACACCCACGACTCATCCCCTTTCCCTCACTTCCTCCACCGACACCACTCCCAACTCCACACATACACACACACACCCACTCGCTCTCATTACCCTTCCCGTACACCCACTCCACCCCACCCCACTACACCCCCCACACGCACACTGGCAAGAGGCCATTCCCCCAAAAAAGGGACAGGGCTAAGGACCTCACCCTGGAGAACAAGGCATGTTGTTGCAGGCCACTCGCTGGACACGGGGTTTCAGTGAATTCTCGCAGTTTTCCGGCGTGACCACCACTTGAGTGGCCGAGTTGGTCAGTACACACACCACTTCCGTCTCCTGGGTGCCTGTCGTCATCATTCTATACTCATCACAGGGTCACGGCTAGCGTCTCTTATGGCGGTGCTCGTTCGTAATGAAGTCACAACTACGTTCATTAGTATCATGTACCACTCGCAGTGAAATCTATTCTTTTATGGTGTTGCGACTTGCATGATTTGAGACATAATAAACATTTTACAGCAGGCTCCATGAAAAACGTGTTTCAGAGATGTCCTACCTAATGCGATCTCTTTCACCAATACAATATTTCCAAGCATAAGACTCTTTTTCTACAACTCTCTCCCTTTCTTTTTCTCTGTCTCTATTTCTGTTTGCTTTTCCCTCAATCTGCCTCTCTTTTTCCTTCTCTCCATCACACATACACACGCGCGCGCGCGCACGCATGTACGCATCCCTCCCCCCCACCCCCACCCCCTTAAACACGTATTCGTCCGTTTACGTATATTTTTCTATACGTCATTATTTACACGTATTTGTCTTTCATTTGATGTCTCAGTCCCAAAGACGGCCTGTGACCAAAACCTTGATGTTTTCCGTTCTGGTTTTCCTTTTTTTTCTTCTTTTTTTTCTTTTTACTATTGGTGATCTGATGAACGTCCTCAAAGACAGACTATATGCGTCAACGTCTTAACTTCACAATAGTCTCCACGCCCCATCTAAACTATCACACACTATCCTAGTCAAAGCTTTCCCTCTCATAGATAAGCCAGCTTGAGAAAAACCGGACGTCGCCTTTGTCGCATCAGACCTCCTGTAATTAATGTTTGGAGTGCCTTCCTGATTCTGTTGTTTACAGTCGGGCTACGGGCAGACATGCAGACGACGAAAAAAGAAAGATAAAAGCATAAAGAGAGAGAGGAGAGAGAGAGAGAGAGAGAGAGAGAGAGAGAGAGAGAGAGAGAGAGAGAGAAAGAGACAGAGAGAGAGAGAGAGAGAGAGAGAGAGAGAAGAGAGAGAGAGAGAGAGAGAGACGAAAAAAAGAAAGAAAAAAAAGGATAACTGAGAGAGAGACGAAAAAAAAGAGAAAAAAGGATGAGAGAGAGAGAGAGAGAGAGAGAGAGAGAGAGAGAGAGGAGAGAGAGAGAGACGAAAAAAAGAAAGAGAAAAAAAGGATAACTGAGAGAGAGAGAGAGAGAGAGAGAGAGAGAGAGAGGAGAGAGAGAGAGAGAGAGAGAGACCGTCAGACAGACAGAGAGATAGAGAGACGAAAAAAAGAAAGAGAGAAAAAAGGATAACAGAGAGAGAGAGAGAGAGAGAGAGAGAGAGAGAGAGAGAGGAGAGAGAGAGACATATAAACACAACACACGGAGAGAGAGAGAGAGAGAGAGAGAGAGAGAGAGAGAGAGAGAGAGAGAGAGAGAGAGAGAGAGAGGAAAAAGGATAACTGAGAGAGAGAGAGCAGAGAGAGAGAGAGAGAGAGAGAGAGAGAGAGAGAGGGAGAGAGAGAGAGAGAGAGAGAGAGAAGAGAGGAGAGAGAGGAGAGAGAGAGAGAGTGAGTCAGTCAGTCTATTACGGTCATTATCTTTCCACCCGACCCCTCCCACCAATCCTCCCAGGATTCCATCTCTCTGTTTTCTGCAAAGAAATAATGGAACAGCACTTGAAGAATTGCCCGACCATAAACCCTGCATGATAACAATGGCTATTCCTGTCCGTTTATCTGCTGGTTATAGGCGCACACAGCACATTTCACATTTGTACTGCTTGAAATTGCTTCTTGAGGGAGCATGCCTGCTGGCGATATATCTTACCGACATGCACCAAACAATGCTCTCGCCAGTACGTGAAAACATGCACACAGTCCAGCATTTTAGGGAGAAAAAAAAAACCCAAGCATCTTCAGACTCAACGTTTAGCGGTTGGGATGAAGGGTGAATGGGTTTTCAGTATTCAATGGCAGAGCGTTAGAGGAATTAAAAGATGACATTCTTCTTGTGAATGGTACTGCTTTAACCGGCATGGTTTTCTTTCTTTCTAGTTTTCTCGAGTTATCGTTCCTGAGCTCCTCTAGACGTCATTGGGCCTCTAAAGTGTTACCACTGTCAATAATTTAGAGATATACTCAATCGTTCCAGCAGTTGTTTTCCCATTATGAAGACATTCCGTGGTATGCGGTTCCTGAGATTTGCAAGGCGCGCAAAAAACTTGAAGGGAATATCTTTATATGATTTTTTACGTCTTGCACTGAACGCTGTATGTACATTTACTGAGTGTGTTATGATGTTGTTGATGTATAACATGTTTGAAGTAGAAACAGAACCTTCGTTGCGAGGGGGAAAAAGATAAACTTGGAGGTAAGTTCAATGGGTAAGAGTCGATCTCCTTGGAGGGCAAGAGGATAAAAGGAAGTCAGATTCGGGCTTCGTTGTGGAAACTTCATTTCATCTAGAACATATTGAGGCCACTCAATCATACTGACGGAGTCTTGATAGCGTCGAAGGTTGCCTGATATTCTTTCTAACTACACAGACCGATATTTTCAAAATCACCATAGTCAGAGTAAGAATGCATTTTCCTTCCAAGAATTCAAACTGCGCAGAACAATATCTTTAAAATCGGACGTTTTCTGAGTAAGAATCAATGCATCTTATCAAAGTTCAATGATATGGTTTCAGTCAACTCTAAAGATAAACCGATATAGTACACATTACTGTACTCATAGGCTTTACTTTCCCATTTCTTTACAACGAACTTTAGGGCAGCTCAGACAGTTGAGATCTGAATTGTTTTTTTCACATCCCACAAAGTCACAGAATCAATAGATAGAAAAGCTATAACTATGGTATACGGGAGACTCTCTCTCTCTCTCTCTCTCTCTAACATACACACAATTTTCTTATGTAGATAAATGTCAGTGTTTTAAACAGCTACATGTCCTGACTGACGTAAGAATACTGATGAAAATGTGTTAATCAGTAATGGCCTTTCACTCATTGAATATCTCCCTGTCTACGATAGCTGATTTTGCTTTAGCAACATCCATTGTGACGATAAATCAGGTTCTGGCAGCTGCCGGGAAAATGCCCGCGTTGAAATACCTACATACATACAGACAGACACACGTACAGACTGACCTCAAGATGAAATCATAGCTTCATTGTGTTTACACGAGCGAGCCAAGAGTTAATTCGCAATAACGAAATTCATTCCTCTCTCTCTCTCTGTCACACACACACACACACACACACACACACACACACACACACACACACACACACTCACATGAACACAGACGTACAAAAACACACGCAGACAGACACACACACACGCACGCACGCCCGACATTAAAACAGAAAGATAAGATTTAAAGGAATTCAACAATTGCTTGCATGAATGTGCACAGTCTTCTATGCGGCGTGAGCTTGTTTTTTTTTTTTTTTTATAACTATATGCCTAATATTCTAGTATGCTCGCGCACTGACACACACACACACACAGCAGTCTATTGGACACATACAAACAGGCATTTCACACACACACGAACACGCACGCACATACACACGCGCGCGCGCGCGCGCCACACCCACACACACCCAACCCCCCCCCCCCCACACACACACGAACATCCCACCCACCCACCCACACACGAACACCCCCCACTCACCCCGCACGAACACCCATCCCCACCCCACCCACCCCCACCCCCCACGCACACACATACTTACCACCACCACAAGTCCTAGAGCACGGGCTCAGGCCCGATATGATCCACTCATAGTCGTTCCCTCCGGCCCCGATGCCGATGCTCAAGGCGGGCCTCTGCTCCAGCGGCCGTTCAAACGCGTGCAGGCGATTGTCCGGCTCGTTGACCGCTCGCGAGTAGCTCCGGTCCACCAGACTGCCTCTGCTGGACGAGCTGGCGGAGGTCAGAAAGCCGCGGTCGTTGTCGTGGGCGGGGCCATATAGCTGAGGGGTCTGCTGGCGACCTGGGTAGGACGAGGGGAACTGCTCTCTCTGGGGGGAGGAGGAGGAGGAGGAGGAGGAGGAGGGACGTCTATTGTAGGGAGGTCTGCGGTAGAAGTTGCTGCCACCTCGGCTGCCGCCGCCGCTGCTGTTGAAAATGAAAGCGTGCAAGTAACAGTTCTGTTCGTGTCTATTTTCATCTTTATTTCTTTAATTGGTTAATACTTACATGCTGAGAGAAGTACTTTGCCATCTTTGAGTGATTCATTGTCTGATTTCCTGATCCAGCATGGACTAACCGATAACAATACACAAATCAGTCAACACACCAAAAAGCAAACAAACACCACCACCAACATACACACGCGCACAACACACACGCACACACAACACACACACACACACACACACACACACACACACACACACACACACACACACTAAAGAACAAATGAAAACAGAACTACCATAACAGTGCACTCACCTGTACGGCCTGTCTCTGCTGCCACTGTCAGGTCTCCGGGAAGAGGCCCCCAAGGTGCGCTCATCCACGCTGGGTCTGTTTCTGGCGTCGTCGACGTCGTCGTCGTCCACGTCGTTGGTGTTGAGGCTGGTGTAGCTCTGACCACGTCCTCCAAGAGTGTGGGACCCATAGCTGCTGCCGTAGTATCTACTGCCCTGGGCTGAGCCTCTGCTCTCTTCCTCTCTGAATACACATCAGTTTTTCCTTCATGGTCAACGAGGAAGAAAATGCTCTGAGGACGATGGAGGGACTGGGGTTGGCTTTCACTCCACTAGCCGCTGCGCAGGACTTAAAACAGGCTCTCAATCCACATGCAACAACAGTGAAATTGAACCAACGAAAACAACCACCACAAGACAATACGCCACGGGCCTTCGGCGACCTGGCCTGACAGCTATTTTTTTTTTTTTTAAAGGGAAGATGGGGATTTTGGTTGTGTGTGTGGGGGGGGGGGGGGGGGGGGGGGGGGGAGGGAGGAGGACTCGGACCAGACGTGCCAGGAAAGTCCGGAAGGAGCGATCTTCTCGCACAGCGTTTTGTTCCGGAGTCCTTGATCACCACACTCACTCCAGCAAGACCACTTTCGCTTCCTCACGCTCAGCTGTACAGTTGTCAAGTTTCATTCACAGGCTGCACACCACAAGTTAATGCGCCAAGGCCTTGCTTATGGAGTCGAGTATTTATAGACTGGCGCGATTTGTTTTGAGATTTTTTTAAAAATTGTGTTTGGAAGTTGACATTCTCCATTTTCTTTCATATAGCCATCAACGTACAAGCCAGGTGGTTCCAAGCAGACAGATTCAAATCGAAGGAATGGGACTATTTGGGCGCTTCAAGATGGCGCAACGATAGGGTCACAGGCGAATGCAAAGGCCTGAAATGTGCCGTCAGCTAAGGTGAAGGTCATGCATTTGAAGATTGTGATTTCATCGATGAAAATCCCCCCAAACAAGGGAATTAACTGGTGGGGAGTTTTTATCAGTTTAACATTAAATGCTGACTCAAATCTATGGCAAGCCTCAAAACGCTTACATGGACTACGTATGTCAAGCGACTAACTTCTGAAACGTTACTAGTACTACTATCTTCTGAAAACACTACTATAATTTTCATAAGATAGTAGCAATACTACTAACTTATAAAAATTATAGTAGCGTTTTCAGAAGATAGTAGTATTAGTAACGTTTCAGAAGTTAGTAGCTTGGCGTTGCGACTATCTAGTGAAATGATCCCTGTGTGAAATTATGTCCTCTTTCTTAGTATTGTTACTATCCAGGGTCACTGATCGATGGTCATTTGGCCTATTTTCACCGCTTGACTGCTAATCAGTACAGTACGGGTTCATGTGAACAATTTATGACGTTGCTGACCAATGGTCAGTGTCACTGACCAGTGGTCATTTTGGCCCCATTTCCACTGTTTGACAGCTAGTTAGTGTAGAACGAGTTCATGTGAACAATTCATGTTGTGGTTGACCAGTGGTCAGTGTCAATGACCAGTGGTCATTTTGGCACAATTTTACTGTTTGACAGCTAATTAGTGTAGAACGAGTTTATGTGAACAATTTACGACGTTTCTGACCAGTGGTCAGTATCATTCACCAGTGGTCATTTTGGCCCAAATTCACTGTTTGACAGCTAGTTAGTGTAGAACAAGTTCATGTGAACAATTTATGACGTTTCTGACCAGTGGTTAGTGTCACTGACCAGAGGTCATTTGGACCCAATTTCACTGTTTGACTGCAAGTTAGTGTAGAACGAGTTCATGTGAACAATTCATGACGCTGCTGACCGGTGGTCAGTGTCATTGTCCAGTGGTCATTTTGGCAAAATTTTACTGTTTGACAGCTAATTAGTGTGGAACGAGTTCATGTGAACAATTTATGATGTTGCTGACAAGTGGTCAGTGTCATTGCCCAGTGGCCATTTTTGCCTCATTTCACTGTTTGCTAATTTCTGCTGTAAACTTGTGTGTGTGTGTGTGTGTGTGTGTGTGTGGAGAGAGAGAGAGAGAGAGAGAGAGAGAGAGAGAGAGAGAGAGAGAGAGAGAGAGAGAGAGAGGCAGTCAAACAGTGAAATGAGGCAAAAATTACCACTGGTCAAGCACACTGACCACTGGTCAGCAACGTCATAAATTGTTCACATGAACTCGTTCTACACTAACTAGCTGTCAAACAGTGAATTTGGGCCAAAATGACCACTGGTGAATGATATTGACCACTGGTCAGAAACGTCATAAATTTTTCACATAAACTCGTTCTACACTAATAGGCCAAATGACCATCAATCAGTGACCCTGGATAGTAATAATACTAAGAAAGAGGACATAATTTCACACAGGGATCATTTCACTAGATAGTCGCAACGCCAAGCTACTAACTTCTGAAACGTTACTAGTACTACTATCTTCTGAAAACACTACTATAATTTTCATAAGATAGTAGTAATACTATAATTTTCATAAGTTAGTAGTATTACTACTATCTTATGAAAATTATAGCAGTGTTTTCAGAAGATAGTAGTACTAGTAACGTTTCAGAAGTTAGTCGCTTGACATACGTAGTGTTTTAGTGCAACATCTTAATTGTGGCGTGTGGCCACAATAGTTCCGAAGGGTGTCAAGGCCATACCTACTGACATACCCAACTCCATAGCGCGGAAACTGCAAAAGGAA
>CM065729.1:76281808-76296808 GCA_033310375.1 Conus canariensis
CTCCAATTATTGATAGTGTGTAGATGCGTTAGGCACAGGGTATACAGGCAAGCTTAGACCATCTTTTTGTGGCGATGTCTGATTGTTCTGTGTGCTCCGTGTCGTCATTTCTGCTAGGCGATTTGGTGTCGTGAACAGCATCCGTCTGGAGTTATGGGCCTGTAATTACCTCATCACGGAAACAAGAGTTACCCAAATTGTTTGCTACTGACGCTTAACACTAATGGCCAGCACTGACTCTGACGGACACTCTTCGCCGGTCACTACACTTGCAAGGTGTCTGCCACGTCATGTCGTCCAGCAGACCACATGACGCGTGACGGCCACTTGGAAACCTCTAAAGAGGCAAACTGTACTGATTGACAGCCACGCGGCCCTGTCAGCTTGGTGATGACCTGGGCACCGGTTTTCATGCTGAGTCAGTACCGGACTTGGAGTGCAGCATCTTGTCATGGCAACTAGAATAACGCCTTTAGTGTCATAGCTGCTCATCGTGATAGAAATGACGCCCTATTACTATAGCTGTCATCGTGATAGAAATGACGCCCTATTACTATAGCTGTCATCGTGATAGAAATGACACCCTATTACTATAGCTGTTATCGTGATAGAAATGACGCCCTATTACTACAGCTGTCATCGTGATAGAAATGACGCCCTATTACTACAGCTGTTATCGTGATAGAAATGACGCCCTATTACTACAGCTGTTATCGTGATAGAAATTAAGCCCTATTACTACAGCTGTTATCGTGATAGAAATTAAGCCCTATTACTACAGCTGTTATCGTGATAGAAATTAAGCCCTATTACTACAGCTGTTATCGTGATAGAAATTAAGCCCAATTACTACAGCTGTTATCGTGATAGAAATAACGCCCTTAAAATAGAAATTAAGCCCTATTACTACAGCTGTTATCGTGATAGAAATTAAGCCCTATTACTACAGCTGTTATCGTGATAGAAATTAAGCCCTATTACTACAGCTGTTATCGTGATAGAAATTAAGCCCTATTACTATAGCTGTTATCGAGATAGAAATAACGCCCTTAAAGCTACTACAGCAGCTCATCGTGTTAGGAATAGCGCCCCTAAGTACTACTATAGCTGCTCACCGTGATAGAACGAACGCAAGTACTACTATAGCCGCTCCTAGTAAAAGAAATAACGTTCTTAAGTACAGCTATAGGTGCTCCTAGTGAAAGAAATAACGTTCTTAAGTACAGCTATAGTTGCTCATCATGAATGGAATAACGTTCTTAAGTACAGCTATAGTTGCTCATCATGAAAGGAATAACGTTCTTAAGTACAGCTATAGCTGCTCATTGTGAAAGGAATAACGATCTTAAGTACAGCTATAGTTGCTCATTGTGAAAGGAGTAACGATCTTAAGTACAGCTATAGTTGCTCGTCATGAATCAGGCTGGGCTCTTCGCTGAACAGGCAACCTTGTCCTCTGCGCGATAGTTTTCCCTTTGTCCAACAGACACACCACCACGCACAGAGGAAAATTATACCTGGGGGTCTCTCAGTAGTCAGTCTGCGTACGGGAAATATCTGTGTAGATGCCTTTATGTTTGTGAGTGATGTTGATTACGTCTAGTCTAGCTCAGTTAGTGTGAGAGTGTGGCGTTTAAATTTACCACCTTAATTGCTGGTTGATAGGATACTGTGATTTTTTTTTTTGGAGCCAGTGTTACAGAAGCTGTTGCAGTTGACGGTATTAGTAATGACTTGACCCCCCCCCCCTCTTATTCACCCTTTATAAGCTAATTCAGACAGCATGGTAAATAAGACATTTATGACATTACAAAAAGCTTGTAATTGTTTTAAAACTTCATTCTTCATCATCTAGTAGATTTTGTACAACACCTTTATGACATAATAATAATTTTAAAAAAAGGTGGTCATAGTTTTCAACCTTTTTTCTGATCTGTCAGAAAAAGATGTTGTGCTTAGTGCTATAATCAGCTGTTCATTCTTTATGATCTGTCAAAGAAAGATTTTGTACATAGAACTATAATCAGCTGTTCATTCTTTATGATCTGTCAAAGAAAGATTTTGTACATAGAACTATAATCAGTCGTTTATTGTGTCAAAATATCTTTGGGGGGAAAAAAAACGAACGAAAGGCGTATGTCATCTGCTCTGTAACAAACAGCAAGCTTGCACACGACTTCGCCCTCCGCCCCCCCCCCCCCTCTCCCCCCCGTATTCTCCCCACCCCCACCCCCTCCTTGCTACGGATCGCCCTCGTACAGAAAAAAAACACTAATTACCAAAAAAAAAAAAAAAAAAGTAAAAAAGAAAAAAAGAAAACACCCGACGGCCGGGTGGATGAGTCACGGACACAAAGGTACACGGTCACTCACCGTCCAGTGAACACCATGCTCGGGTGCCTCGCGACACACAAACGACCCCGACCACCCCTTTAACCGCTTAATCACGGGTACCGGCTGCTAAACGTCCCCATTGGGCCCACCCCGGTACCTCCCCTCGGGCTACCCGTTTCAACACCTCCGGTACACCTCCCCCGACTGTGAATGGAGAGAAAGCTGAGCCACTCTCCCTCTGTCTCTCTGTGTCCCTCTCTCCCTGTCTCTCTGTGTCCCTCTCTCCCTGTCTCTCTGTGTCCCTCTCTCCCTGTCTCTCGTTTCTCTCCCTCTGTCTCTCTGTGTCCCTCTCTCCCTGTCTCTCTGTGTCCCTCTCTCCCTGTCTCTGTCTCTCTGTGTCCCTCTCTCCCTGTCTCTGTCTCTCTGTGTCCCTCTCTCCCTGTCTCTGTCTCTCGTTTCTCTCCCTCTGTCTCTCTGTGTCCCTCTCTCCCTGTCTCTGTCTCTCGTTTCTCTCCCTCTGTCTCTCTGTGTCCCCTCTCTCCCTGTCTCTGTCTCTCTGTGTCCCTCTCTCCCTGTCTCTGTCTCTCGTTTCTCTCCCTCTGTCTCTCTGTGTCCCTCTCTCCCTGTCTCTGTCTCTCGTTTCTCTCCCTCTGTCTCCCTCTCTCCCTGTCTCTGTCTCTCGTTTCTCTCCCTCTGTCTCTCTGCGTCCCTCTCTCCCTGTCTCTGTCTCTCGTTTCTCTCCCTCTGTCTCTGTGTCCCTCTCTCCCTGTCTCTGTCTCTCGTTTCTCTCCCTCTGTCTCTCTGCGTCCCTCTCTCCCTGTCTCTGTCTCTCGTTTCTCTCCTCTGTCTCTCTGGTCCCTCTCTTCCTGTCTCTGTCTCTCGTTTCTCTCCCTCTGTCTCTCTGGTCCCTCTCTCCTGTCTCTGTCTCTCGTTTCTCTCCCTCTGTCTCTCTGTGTCCCTCTCTCCCTGTCTCTGTCTCTCGTTTCTCTCCCTCTGTCTCTCTGCGTCCCTCTCTCCCTGTCTCTGTCTCTCGTTTCTCTCCCTCTGTCTCTCTGTGTCCCTCTCTCCCTGTCTCTGTCTCTCGTTTCTTCCCTCTGTCTCTCTGTGTCCCTCTCTCCCTGTCTCTGTCTCTCGTTTCTCTCCCTCTGTCTCTCTGCGTCCCTCTCTCCCTGTCCTGTCTCTCGTTTCTCTCCCTCTTCTCTCTGCGTCCCTCTCCCCGTCTGTCTCTCGTTTCTCTCCCTCTGTCTCTCTGTCCCTCTCTCCTGTCTCTGCTCTCGTTTCTCTCCCTCTGTCTCTCTGGTCCCTCTCTCCCTGTCTCTGTCTCTCGTTCTCTCCCTGTCTCTCTGGTCCTCTCTCCTTCTCTGTCTCTCGTTTCTCTCCCTCTGTCTCTGTGTCCCTCTCTCCTTCATCTGTCTCTCTGTCCCTCTCTCCTGTCTCTGTCTCTCGTTTCTCTCCTCTGTCTCTTGCCTCTCCCTGTCCTGTCTCCGTTCTCCCCTGTCTCTCTGTTCCCTCTCTCTCGTCTCTTCTCTCGTTTCTCTCTCTCTGTCTCTCTGGTCCCTCTCTCCTGCTCGTCTCTCGTTTCCTCCCTCTTCTCCTGTGTCCCTCTCTCCCTGTCTCTGTCTCTGTTTCTCCCTCTGTCTCTCTGTGTCCCCTCTCTCCCTGTCTCTGTCTCCTTCTCCCCTCTGTCTCTCGTCCTCTCTCCTTCTCTTCTCTCGTTTCTCTCCCTCTGTCCTCTGTTCCCTCTCTCCCTGTCTCTGTCTCTCGTTTCTCTCCCTCTGTCTCTCTGGTCCCTTCTCCGTCTCTGTCTCTCGTTTCTCTCCCTCTTCTCTCTGTCCCTTCTCCTGTCTCTGTCTCTCGTTTCTCCCCTCTGTCTCTCTGGTCCTCTTCTCCCTGTCTCTGTCTCTCGTTTCTCTCCCTCTGTCTCTCTGTCCCTCTCTCCCTTCTCTGTCTCTCGTTCTCTCCCTCTGTCTCTCTGTGTCCCTCTTCTCCTCCTCTCTCGTTTCTCTCCCTCTGTCTCTCTGTGTCCCTCTCTCCCTGTTCTTCTCGTTTCTCTCTCCTCTGTCTCTCTGTCCCTCTCTCCCTGTCTCTGTCTCTCGTTTCTCCTCTGTCTCTCTGTGTCCCTCTCCCTGTCTCTGTTCTCTCTTTCTCTCTCTCTTCCTCTCGTTCCTCTCTCCCTGTCCTCTGTCTCTCTCGTTTCTCTCCCTCTGTCTCTCTGTGTCCCTCTCTCCCTGTCTCTGTCTCTCGTTTCTCTCCCTCTGTCTCTCTGTGTCCCTCTCTCCCTGTCTCTGTCTCTCGTTTCTCTCCCTCTGTCTCTCTGTGTCCCTCTCTCCCTGTCTCTGTCTCTCGTTTCTCTCTGTCTGTCTCTCTCTCCTTCTTCTCTGTCTTTCTCTCTCTCTGTCTCTCTCTCTTTCTGTCTCTCCTGTGCGTCTGTCTCTCTTCTTCTTCTTCTCTGTCTCTCTCTCTGTCTCCCTCTCTGAACCTCTCTCTCTCCGTCTCTCTCTTTCTGTCTCTGTCTGTCTGTCTCTCTCTTTGTCTCTCTCTCTCTTTCTCTCTGTCTGTCTGTCTGTTGTTAGTTTGTTTGGTTTCATGTTGTTTGTTTGTATAATCGTATTTTGATGCATACGTTGCATCATTTAGTACTAGCTTCGTAGAATAGTAACGGCAAGTATGAAAAATGGCTAATTAAGCCAATACTTTTACTGTTATATAAGAAAAGAATTATTGTCATTGTCTCCCCTCTCTCTCTCTCTCTGTCTTTTCTCTGTCTCTCTCTGAAGTTGGGCAGTCCCTGTGGAAGCCGATGACTAGCAAATAGCCTATGCATATTTATCTATCACCGTAGTTAACAATTTGCTTCGTTTTGCTTCCCCTCTCTCTCTCATCACACACACACACACACACACACACACACACACACACAACACACACACGCACCGCACGCACGCACCACCACACACACACACACACACCACACACATGCACGCTTGTGTGTGTGTGTGTGTGTGTGTGTGTGTGTGTGTGTGTGTGTGTGTGTGTTGTGTGTGTGTGTGTGTGTGTTGTGTAACCCCTGCGGAGGCCGAGGACTACATAAAAGAAAAAGCCTATCATGTTTATCTGCAAATGTCGTGAACGATTTGATTCGTTTCGTTTACTCTCTCTCTCTCTCTCACACACACACATTCTCTCTTACATTCTCTCTCTCTCTCTCTCTCTCTCTCTCTCTCTCTCTCTCTCTCTCTCTCTCTCTCTCCACACCCCCTTGTTTGTTATTTTTTTTGTTCATTCTTTTCTATATGATTTCTTTCTGTAACTCTCTTATTCATGTGATCTAAATCTGCAAGTACTATTGACTTTATTTTCAGCTTCTTTCACAGGCGAGGACAATACGTGGAAAAGCGTTTTAGTGTTTATCAGTCATTCTAAAAAGTAACTTGTGATGATTATACTCTGTGTGTGTGTGTGTGTGTGTGTGTGTGTGTGTGTGTGTGTGTGTGTGTGTGTGTGTGTGTGTACGTGCGTGTGCGTGTGTGTGTTTTCTGACAAATAACACTTTCGCATTCTAAACAGCCACCGTCAATTTTCATCCAACAATAAAAATGCAATGCTGGTCACACTGTGCAGCCCTTCATCCACCTCTACCACACCATCTAAAATGACAAATTCATACACACCCGTCTGCACATCTGTTTGAAAAAAAAAAAAAAAAAAAAACCACCCTCCGCTCCCTCTGTCTCTTCTCCCCCACCCCACCCCCCACCCGCTTCTACCGCGTTCCAGATCCTCCTCGACATCGGGGAAGTGCTGGTTCAGACCTTAATGTGAAGTGAAGGTCAAATGCCAGATTACTTCCGCTCCGTCACGGAGGTTGTCGCCGGTGTCTTGTTTGACACACATCTCTGACCACCTACCCTGCAATTTGGCCCCCCAGGCCTCTTGCCCATCGCCAAAAATAATCCCCCCACTTTCTCCAACGCCGCTCAGAGTCCCTCCAGCCGAGGTGTCACTTGCCGGCCTCGGCGTTCTCCCGTGACCATACGTCAGAAATTCCTGTGGCAAATGCCTGCTCCCCCCCCCTCCCCGTCCATCCCCCCCCCTCCCCTCGACCACTCAGATTCCGCAGTGCTCCCCCACCCCCCCCCACCGCAAGTGTGGTGGCTCGTGGACTGGACACCATACAGCGGGGCTGGCATTCTTGGGCACCGACTCACTCACTGAGGTGCTCCTGTAAGAGTGTCCTTATATGGGAATTAATGACTCAAAGGAAATGGCCGGGTCATTAGCCGTTTTTCTCAGTCACGTGGGGATTGGGGCGTTGTCTTGGGCTTGACGATACTTCGGTTTGTTATGCGAAAAGGCGTCTTCTTTCTTTGCGTCTGTCTCTGTGTACTTGCCCCTCCCCCTCCCCCCCCTCCCCCCCCCCGCCCACCCCCCTCTCTTTCTGTCACTCTCTCTCTCTCTCTCTCTGTCTATCTCTGTCTTTGTCCCTGTCTGTCTCTCTCTCTAAGCAGCGACTTTCTCTTTTGTGCATCACATACCGTCTTCCAATTGCTCTACCACAAAACATGTCATGCTTAAATAACCATTTGAGGGTATACATCAACAAATTTGCGGCGTAAGAATTCCTGCTCTAATGTCTGGCTTTAGATGCGTGTAACAAAGATCAAGGGAATACTCTATCGTGCGCGCATATGACGACGAAATTAATCTTCTTCGTTATTCTAGTTTTAAAGGATAGTATACGGAGCAATAACAGCAAGAACAACAACAACAAAGCAAACCAACCACCAATTACCTTATAAAACTTCACTTGTGAACGGCATCTGGATCGATTTCCTTACATTATTTTATTACTTTTAGTTCAACCGACTTAGAATCTGATAGCAGTGAGTTATCTTTGACGAGATGATAGCTCTGAAATAGTCCCTCGGGGTCGGCTGGACTTGAATAAACTTGAACTCAGAAAGGTCATATCAAAGAGAAAAAAGCAGATGGGAGCCGCAATGGCGTATGGCACGGGGGAGGGGGGTTAGAATCTTCAAAACTATGTTTCAACGTCCATTTAGCGTCCAGTTTTGGGGAAGATAAGTTATGGCTCGTTCCTCTTTTTCGTTGTCCTGACTGTTTATCTTGCCTGAAGAAGACCAAGAGGACGAAACGCGTCGTGTTTTGTCTTGTGATTTGTTTGTCCCTTTTGTCCGGCGGAATTATTTTTTTCTTTTAAACATGTCCGTCATGTCAAAGTAATGATAGACCAGCCGACCGCGGAGGCCGTATAAGGGCTCCTATCAGTTACAAACAGCATACTCAGTCTTGACCAAGACAAGTTTTGAACTTAAAAGTCCAGTCTAAAACCAAGTCTACGTAGACCCATGCTAACTTGTCAGAGGACACTGTTCACATTTCCATTACCTAAAGGACATCTGATGACATCTTATATGATGCTCTGTCTGACTGAGCAGCGACGGTTGACACCGGAAAGATGACAGCAAGAATGAAAAGGGAAGCAACTTTTAACAGGTATACCGATTTGGTCGAAGAATCAGAAAAAAAAGAAGTATCAAATTCTGTTGCCTTTATGCCCTGCACTCATGGTGACCTCAGTTTCGATATTCCCTCCACCTCTATGGCCTTGGTTTGATTCTGTCGAGATCACCGATATCGGCGAATTCATGGGGGCTGTCGTTGGATGGATGTGGTGGCGCCCTGCGGAAGGAGAGCTCATTCACGCCGGGTCCGCGACTGAGCAATTATTGTCGTCAGTAGGGGGCTTTGTAGGTGGCGTCATGCGTGTATGTTGGATCAGAACAGGCTCCACTGAACACCACCGAAGTGACTCGGCAGCAGTGCAGTGTCTCCTCCGGTGGGTTGCCTCTTGACCACTTGACATTGGCTGCTCCCTGTGGATAGCCGGTGCCGGTGCTGCGGCGAGCCGGGCCGGGCTGTGGCTGTGGACGGGAGAGTCGGAACGAGCGGCGTGGGTGTAATGCCATTAACATGGCACAAAAGATGGCCAGTAAAAAGAAGCATCAGCTTCCTAGCAAGTTCCGTTTGGAGTCAATGAAATGAAACGTCTGTTTCAGTTTCAGTTGTACTTTAGCCCAGCCAACCAAACAGGGTCCCTCCATGACTGAAACGAAACACCAAGGGATAAAGGCATGAGACCGGATATTCTTCTCCACTCAGGTTCATTAAAAGAAAAAAGATTCTGATCGAACTCACTGTGCCACAGGAAAACAGAATGAAGCAAGCGCACCTCTACAAGACTGAGAAGTATGCCAGTCTAGCGAGCAGCTTGAGGGAATCTGGTTTCCAGGTCCGGGTCGTCGCGATAGAAGCACGAGCAAGGGGGTTTGTAGGCTCGTCAGCCTATGACCTCATGAAACAGCTCGGGATTTCAGGTAAAGAGAGGACCAGAACCCTGAAGGCAATGGCAGAGGCAGCTGGAAAGAGTTCCAGCTGGATCTGGTCAAGGAGGAACAAAAGTGAACTTCATAAGGCTTAATTTCCCAACTTTGAACAGGTGTCCGTTAGCAGAGGGGAATGACATCCGTCTAAAAAGGCACGCCTTGAGATGCCCACCCATCCAAAAGTTGCAAGTTCCAACCCCGGCAGCGCCAGGAAACAAATAACCAAAAACAAAGTTGGCAGTAGAAGGGCATCTAGGAGTCATGACCTGAATCCGTCCCGGCCCCCTTAGAGTGTAAGGAGTTCAGGGCCGAAACACTTGTTTGAGTGGGATTTCTTCTCTGAAGACCTATTCTCAAGCTCTCCCTACAATTTATTCCCACCGTACATATCTTCTTAAAGGTCAATAGCGTTTCGCATTTACAAATTCCAAGACGCCTCCAAACCGTGAAAAGTCACAATGACATTCCCAAAGGCGAAAATCTGAATGCTGAAGAGCACGAATAAAAAAAAAAGTAAAAAATAATTAAGTTTTAGAGTCAAAGGCGCCGACAGGGCTTTTCAGCGAAAGAAAGGGCCCTCACGTTGCATCTTAATCCCCGCGTGCATCACGTCAGGCTGATCGTCAATGATCCCATTTGGATTTCAGAACTGAAACCACGAACTCGTTATTCGCTTTAGCTGAAATCAAGTATAGTAGCCACGTGGTAACAGAAACGCGAATAAAAACAGATCGGAAACTGCGCAAGCGATGAAACAACAACAACAACAAACCCTCAAACAATCTAAAATACCTATCAACACACACACACACACACACACACACACACACACACACACACACACACACACATGCACACTCTCTTCTCTCTCTTTGGGGGTTAAAATTCGAACTTCGAGACGATACCACACTTGTCCTTTTTGACTTACGCTCAATAATAGTGCTGTTTGGATGGAAATACCTAATTACCCTGCACGCAGACAAAAGTCTACAGACAATGGGGACAGTGAGTCCTGTGTCCGCCAAATAAGCAGAACAGTGTGTCAGGCAGAACGTCGCCCTGTGTGACAGTTGTCTGAAGGTCAGCATGGCCAGCAGGTCAGAGGTCAAGGTCTGTAGGGACGACACAAACGACATACAGGAAACACGGGAACCGTTAACAGAAGCACGATATTCTTTCTGCACTGTTTAAGCGCGCAGGGTCTGCATCCGTTCCTTGTGTGTGTGTGTGTGTGTGTGTGTGTGTGTGTGTGTGTGTGTGTGTGTGTGTGTGTGTTTTAAATTTTGTTTTTGTTTGTTTCTTGTGAGTGCGCGCAAACACGCGCCCGAGACGCGCGCGCGCGCGCGCGCGTGTGTGTGTGTGTGTGTGTTCGTGTTTGTGTGTGTGTCTGCGCGGGCACACACGTGTGTGTACGTGTATGTGCGCGCGCCCCCGCGTGCGTAAGAGGAACACACATGCACACAAACACACCCAAGCGCGCTCGTGTGCGTACTTTCCCTAAGAACTGTTAAAGCTGGCATAAACGGCGTTTGTCTGCCCTGGCTCCTTTCGTACCTGTGTGCCCCGATCAGGAATGAGTCATGTCCCAACACTTGTCTGTCTTCCTGTCCTGCAGGCTAAATGCAGAAAAGGATCGTACACCACACGACCTTTGATCTGACCCTGTCTACTGAACATCCACACAACCGTCATTGTCAGTATCTGTAGATTTGTTCATCAGTCCATGTCCGTAACTACTTTTCCACAACATTTTGTTTTAATAGACAGAAACTCGAGGGAGAGAAAAAAAAAAACCCACCTTACATTACGCAAGTGATCGATATTACTACGTCGAACAAATTGTGCGGTATAGTAACATGCTAACTGGTATGGTACTCATTTTCATTCGTACATTAACATTTGTGTTATCATATGTTCTTGTGTTCTTGCGGACTTGTAGAGCACTATTTTAGACGATGCTTCAAAGGGATTGCTCGTTCTTCATTTTCGTTGTCCCGAGTGTTGTTTATCTTGCCTGAAGACGACCTAAGAGGTCGAAGCGCGTCATCTTTTGTCTTGTGATCCGTTTGTCCATGTTGCTTGGCGGAGTTATTTCAAACACTTTTTAAGAGATGCTTCGAAGGTTCTGTGCTAGTATCTGCCGTTGGCTGAATGACTAAAGAAAGAAGGAAGAAACGAATGAATAAGAGAAACAAACCAAAGACATATTCCCCGCGTCGTGCCAACAGATCACCATTTATTTTTTTACTTCTCGGGAAATAGCTTGTTTTCGTCAGTGTCTTCCTGACTTACAGAGACAAACACTGATGGAATGTGATTACATTATACTTCAAGTCTTCCTGACTTACAGAGACAAACACTGATGGAATGTGATTACATTATACTTCAAGTCTTCCCGACTTACAGAGACAAACATTGATGGAATGTGATTACATTATACTTCAACTCCTTTTTTCGGAGATTCTCCTCCTTCCCTCTACTCGCCCCTCCCCTTCCCCCTCCCTCCTCGCTCCCTCCCTCCCCACCCCGACCTCTCTTCACTGAAACGATGTTTCGATAAGCTCAAACGAAATTAAAGTGAAAGAAATGAAACTCTGAAACTATTAATGTTGCTTATAGCCCAGCCGACCGCCAAAAGGCCAAACACTTGAAACAAAAAGTACATTTCGTTTTGTTCTCCTTGTGAATTCAAGTAGCAGCGCTGACTTCAGGACAGCCACTATCAAGACGTGCACACCACGAACTCTGCGCAACGTCTCAGTCCTCCCAGCACACGATGTCAATGACCCCTCCGCTGGCTGACTCATCGCCGGGACCTTGCCTCTCCGTCCGGCTCTATGGACCTGCCACTACCACCAAACGCAGCCAAGCAGACGATGACGAGGCTGTCAAGGGTTTCTCCGGGTGGGTCCTTTTGATGTCACGGTTACAGCACCGTGACCGCGAGATGTGAGGTCCTCCATCGACCCGGCACGGCCGGCTGAGCAAGTCAGTGTGTCAGGCCTCACTGGACCGTCCGTGTGATGTAACGTCAGGGGTCTGACTGCTGGACGGGCCTCGAGGGCTCTGAAGAGGAATACCGCAGACACCTAACCCTGGATGACCTTTGGGACCATCTGTCTGTCTGTCTGTGTGTCTCTCTCTTGTCTTCTGTCTGTCTCTCGTCTTTCTGTGTGTGTGTGTGTGTGTGTATGGCGCGCGCGCGCGCGCGCGTGTGTGTGTGTGTGTGTGTGTGTGTGTTGTGCGCGTGCGTCCGTGTGTGTGTGTGTGTGTGTGTGTGTGTGTGTGCACACGTGCATGTATGTATGCGTGTGTGTGTGTATGCGCGTGTATGTGTATATGTGCGTGCGTGCGTGCGTGCGTGTGTATGCGTGTGTGTATGTGTGTGTGTCTGTCCGTCTGTCTTCGTCTCTGTGTCTGTCGGTCGGTCAGCTTTTCGCTCAGCCTCCCCCTGTCTTCTGCCCCCATGCCCACCAACTCTCTCCTTTCTTCCGCCTCCCTCTCTTCAGGGACAAACGAGCCTCCCCCAGCCCCAAAGGAAATCAGGGAGGAAGAAAAGTGCAGGCTTGCTGATTCCAGTGATTTGGACCTGGCCTGAACTGAAGCAGCAACAGGCTCCATGGATGGCTACATTTCCTGACCAAAGCCGCAGAGGTGCTGCACGCTGCGCTGTCTCCCCCGTGGTTTACATGACTGCTTCCAAAAATCTCTTTCTCTGAGAGCAGGAGACTGCACTTTCGTCAAAAGGCACGTGAGTCACCGTACTTCCTCTGACCCTTAGGGAGGGGGTTGGGGGGGTGGGGAACGTTGACGGAAAGGGGAGGGGGGTTGGGTTAAGAGGGTGAGGGAACGAGGGGGTGTTGGGGTGAGGGTGGGTGGGAGACAGTTCGTATATCTATTAAGGAAGAAAATCAGGAAAGATCAACATAAGTAAAAGGCAGTGCCCAATGAAACGGATGAATTTAACAAATCAGTCTATGAACAAAAAACAAAAACAACCCCCCCCCCCCAAAAAAAAAAAAAAAAAAAAAAAAGAAGAAGAAAAAAAAGAAAAGTGAGTAACCAATATCAACAAAAGTTTCAACAATTCTCAAACAAATGACCAAGCAACAAAGAAAATCGATAACAGGTGTCGCCGCAACGCAGGTACCACGGCAATGAACGGACACACAAATCAGTAAGAAATGAAACGATTAAGAAAACGTCATGGTACAACCACAACAAGTACTAATAACAAAAGCATCAACAAACGAATCAACAAAGGAAAACAGAAAGTATAGTACCACTATACCATCATCCACAAGAACAACAATGATGTGAATGATGTTATCACAGGAACGATCACACAATCCTGGGGTGACAATGACGAAAAGAAACACCAATCACGGCAACAAATGCCACAGGGCAATTGCATTTTACTATAACAACAGGCCTGGCCGGGGATCTCCACCAACACCACCACCAACGACAACAACAACACCAAGAACCACTCACCCAGACAGTTGTTGCTGGGGCCAGCTCGGTGATGTTGAGGCTGCAGGCCTGGGTGGGGATCTCCACCACCAACACCACCACCACAACGACAACAACAACACCAAGAACCACTCACCCAGATAGTTGTTGCTGGGGGCCAGCTCGGTGATGTTGAGGCTGCAGGCCTGGGCGGGGATCTCCACCACCAACACCACCACCACCAACGACAACAACAACACCAAGAACCACTCACCCAGATAGTTGTTGCTGGGGGCCAGCTCGGTGATGTTGAGGCTGCAGGCCTGGGCGGGGATCTCCACCACCAACACCACCACCACCAACGACAACAACAACACCAAGAACCACTCACCCAGATAGTTGTTGCTGGGGGCCAGCTCGGTGATGTTGAGGCTGCAGGCCTGGGCGGGGATCTCCACCACCGGGTTGTAGATGCCCTGCTTCAGCACCGTTACCGTGTACAGCCCCGCCAGCCGCCGGCACGAGTCGGGACGACCCTCGCACTGCTCGCACGTGCTGCCCGCCGTCCGCCTCTGTCCTCCGGCCGGCATCCACACTGCCACCTGTGTGTGGGGGCAGGGAGTTGGCATTGAGGTTTTTCAGTGTTGGGGACATTCAATACTGGCAGCATAAACTGACAAAAACAGGGAGAGATGGAAAAAAGGGTGGGTGGGGGGGACGGGGGAGTGACGGACGGGAGAGAGAGAGAGAGAGAGAGAGAGAGAGAGAGAGAGAGAGAGAGAGAGAGAGAGAGAACCGAATGGTAAGAAAATGAAATAAATGGAGATTATATACTGCAATTTTCTTCTTTTCTTTGCATAAGTTCTTGTTACGAAAAAGTCTACCAAAGTAAAATAAATGAATAAATCACAAAAAAGCATCCACAACATAATCTCATGCAAGCCCTGAACGTATCATTTTTTCTAAAAACAAACACAAGAACTGCAGAATCCGTGTATCGATCCCATAAACCTTTGCGTTATTACAGTTTTTAAAAAATAATAAACAAAACAACTTCACCGTTTCCTAGGTACCCTTTGATGAATAGTTTTGTATTGGAAATATCTAAGTGTAGTTCATTTTCGTGATTTTTTTAAAAACCTCATTAATCTTTGGTTTAAGCTAGTTTTCAGCGATTTAGGTTTACTAAGAAAGCCTAAAATTGCGTATTTTGCGCTGAAGGCAGAAGGCATTCTACATGTGCGTGTATATGTGCGTACGTGAGAGCATGCATGCACAGACATAGTGCCTCACGTGCGCACGCGCGTGTATGAAAGAGAGCGAAATATAGAGAGGTTTTTGTTTCCTCTCTATCCTAAAACGTTTTGACACCACGTCAAGAATGGCTGCATTTATTATCATTATTATTATTACTATTATTATCATTACTATTATTAATACTTATATAGCGCCTATCCTCGGCTAGAGACCAAGTTCTAAGCGCTTTACAAATCCACACTCGTTTACACGACGGGTTGCCTACCCGGGTAGTGCCAACTGAAGAGCTGCCAGCTGACGCTTCATTCAGTCGTTTGCAGAGTCATCCAGTTAATATCGTTCACTATCGTTCACTCAGTTTCCTTACTTCCTTCATTCTTTCCATTTCTCACGCAGGGTGCATGCTATGTGTAACGTGTCATCCATACCAACGGCCAAACTGGCCTTCTCTTCCGAAAGTGGGTGATGGGATTTGACGTGTGTGCAAGATATTATGCATGCGTTCTCACACAGACTCTCGGTTTATAGTTTCATTCGAAGGACTGTATTGG
>CM065729.1:76301808-76326808 GCA_033310375.1 Conus canariensis
TTGTTAACTAGAAGTTATATGAGATGATAAGAAAAAACAAAAAAGACCAAACCGCACTCGCTCTCTCTCTCTCTCTTTGTGTGTGTGTGTGTGTGTGTGTGTGTGTGTGTGTGTGTGTGTGTGTGTGTGTGAACAACAAACATATTTTATTGCCATATGAAAACCAGAGGTTTTGCGGAGCACAGATGGTCAGGTTATTCAATGAAACCAATCCCAATGTGTGTGTGTGTGTGTGTGTGTGTGTGTGTGTGTGTGTGTGTGTGGTGTGTGTGTGCGTGTGCGTGCGCGCCCGCGCGCGCATGTATGTGTTAATGAGAGAGAGAGAGAGAGAGAGAGAGAGAGAGAGAGTGAGAGAGCGAGTGAAAGTGGGGTGGTGTGTGTGTGTGTTGTGTGTGTGTGTGTGTGTGTGTGAGTGCGTGCGTGCGTGCGTGCGTACGTGCGTGCGTGCGTGTGTGTGTGTGTGTGTGTGTGTGTGGTTTTGTGAATAAGTGTGAGTGTATGTGCATATGTATATACGTGTGTGAGTGCACCAATGCGCGCAATGTGTGTGTGTTGTGTGTTGTGTTGTGTGTGTGTGTGGTGTGTGTGTGCGTGTGTGTGTGTGGGTGTGTGGGGCGCGCGCGCGTATGCGGCCCCTGTGAGTGTGTGCTTGCACATGTGTAAGGTGTGACATGAGCGTATGCGCGCGTGCGTATGTGTGGCAGTGTACACAAAACCTGTAGACTCCCGACGAACTGAAGTCCCATACACACAATACTCCAGACAAATTCAATGACTGTTCACTGGAAACGACGCTCAGAACATCTCGGCTTTCATCGCGCGGCAGTTCACGGTGTCAACAATAACTGAACGTCAACGGTCACCACGGCCCACGATTTCACCACCGAACAGACTCGGCTGCCGTGCAGTGTCTCCTCTGGCGTGTCGCCTCATGCAACACCGACTCTTCCCTGTGGATTGGCCGGTGTCGGGGCTGCAACGGGGGACAACTCAGGGTGTGATGTGGGTGAACGGGGAGCAGAACGACTGGCGTGGGGGTAATACCACTGTAGTGGCCCGGAATACACGACAGGAATTTTAAAAAAAAAAAGAAAAAAGGAAAAAAATGATCTGGGTTCTTGAAAACTCTTTCATCCTTTGAAAAACTATCGAACCTGAAAAAAAATCTTCTGGATTCTTTTAAAACTCTCATCTTTAAAAAAAAATAAATGAAAAGAAAAGCTGTGAAAACCTTTGAGTGTTGGACAGACACTTCGTGATCACATTCTAACCGTCGATAAACCATCAGCGTAAACAGATTAAAAGCATACGCACAAATTCTATTGTTGATCTGAAAATTCACCGTGTTTCATCCCCCCATCCCCACCCCCTATACACCCTCCTTTGCGGAAATGACTCCTCCCCCCCCCACCTCCCCATCTACACCCCCCCCCCCCAACCCTCCCTATAGGATTACATACTGGTTAGTAACACTGCTTATGCCTACTGTCAACATGGCAGATTGTATAACACCCCTGGAATCCGACTCTCTGTAAGAAGGACGGGCACTCACGGTTATCCTACCAAAAAATGCCGAGCGTTCCGTGGCACGTGCTTTGTTACGAACGTCGAGACAGGTTCCACAGCGTCTACAGCTTTCATGCGTGGTATGTCACACGCCCCACTCAAGACTTCTCTGTGTTTGCAGTGCAGCTTGTTGTCATCCTGCTAAAAACAAAACCCACACAGCGATCTCTTCCGCGGAGAAGTAGTAGGCCTAGCCATGTACCTTTACGGTAGACGCTCTTGGGCAACCGTGACATTATGGAGAGAGAGAGAGAGAGAGAGAGAGAGAAGAGAGGAGAGAATCATGCGTGCGTGCGCTTGTGTGAGTTGAATGGTGTGGTGTGGTGTTGTGTGTGTGTGTGTGTGTGTGTGTGTGTGTGTGTTTTGGGCGGTGTCCGTGTGCGTCTGTCTATGCATATATGTGTGCGTGCGCGTGCACGTGAAGTTGTAATGTCTCCTGAGAAAGACTTCGAGTCGAAATATTAGAAATTCTGGCGTGTTTGTTGCTTATTTTGTTTGCATGTCTATCTATCTCCCTGTCTGTCTCTATCTATCTATCTGCCTGTCTATCTGTCTGCCTGCCTGTCTGTCTATCTATCCATCCATCATCTATCTAGCCAGCTAGCTAGCTAGCTATACTAGCCTATTTGTAAGTGCGCACGCCCGCGCGTGTGTTAATAAGACGCAGTCGTGCTCTCGCTCTGTCTCTCTCTCTCCCCCTATCTCTCTGAACACACACACACACACACACACACACACACACACACACACACACACACATATGTGTGTGTACACACACACACACACTATATATATATAATATGAAAGAGAGAGAGAGAGAGAGAGAGAGAGAGAGAGAGAGAGAGAGAGAGAGAGAGAGAGACTATGTGTGTTTGTGTGTGCACGCGTGAGTGCGTGCGCGTATACCTGCATGCGTGGGTATATGTGCGTGTTTGGTGTGGTAGGGTTTTGCGAGTGCGTGCGCGCGCGCGTACGAGAGAGAGAGAGAGAGAGAGAGAGAGAGAGAGAGAGGTGTGTGTGTGTTGTGTGTGTGTGTGTGTGTGTGTGTGTGTACAATGTGATGTAAGTAAGTCACACTCCTAGGAGCATGTCGACACGCTCGCCGTCCCGGCTCTCTCCACACTGAAAACACTCTTACCCCATCCCCTCCCAAAGTAACAAAAACAACAACAACAACAACAACAAAACCCAGATTTATATTCATACATAGGCCTACATAACATCCTGCAACATGACACAGTCCAGCCCCGACACACTCAGATATGTAACGCAATACAACGTGATGTAAACATGTGATACAACAGAATGGCATTCCACGCCACACGTGACAGTCACATACAACACTATAACGAGAGGGGATCGCGTGAACACCAATATAATTTTTTTTTTTTTTATAGTGTTAGCCGTAACGTCCGGATTAGATCCACGTGCCGTGTCTCTCTCACGCACTCTTTGTCTACGGTGCAGTGGATCTCTGGTGAAGACCAGATGCATAATCCTACAGGATTACTTGCTTGTGACGGGCTTACTGTCACGCTGATAGATTGCATACCCCCGTCCCCCCCCCCCCATCCTACTCCTCACCCACCACCACCCAAGAATTCGGATCGCTAACAAAAGTTGGTGTATTTAGACTGACCCTACATATACATGCACTTTTGTTTTTAATTTTCATTTTAGGTACGGTGAGAGAATCGAGTTCAACAAATCAAAATATGTACATATCTGTTTCTGTTTTTCTTTTTCTTTTTTTTAATCGCTACATTTAAGTAACATATGGAAATTAAAAAAAAAGTATTTCTTGAAAAGATTGTAAACTTTTGGGGAAGAGAGAGAGAGAGAGAGAGAGAGAGAGAGAGAGAGAGAGAGAGAGAGAGAGAGAGCGACAGAGAGAGAGGCAGACAGACAGACAAGACAGAAAGGCAGAGAGAGAGAGAGAGAGAGAGAGAGAGAGAGAGAGAGAGAGAGAGAGAGAGAGAGAGAGAGATACGGACAGACAGACAGGGAAGAATGAAGAGGGAGTGGTTATGAGGTCACAGACAAAGAATACAAAACAAGCAGGCAACACCTCATCGGAACCTTATCACAAAACAGTTCGCTCTGATGTTCTGATACGTCGACTGATGGTCACCCTTGTATCTCCCCGTACTGTACTGCGGCATGCGCTATTGCTCAGTGACGGAGGACCAAACTAGCATCTCTGACCACTACTCCTCCTCTCCTCTTTCTCCACCTTCCCTCCCTCCCTCCGTCTCCCTCTCTCTCTCCCTCCCCCTCACTCCTCTCTCTCTCTCTCTCTCTCGTAAGCCGGTCCTGCTCTGTTGAAATGGTTCGTCGTCTCCATGTTTTCCTTTTCCTTGAAACACATGTGTGGCTTTATGGTTGGTTTGCCGGCGCTGTGAAGTTCATGGCAATTTAAGGACATTAGCTCTTTACGAAATGTGTACGTGCCTCGACTCTTGTCATGCGTAAAAATTATGTTTTATGACCTTGTCTTCTCCGCCCTTTCCCTGCACTCTCTCTCTCTCTCTCTCCTCTCTCTCTCTCTCTCTCTCTCTCTCCTCTCTCTTCTCCTCTCCCTCTCTCTCTGTACTTCGCCCTCTCTCCTTCATCTGCGCGCGCACGCGTGTGTGTGTGGAGAAGAAGAAGAGGAAGAAGAAGATGATGAAGAAGAACAATAAGAAGAAGAAGAGAAGGGAGTAAGAGGTGAAGGAGGAGGCGAAGGAGGAGGAGGAGGAGGAGGAGTAGGAGAAGAAGAAGAAGACGAAAAAGAAATGTTCGCCAAAAGGGGTCGAGAATACTCAGCTGGCACAAACTCCAAAACAGTAATAGAAAACATTCTGGAAAAAAAAAAACAACATTAAATGTTGTATTTCTAAGTTATCTGTACTCTAGTACCAAAACATTCATAGATGTATTTCATAACAGCAGTCTGTGGATCTTCATTATTTATTGCATTACTTACTGTGTGTCACTTTCCTTTTCAAACCTGATACGTATGTGTATATATATATATATATATATATATATATTATACATATCTATATATATATATATATATATACATTGTTCAGCAGATATATATATATATATATATATATATATATATATAATGAATGCTTATATAGCGCCTATTCTCGGCTAGAGACCAAGCTCTAAGCGCTTTACAATCAACACTCGCTTACACAACGGGCTGCCTACCTGGGTAGTGCCGACTGAAGAGCTGCCAGCTGGCGCTTCATTCAGTCGTTTCCCGTGTCATCCAGTCAATATCGTTCAATATCGTTCACTCAGTTTCCTTACTTCCTTCATTCTTTCCATTTCTTACGCAGGGTGCATGCTGTGTGTAAAAGGCCTGTCACACAGAAAAAAACAGATGAAATGCGCATATACCACTTACAAAGTTTTGGCAGATTTTCTGGTACGCGCTGATACGTGGAAAAAATGAGAAATTTTTGGGGTCTTTGCGTCAAATTTTGACAGATGTATCACGAATAAAACCCTGATAAAGCACTGACAAATCACGACTGAAAGACGGATGCTCCACGTATATCAGCGAATACCGCCCAAATGTCCAATTTTTGTTGCAGGACACGCAAATCCACTGATTGCGGGCGTATCCTCCGCGTGTAACCCGCGTATACTCCACGCATTCGCGAATGAAAGACGGATGCTCCACTGATGAAACACGGAAGCTCCGCACACGCTTCTCGATTGGTCGGCGGTTGCTAGGCGTCTGAATCACGTGCGCACCGCGCAAATATAAGCCGAGTGCCGATGAGTGGTTCAGCATAACATCGCCGACTTCTCGACCAGCAAAGATGGGCAAGAAGAGAACTCCCAAGAGTCCCCAGAAGACGAGGAAGAGGATGAAGGCCAAGTCCCCTACTCCAGAGCCTGTCCCTGAGCCGCAGGTGGATGAGGCCCAAGATGTCGAGGAGGCTGCAGGTGGCGAAGAAGGAGAGGTTGCTGATGGTGCTGCCGCTGTTGATGGTGCTGGTGCTGTAGCTGGTGATGGTACTGGAGACAAGCCTGACCCTGACGAGCATGAGCCTGAAGACGGTGCCTCTGACAAACCTGGCAAGGGCAAGGGCAAGAGCCAACCTGCTGATAGACAGTCCTACGCCCTAACAGCCCCGCAGGAAGACGCCTTGGTGGAGTGGATCCAGGCCAACGATGGCATCTGGAGGAGGGGGAGCAGCCAATACAAGACCCGGAAGCACCTGTGGGAGGCCAAGGCGGCAGAGATGGGAGCCACCGTGAAGCATCTAGAGGGCTGGTGGAAGTCTCAGAAGGACTGGTATGTGAGGCTGAACAACAAAAAATCCGGACAGGCCGCCAAGCAGTACACAGACAGGGAGCAGTGGGTCCTCAGGAAGCTGGCATTCTACTCTGGGCAGCTCAAGTCACAGCAGGAAGAGAGCTAGCCACTCAGCCACCTCTCCCGTCGTGAGCCCAGGAGAGATCTGCCACTCATGGACTCGGATGATTCTGATGCTGGGAAGACACTGGACCACAGACAGCCCTCCTCATCACAGGTGCCCTCCACATCACAGGTGCAGGACCTGGCGGGTATGGAGGCCGAGGCAGCTCGTACTCACTCCAGCAGTCAGCAGTCCAGGTCAAGGCGGAGGAGAAGAGACGAGTCCCAGGAAGAGGCATGGATGCAGGAGCTACGGGACTCCATCAGGGCCAACACCGAGATGCTCGGGAGGATGGTGTCCAGCAGGCCTAACCCCAATCCTGAGAGAGAGTCCTTCATCCAGTATGTCTGTGACGCCATGAGGAATATGCCAGAGGACCGCTATCAGGAATTGGTGCCGCGGATCACAGCAATGATTCAGGCTCCTGCCCGTCGCCAGACGCATCCTCCTCCTTCTCAGTCAGCCCCATCCCTGCAGATGGATTTTCAGCTCCAGCATCAGCTTCAGCCAGGTTCCCAGCTACGAACACAGCACATGGGTGGCTACAACAACATGCCGGTGCGTCCCCTACAGTCCAGTCCCTACAGCATGCAGCTTGATGGGCAGCAGGGGCAGATCCGTTCATCTCAGGGCAGTGACTCCTTCTCCAACCTCTTCCGTTCGACCAGTGATGTGCTCAACACGTCGGACATGGGCATGAACCTCTCCCAGGTCAGCATGGACAGCCCGTTCAGCAGGGGCAGCCCTCACAGCAAGCCATCCGGGGAGCCATCACTCAACACCCCACCTCTCACAGGTCGACCTCCACCTGCTGCCACCATAAGTAGACGTCCATGTTCACCCCCTGTGACTTCTGCAGCCGTTACAACCGCCCCTGTGCTACACATCCCTGACGAGGAAAGCATTTATGAGGCTTACGATTAGTGCTTAGTACAAGGAACTGTTGAAAGTGTAAACTGTGAAGTGTTCTCAAGGACATGAGCTGATTGCAGTTGTTAGTTTACTTAGTTGTCAGTATGCATGTGATTGCTGTAATTACACTTCAGTTACTTTTTGATTTAATGTAATAAATTCTTTGCATTGTAGTTTAAACAATGTGTTTTGTTTTAATTACTTGAAATGTAATTAAATTGAAATAAAAATGTCCCGATCAATAGTTTATTCCCTTGTCCCAAGTAACATTCTATGCAGTGTCCTATTCAACTTAGAAAAAAAACATACACATTGGCCCTAGAAAACTTGTCCCTTTTAACTTTGAACAATGGCCCTTTTAACATAGAATATCTTAGATTAAATTACATTTACTTCATACATATTCCACAAAAATTATTTGTTACAAATTAGTTTTGATTTTAACGATTGTCGCTAATAAAGTCACACTTTCCTATAATGGAAACAGATATTTTTAATTTCTACATTACTATCAAAAATTTACATTGCGATGTATGTGAAATAAACAACAGACAAAAATTTTAACATATTAACATACAATTACTTTCATTTCAAAATATCAACATTACACCAGCAACACACACTTGTAGAGAGCAGATTAGTCCTCAGTACTGTCACTGGCAGTCTCATGAGTAATCCGGAGTAATCCTGACACAGTCTAGGGGTGGTCGATCATCCTGTCCTGCCATGGAACGGATCCTGCTGGTGAGTTGCACCAGTGCTTGATGAGATTCCTCTGCATCTTTCCCTCCCTGGAGGCTCTGTTGGGGGCTTGGACTTGATGATACTGAGTGTCCAAGAGGTTCCGTTCCTGACGCCATTCCCCAGGCGCCATGTTTCCATCTGCACCTGGACGGTCGATGAGCCTGTTCTGTAGAACGGGGTAGCGGGTCCTCATGAGGTTGTGAAGGAGCACACACGCCTTCACAATCAGCCGAACAGTGTCTGCATGCTGGCCCATGGTGGTGAGAAGAACCTGGAAGCGGTTGGCAAGGATGCCAAACGCATTCTCAACCACTCTCCTGGCCCTGGACAGTCTGTAATTGAAGATTCTCTCGTGCCTGGTCAGATTCCTGCTACTATAGGGCTTCATGAGGTAGGTCCTGAGTGCGAAAGCATCATCTCCTACAATAAAGTAGGGTACATCTTGGGTGTCGTTGGGGAGTGGATCCGGACGTGGCCACCCTACGATGTCGTCATGCTCCAGCCCAGCTCGCAGCTCACTGTTGTTGTAGATGTGAGCATCTGACGAGGATCCTTTTCCTGAACAATCAGCCCAGATGAACTTGTAGTCCGATGAGACCATGGCGAAGAGTATGATGCTGAAGAACCCCTTATAGTTGTAGTACTCTGAGCCAGAATCAGGGGGAGCTTTGCAGGCCACATGTTTGCCATCGATGGACCCGACGGTGTGGGGGAACTGCCAGCGCTCGTACCAATCGTCAGCCAGTCTTCGCCATCCTTGCTCAGTGCTGGGAGGGGTCAGCTGTTCATCTATGTACTCCTCTACGATGGCTTCGCACACCTCTCTGACCACCAAACTGATGGTGTTGTGGGGCACCCTCCATGCATACTGTATGTCACTGTACCTGGCCCCAGATGCTAGGTGGCGTAGGGTCAGTGCCACCTTGAGGCCAGGCTCGAGGGGTGCTCTCCAGTTGGTGGTCTTCTTGGTGAGTAGGGGGGTCAGCCTCTGGACTATCTCGTCATACATGGCCGGAGGCATTCTCATGAAGTTATGGAATGAGCTTGGGTCTTCATTCCTCAGTTCCACCATGAGTCTGTCATACAGGCCTTGCTCCATTCTTCTACCAATCCATGGCCGGACCCACACTCTCCCTATTCTCCTTCTCTCCCTCCTTCTTCTGCGCCTGCGATTCAGGATGGCATGGAGCTGGATCAATTGGTTGTTATGCTGCTGGAGGAGGAACACTGCCACATCTGGCCGTTGGGGGTTCATGTGATGACTTCTAGGGTTGTTCAAGGGGGTCTGATTGAAGGATCCTAGATGTGTTCTCCTCGGCAGCTCGGCACAGACTGAGGTTTGAGAGGAAACATCGGCCAATTTATAGCCCTCCGACCATACGTCACATGTACGCCATTCATCCTGCAATCTTGCGCCATGCATTCGTGTTTTATCAGTCTATCATTAGTATTTCATGCGTCTAATACGTGTATTATAACGTGATATGTCCGCTCAATTCGTGGTATATAAGTGATACTTCTGTGTTTTTCGCGTGGAACTTTCGTGAAACTTACGTGGATTTGCGCAAATTTGTCTAAAAACACGCATAAGCACCGATGTAACACGGAAGAAAGGCGCACTCGACGCAATTATTGCGTATGGAAGGCGTATATCTCACGGTAACATCTCGTATAGTCCCCGTAAATTCAGAAAATCTTTGCGCGCCAGTTATTTTGAACAGTCCAAAAGGATGTGGCGCGTATGGATTGGGTTGGCGCACGGTGGCCGTTAGAAAACCGTATGAAACACCGATGATTTGTGCATAACGCTGATGCTCCACGTTTCACCACGTATCGGGAAAATTTTATACGCGATGTTTGCGTATTTGCAGTGTGACAGGCCTTTAACGTGTCATCCATACCAACGGCCAAACTGGCCTACTCTTCCGAAAGTTGGTGATGGGATTTTACGTGTGTGCAAGATATTATGCGTGCGTTCACACACGGAACCTCGGTTTATAGTCTCATTCGAAGGACTGTATGGGAAATGGAGTCAGAACTAATGTTAACTCCGAGGGGAAAATCCTCCTGTACCGATACGCCCCGGCGGAGATTCGAACCCGCAACCCCAGGATCACCAAGATTACGAGTCAGGCGCTCTACCAACTGAGCTAGTCCGGCTCCCTATATATAATATAATATATATATATATATATATATATATATAATAATCAGTGGGAGATTGCATCTCTTAGGAGATCCAAGTAAAGGTTGTCCTGCACAATTCTTAGCCACTGACATTGCTTGAGTTATTGAACAGCAGAGCTGACCACTCAGACTGTTCCATATCTTTTGATCTCCCTTGTATCCTTGAATGGATCCTCAGGCATAGGCTCAAAGATTGATCCCTACATTTTATACTGTTTGCATAATGCTTTTAGTTTTCCAGCAACTTTTTTCCTCTCCACACTTTCGTTTTATTCCATTTACTATCCTTCGCTGGCTGCTTTGGGGTGCTGTTGGATTCTTTTTTTTTAACCTTGGTGGTGAGAACACCACAGAATTATGGACTGTGGTGTGTCTCTATTTGACACCAGGAGCGCAGACACTATCAGCCGTGTCTCCCTGATGAGTCCGATCCAGCGGACGAAAGGCCTAGGAGCAGGCAATACAAATAGATCTGCCTTCAGAGGGGATCACAATGGTTCCCTCAGGCAGCTAGTGAAAGGGTTTCTCATATTTATAATATATTTCCCCCATTTTTTTTTTTCTCTCTCTCAAAAAGTTCAAATCTTTGCGAAGTCATTATTATAATGACCGAAGAATTGTTAGCCTGCACTTGTTTTCCCCCACTACTAATTGTTCACATTAATATATTAATTATATATATATATATATATATATATAAACACATTCGTTAATCATCGTATAATGCACATTCATCCAGCAAGTGAAATTCATCATCAATTTTGTTGCAGTGTCCAGGGTTTCTGTTTTATTTGTGTATATTTGATATGCCCCTTTCTTTATCACTAATCATGAATATACGTTGGAAATTTACTACGAGTTTCTCGAAATTTTCTGTTTTGGGGGGTTTGTTATACACGGCTGCGACCCGTATTCTTTCGTTACAAAATTGCAGAATATTTAACTCTGAAAGTTCTTTGTCTCTGAAGATTAATTTTTCCGTCTTTTCTTTTTCTTTTCGGGGAGGGGGTGGGGGTTATAAATCCTCATGCTTCTTCTCTTGAATCGTAAAATTTAAACGTTTTGTATCAGGTGTGCTCTGATTTTCAGAACTTGTTTCGATCCTATTCCTTAGGTTGTACTTTTTTCACCGGTGATTTTCACCACCCCAGTATAAATAATCTGACTAATGAGTTTTGTTTTGATTCTGTTACATGTATCCAGACACCCGTTATCTGAATTTTTGTCCTAAACGTCCAAGGGAATCTTGTTAATTCACCCAGAAGGGTAGTGTCATTGCTTTACTATGAACATATAACATCTGTCTGCAGAATTTCATGTGCATATTTTCATTAAAAAAAAAACAACTGACATGTAAAACATGTTTTTAAAAGTCACGAATGTAAAATCCATCTAAAAGGAAAACATGTCTGCTCCATACGTTAATACTGGCATTACCATAATGTCGAAAAACTGCCGTTTGATGTAAGGCTTTATGTTTCGCCCATGAGTTGCTTGTCTAGGAGCATAAATGGCCTTAGTGCCCTGCCTCGATGCGTGCTCTTGAGTAGAATAAAATTTTCCATTTTGGTGGAAAATTACGCCAAGAGATTCATACCGATATCCCGTTATAACAATACAATCTCCGCTTTTAAACTAGAAGGATTTTCAGAACTGAATGAGTTAAAAGTAGTACTTCTGTTTAATGTTTTGTAATTTCTAGTTCTCAGTTTGTGCGATGCTCTTGTAATTTGTCAAACTTTGTATGGAATCCAGACTTTGTTGTTGATGAATGTACCGAGTCGTGGGTACATAATATAGACATTTTGTCTCTTGCATGCATCTCGATTGCATGGCGTGATAGACATCGATCCAAGTGTTCTGTGGGCAACTGAAGCAACCTAGAGATTGTCCAGATTTTGGAAGGAAAAATCGCAACTATGTCAACGACAATAGCTGGATTAAACACTTGAAGAAACTGACAGTAGAAGAACCTCCAGTAAACATAGAAAAAAAAAATTCAGGTGTAAAACATGCTAAATAGATCAACTACAACCAACAGTCCATTCCTTGACAGACCAATCACAACAGAAAGTGCCAGACCACTTAGCAGACCGAAGAAGAATAAGACACTTCCTTGGAAAAGATAACATTATAAAAGAAATTATTAAAACAATAATACAAGAATTAATGGACGTATTGTCCTTGATGCAGTTACCTGTCCAAACTATTGGAAAACAGGGGTAAATATTGCGATTTGCATGCACAGATGCCCACCAAACCCAGAAAATTGTAGAAAAGTTACATTAACAAATGTAACTGAAAGACCTCCTTATTGTTTAGAGCGTAACCAACCACACACATCTTATATCAGGGCTGTCACTAGTTTAAAGAAAAGTCCGACTTTTGCTACAAAAAGACAACTAATACACCTGAGTTCACAAACTGAAACACATTGGACATTGACGCTCGTAATAAGCTAAAGTTTGATACACATAAAACATTTTTTTTTTTTTTTGGAAGGAGACAGAGAACTATTCTTTAGTCATGAATATTCATATTACGTTTCATAGTAATTAAGGGGTGGGGATGGGGATAGGTTTGGGGGAGAAACCGATTTCGTCGGCGAAGGAAAAGAGAGATCATTCATATGGTTACAACATCCTGTTCTTTACTTTGCGCATACAGACTACCTCCTCATCTCTCTTAACTCACTCTTAATAACTCCCCGCTCCCCTCAACCCCCCCCCCCCCCCCCCCCCCCCCCCAAATTCTAACCGCACCCCGCCCGTCCGTCTCTTCCCGAAACGTTCCGCCTCCTTTGCAATGACACCAAGACAAATGGCTCGCGCTAGTTCTTTCGCCCTGCCATGTTTTGTCGTCGTACAAATCGAGGGGCTTTGGGACACAAGCGAGCGGAAATCCTTGGCGCATTATCCCCACCTGACGGGGCGACCCCTTGCGGGGCCTGCAAGTGTGGCAGGAGAGCCAGTGTGTGCGCTGCAGATAGCGGAGGAAGAGTGATGGCGGGCCGTGAAAGGCGGACAGGTGTCAACTTGCTGTGCAACTTCCTCACGAAATCTGACGCCTGCCACCCCACTGGTGGTCACACTGCAATAGATAAGGCTAACAAATTGAAATAGATAAGGCACGCCTTCAACTATGCGTGCGCACGCGCAAGGACACGCGCTCGCGGGCGCGCGCGCGCGCGCGCACACACACACACAAACACGAGCGCGTGCTCTCTCTCTCTCTCCTCTCACACACACACATACACACACACACACACGCGCGCGCGCGCGCGCACACACACACACACACACACACACACATTTCCCTTTCCCCTCTCTCTTTTCATGGGAAAAAAATATGCATGGTACGATCGTGTGCGTGCATACGTCCAATGAGCGTGCGCGTACGCGCGCGCGCGCGTGTGTATGTGTGTGAATACGTTTAGAGGCGAACACCAGCACGAACGCTGTTTGAACGTACAGACATGCATGTGCACTCGTCAACATCTCTCCCCGTCCACTTACACTGCTTCCTGAATCTCCAAATCAGAGACAGTGCCCCGTACCGTCGCAATAACTTCCTGATGATATAACACAGATTCTCCCATGAAATCAACTGCGGGTTAATCTACACAACCCTGTGGACACAATACTCAATGACTAATGCTCAGATTTCAGTCTGTCTGTCTTCTGATTGATAATCCAAAGCGCTTTGTCAGGGCGATCAGTAGATAATTAGTCACTACTTGCCGTCGGCGAAGAATCAAAGTCTTTTTTACAGTTACTGGTGGATTACTGTCTCTCACAGTCAATACAGGATCGTCTACACAGTATGGACTGACGTCTATGTGTAGTCAATGGATGATCAACGTATTTACACAGTCTGAGGAGGATTGTCGCTTACACACATTCAGTAGATGACCAACGTCTTTATATCTTTATACAGTAGAGAATAAATAACTAGCTGTGCACAGCTCGCGCAGGATCAACGTCTATATACAGTCGGTGTAAGATCAACGTTTTCACACCATCGGTGGATGATCAACGTATACACAGTCCGGGGAATATACGGTCAGTGGAGGAAGATAAAAGTTTATACAGTCATCGGAGGATCAACGTCTAAACAGCCAGCATAGGATCAAAGTCTGTTTAAACAGTCAGTAATGATCAAACCCATATACAGTTAATAGAGAATCGACGTCTATAAAGTCAGTGAAGGATCAACATCTATATAAAGTCAGTGAAGGATCAATATAGAGTCAGTGAAGGATCAACGTCTATATAGAATCAGTGAAGGATCAACGTCTATATACAGTCAGTGAAGGATCGACGTCTATATACAGTCAGTGGACCAACGTCTATGTAGAGTCAGTGAAGGATCAACATATATATACAGCCAGTACAGGATCAACGTCTATATACAGTCAATGGATCAACGTCTATATACAGTCAGTGAAGGATCAACGTCTATATACAGTCAGTGAAGGATCATCTTAATCCATATACAGTCAGTGGACCAACGTCTATGTAGAGTCAGTGAAGGATCAACATATATATATATATATATATATATTATATATATAATATATATATATATACATATACATACACAGTCAGTGAAGGATCAACGTCTATATACAGTCAGTGAAGGATCGACGTCTATATACAGTCAGTGAAGGATCGACATCTATATACAGTCAGTGGACCAACGTCTATGTACGTCAGTGAAGGATCAACATATATATATATATATATATATATATATATATATATATATATATATATATATATATATATATATACAGTCAGTGAAGGATCAACGTCCATGTACAGTCAGTGGTTTAACGTCTATATACAGTCAATGGATCAACGTCTATATAAGATCAATGGGTCAACGTCTATATAGTCAATGGATCAACGTCTATATACAATCAGTGAAGGGTCGACGTCTATGTACAGTGAGTGTAACATCAACGTGTATCTAGTCAGAGAGCGAGAGAGAGAGAGAGAGACAGAGAGAGACAGAAGACAGAGAGAGAGAAGACAGACAGAAGAGAGAGAGAGAGAGAGAGAGAGAGAGAGAGAGAGAGAGAGAGAGAGAGAGAGAGAGAGAGAGAGAATGTGAGCATGAACATGGAAAGGAACAAAATCTTAATCTGTATGCCACCGGCCTCTAGTTTTAAGTGGTCAAATAACAAGTAAGTACATACCAAAGATATGTTCATGACTGGAGAGAGAGAGAGAGAGAGAGAGGAGAGAAGAGAGAGAGAGAGAGAGAGAGAGAGAGAGAGAGCGAGAGAGAGAGAGAATATGAACAGGAACAAGATCTTAATCTGTATTTCGCCGGCCCTTGGTTTTAAGGTTTTAAGGTGTCAAATAACATGCAAGTATCTACTCACAAAGAACACGTTCATGACGCAAGAAACATTCTTTGTAAACAAGATCGGTGTTTTTGCAGGTGTAAAGATATCGGGTTGGACAGCTTGCTGGCACGAGAATAAACTCGATTTTACAAAACACTTAAGGTCTATTTTAAAGAGCATTTGAATTAACTCCGCCTGATAACGTGGACAGACGAATTACAGGACACAACACGACGCGTTTCGACCTCCTAGGTCTTCTTCAGGCAAGATAAACAACACCAAGGACAACAAAATGAAGAACGAACAATCGCTTATCTTCTCAAATTCGGCGCAAGACGGGCGTTGAATTAAAGGTCTAAACAATAAACAAGTAGGGTAGCTTGTTAAAGGTCTAGTTCACGTGCGTTGAATCATTGTGACTGATGATGAGCGTAGTACAGTCTGTTGAGTGGTTTGTGAGGACTGAATGAACAAAACGACTCAATGTTGTGAGTCTGTACATCCATTTGCGTTAATGAGCTAGGGATTACTACGTGTACACTTAACGATCTTGTGTACGGTGAAACTAACGGCTATCCAAGATAAACTCCGCTGTTCAATGTGTTCGTTACCAGTTTGAATTACTGCCAGTGGATGAACAGTAGTTTACCTGGAAAGGTGTAATGACATTACGCATGGATATGACGCTATGTGGGAAGAAGAACTGCGTGTCAGATGTACGTAATTGTCAGCGTGAACACAGATTTGGTGAAGTGTGGCTAAATCAGAGCGAGGCATGGTCAACGAATGTAAACACATTTTTCGTCAACGGTTAGAAAATTGTAAAAAAAAAAAAAAATTGGCAGAAATGCCATAAACATATCCCAAACTGTAGCAAATTTGACACACAGGGAATTGCAATACACACGATAATAAAATATCTTTTGTATAAAACAAAGAAGCATTTCAAACATGTAACTAGATCCAAGTCGAGAGTGTCACACTTTAACGGGTACTGTTATCGTTAAAGAAAATCCAGTGAGAGATATCTTACTTGTCGATTATATGAAGAATTTAAAGAAGACGGATTATATTTCATTTTGCGTCTGTCGTCCAGCTATCAAGGAAATCAAACCCGACGCAAATGAATTCCACTGAATATAAATTAATTCCACTGAAATACTATCGGCATCCATGTGCCTTTCAGTTAAGTTTGTTGCTGTCTTCTCGAAAAGACAGTGCTGTATTTGTTCCATTCTCACTTCATATGACATGAATACTGATAATCGGTCAGTTATTTTAATTGTTTAATTGCTGTTGATATTTTTTCAATGGCGTTAAATGATGATGTGCAAGATTACCGTTTTCTTTGTTTTTCAGTTTGTTATTTGATTTCAACGATTCTTCATCGATTTCATGTAAAACTGTACAAACATAATTTGCATTATTATTTGTCCATTTACCCTTTCATAAAGGGCCGAGGCTTAATGTGAATAGAATTATTCGCAACCCCAGGATCACGAGTGCGGCGCTCTACCAACTGAGCTATTCCGGCCCCCGTTTGCAGAACTAAGCAGAGGTTCAAAGAACACGATAACGAGTAAACACCCGGTTACATGTAATTAATTACATGTGCAAGCGGACAGTGCACACGCACGTAAAAACACATACATTGTGTGTGTGTGTGTGTGTGTGTGTGTGTGTGTGTGTGTGTGTGTGTGTGTGTGTGTGTGTGTCTGTGTCTGTGTGTGCGCGCGGGCATGCGCGTTTTTGTATGTCTTTGTGTGTGCAAGTATGTATGTATAATGTGTGTGTGTGTGTGTGTGTGTGTGTGTGTGTGTGTGTGTGTGTGTGTGTGTGTGTGTGTGTGCGTGCGCGCGCGTTTGTGTGTGTGTGTGTGTGTGTTGTATGCGCGCGCGCGCTTTTGTGTGTATTATGCTTTTCTTCGTGCTATTGAATGTTCTTATTCCCTTACATCTTGTGTGAGCACGGGCGAGTACGTGCGCACGAGCAGTACAGCAAACCACGAGAACGCGACCGTTCTACTGACCGTAATCCAATCACCCCAAATTGCAAAAGTTTTTTCACGAGTCATACCATGCCCCTCCGCCCCCTCCCTCCCCTGATTCAACCCTCCGTCAACCACCCCCTCCCCCCCCCCCCCCCCCCCACCCACCACACACTTCTCCAACCCCGTTCCGCTTCTATCACCTGCCTCTGCAGTCAGTTTGTGTGGCTTCTCTGCTGCGTGCAGTACATGGCTTGCTACTTTTTGGATCATACTGTTTGGATAAAGTGTTGGTCTGGATGACTTGCCGGGCTTAGCACCTCACTGCCAACGCTGGCGGTTGGCATACCCGCACTGTATCAGATTAATGTGCTACATCAGTAAATCTCTCGGCAAGTTTTTACCCGCCCACCTGACAGGACAGACAAAAGGCAGTTTTGGCATGCGTTCACACACACACACACACATACACACACACGCACGCACGCACACACACCCACTGAGAAGCGCGTTCACACACTGACATGAACGCCCTACACAACGACATGCACGAGGGGATTTAAGTGATCACACATTATTATTTCAATGCAAATTGTAACATCGACTTTTTTAAATTCATCAATGTCCACGTACGAAGCTTTTGTTTAGTACTGACCAATCTCATTCGACAAAGTAGCCATCTGGGTATCTGCAATTCTCTTCTGTCAGAGGAGCTATGAGTTTGAAGTTTACTGCAAATCACCTTACTGTTCAACGCGTTTGAGTCACAGGCAAACGTACAAGAGGGACACACAACACACACACACACACACACACACACACACACGTACGCGAACGGACTCTCAGAGAGAGAGAGAGAGAGAGAGAGAGAGAGAGAGAGAGAGAGAGAGAGAAGAGAGAGACAGACAGACAGAGAGGAGAGAGAGAGAGAGAGAGAGAGAGAGAGAGAGAACGAACGAAATGTTTATTGAGGGAAAGGAATAAGCACATGTTAGTGGCTTTTTTCATCCAGCCCTCAAAGGAAAGGTATCTAAATATATGAAAGAAAACATTGCATAGAACTGCATATGAACAAATATACAACAATGAATACATAGCAATTTAGAATCATTAGGGAAGGAGAGAGTGTGAAAGGGTGGGAGGTTGGGATGGAGAACAAACCGATGGAGAACGACAGAGAGAGAGAGAGAGAGAGAGAGAGAGAGAGAGAGAGAAAAGAGGACAAGAGAGAGAGAGAGAGAGAGAGAGAGAGAGAGAGACAGACAGAGACACAGTGAGAGAGAGAGAGAGAGAGAGAGAGAGAGAGAGAGAGAGAGACAGACAGACAGACAGACACAGACAGACATATTGACAGTCAGACAGAGACAGACGGAGATGATGACTAAACTCACCTGACAAAGTAGAATTGCAAGTAGCACCAGTTTCCCCCCAGTGTCCGGCATCATGAAGATCTGAGCCTTTCCCTTTTATTTTCTTCTTAATTTGAAATCTGTTTTCGTCTTTCTTTTCTTCTCTTTTCCTCTATATTTGTCTTCCCTTTTCACCCCCTACAACGGCAAAGCGTCCCTTGTTCTCCACGACTGCTCAGAAAGTTCTCCACGTCTGCTCAGAAAGTTGCTCCCTTGAACTGCTATGATTATTCTTATTATTATCAAGACACACACACCGGACATTCAGCACACGTCAACAATCGGCTTCTCTCTTCCCCGTGTGGATCTCTGTACTAGGTGACTCGGGTTCATTCAAGAGTGACTCGGTCTGCTCCGCTCTTCCACCAAGGACTGACCGCTGCCAGTCGTGCGCCCAGTGTGGTCAGTGCTCGAGGTTTTTTCCACTCGGTCCAGTGACCAGCTCCGTTGCCTGGGAAACCAAACGACTGAGTGCGTCAGCCTCGGATGACGAGCTCTCTCTCTCTCTCTCTCTCTCTCTCTCTCTCTCTCTTCTCTCTCTCTCGCACTTCCTCTGACGCCGACTGCTTGAAATATAATCTTCCGTTGACCCTGTGACGACAGTCCGAAAGTACGCTGGTTGAGCGACTCAGTCAAGTTAACGGTACTTAATTACCAGTACTTAATCAACAACCGTTTGACTTGATCGAGTTATCTGCATGTACAACTGACTTGATAAAGTTGGCTGTATTTCAAAGCGATTGGCTTTTCTTTTTCTTCAAGTTAACTGTATTTACAACCGACTGATTTTATCCGAACTGTATAACTATAACTGATTAGGATTATGCAAACCATTGATTTTATAAAAAGCTACTTAGTTACCACTGAAATTCACTCGAGTGTTTACTGTACCCCCCCCCCCCCCCCAATAAAAAAAAGTAATCGTGAAAGCATACGTTCAAAACATGGTCGAGTGATATCATTCTGAAAATTAAACTGTTCGTTTAAAATTATTCATGCTCTGTTTTGCCTGATTTTGTCTTCATAACTTACCGAAAATGTAGATCTATAAAAGTTACACTATATATCTATCTAGTATTTATTTTTATCTATTCATTTATAATTTTGTTTTTGCTTTTGGAAAAAAAGCGCTTATACGATGTGAAAGAAGTATATAATCATATGTATTTGATCAGTCAGAAAGACTTTGATAAGTCAGCTAGTCTAAACTTACATGCTGTCACCTTACAGTCAAGTGTAATGGGAAAAACCCTCAACTCTTGTTTTCAATGAAAAAAAAAAGGATTTTAATCTGGTGCAGCTATCCTCTGGGTTGAAAAGTCTAGAAAACAGTTGCTGATAATCAAAATGTTTCATCATGAGCTTTTGGGTCATCTGTATCTCAGCATAGTTATATGAACAGCAGCGTACAGCTATACTAGCTCAGACTCGAAGAACATCTAGTGCATAAAGTGCCAGAAATCTATTCCAGTTTTTCCATTAATGTTTCAGTGCAAAATTTTATAGACCTAGGAATTGGAAAAACTGAAGACTGAGCAGTTTGGTCTCATCATTGTGGTCAGGGAGAAATTTGAGCACATGCAAGTGACACCTGAAATACAATATGTGGTGTTTGTACCTCCAGGTAGCAGAAAACGTTAGTTTTCAGAAAACAAATTTTCTCATCATTCAGTAATCATATCACTCTACATTTTCCCCCCTTTTCTGACCTGAACGAGCTGCACTATTCTCACAACTTCTCCCTTTCCCCCTAGTAAAACTCATTGACGGAATCTTGTCAGGCAGGACCGTCTTATAAAACCACTACCTCCACTACAAACTTTTATTCGACTTTGTGTTAACTGTCGCCTGCCACCACCACTGCCACTAAGCTAGGCCTAGCCAACAAAAGAGGACTGGGGAAGCGCCAATCCACTGAGGCGAAAGGATGAGTCGTCTTTTGTGTTGCAAGCGAAACAAACCAACAAACACAGCCCCCACTAAGTCCACTCCTCCTCGGGCCCTGAAGATAAAACCGCTCACCGAGGGTGCAATGCTTTTGTCTGCCGCTGATTCACGCCGGGCGGTTGGAGTGCGCGGGCTGACTAACGACTTAACGTCGCAGGCCGTCTGCGCAATGTCGTCTGCCAATGGTTTCCTCTCCAGCCTCGTTTCAACAAAACGCATGCGCAGTCGAAGGCTTTTGTTTCCGTTCAGCGCCTTGCTTTGCGTTGGATACAGTGCACACATACGTACATAAGGGCCCACGCGCCTGTGTCGAATCTCAGAGTGCACACATGATACATAGTCGTGATAATCATATGCGTATGCCCGTCACTTTGGAAAACTATGCACATGGACAACCAATGTTAGGTAGGCACTCAAGGTCTGACCAGCGCGTTGGACTAATGCGTAGGTCAGACATCTGTTAAGCCGTAGCCAAGAGACCCTCTTCTTCAATTCTCTTATCTTAGTTGTTAATTCATTTATCCATCAGCTTAAAATCATGCTCAGTGTGGTCTCAAAACTTAGCGGATGTGGTGTAGCGTATAATTATGGGCTAGTCCGCACGCAGTGACGCCTCCTTGATGAAACTGAAACTGAAACTGATACACATGGGGTGTGAGCGTGCGTCGTGTTGGCCCATGTTATGAAAATACGGTGTTCATAAATAGTAACTTACAAATTTATATGAAAATGCAGTGATTGGACCCAGTAACTTGTGAATTCATCTGAAAATATAGTGTTCGCACGTAGTAATTTAAAGAATGTATATGAAAATATAGTGTTCGGACAAGTAATCTAAAAATGTATATGAAAATTATAGATGTTTGGACCTGGCAACTTACAAATTTCTATGTGAAAATAAAGTGTTCGGACCTAGTAATTAAAAAAAAAAAATGTACGAAAATATCGTGTATGGACCTCGTAGCTTACAAATTTTTGAAAATAAAGTGTTCGGACCTAGTAGCTTACAAATTTGTATGATAGTATAAGGTTAGTGTGGGGACCTAGTAATTCACAAATCTATATGAAAATATAGTTTTCGGACCTAGCAACTTACAAAACTATATGAAAATATAGTTTTCGGACCTAGTAACTTACAAATTTATACTAAACATGGTAGAAGCTTACAAATCTGTATGAAAACCTGGCGTTGGGACCCAGTAACTGACACATTTACTTTCATTCTTAATGTCGTGTTTTCAAGACTGCAGAATGATCGTGACAAGCAGACAGGTTTTTTTTTTTTTTTTTTTTTTTTTTCGATTCACCTTCCAGAACGAACAGATGGAGATGAAGCTGTTAACTGTGCAACTCGTGAAGAGTAAGACAATAGTTTCCCGTGGGAAGGGTGTGTTCAGAGTCCCACGAACGTGTTTCCCTTGAAGAGAAGCTGCAGGAGAGGTTCTTCTGAACGAAGCATCATGCTCCCATGGAAACTTGATCTTCTCGTTAACCCCACCACAGTCCTTTTTTTTTTTTTTTTTTTTAAAACATTTGCTTGTTTAGTAGCAAAATGAGGCGACTGCAGGCGGGCATCTGGATATATCTTAAAAAAGAAGTGTTTAAAATCAACTCCGCCGAGCAACATGGACAAACGAATCACAAGACAGAACACGGTGCGTTTCGACCTCTTAGGTCTTCAGGCAAGATAAACAACACTCAGGGCAGCGAAAAACGAAGAATGAACAATCATTATTTATTGTTTCAGATTCGGCCCAAGGAGAGTGTTGAATGGGACTCTTTCTTCATTTTCATTGTCCTGAGTGTTGTTCATCTTGCCTGAAGAAGACCTAAGAGGTCGAAAAGCGTCGTGTTTTGTCTTGTGATTCGTTTGTCCATGTTGCTGGGCGCAGTTGCTTGTTTAGTTAGTTTATTTTTCATCCCACCAAAGTCCGTTTAAAAAAAATGTGTCGTTTAAAAAAAAAAATGTTTGTTAGTTTATTTTTCATTCCACCACTGTACGTTTTTTTATTTTATTTTAATTCAGTTTGAGCTGGGTTCAACCGATTCGGAGAATTGATTGCAACGAGGTGACTGCCCTAAGAAGACCCTTTACAAGTCCGCTGGGCTATAAGCAACATAGTCTGTCTCCGTTAAGTGATCCATCGGATTTGGATTGATGCTGTTATCAGCTCTGTCTCCGGAGTCAGAAAAAGGAAAGCGACGGGGACCGCCAGATGACACATGTTCTATTTATTTCGCGGCCCAGTTTGGTTCTTTTGCTTCAGTTAAACCTTCTGGTTCTTTTGCTTCAGTTAAACCTTTTGGCTCTTTTGCTTCAAACAGTAAACAAGTAGGGTAACTTTTGCTCCCATAAGAAAACCTGACACAGAGTAACTTTTATTCAAGACTGGCACAGTCTTTTAAACTTGAATAAAGTCAGACAAATACAAAGACGAACAATCTAATAGTGGGGGAAAAACAAGCGCAGGCCAACAACTCAACTGTCTTCATAGTAATGACTTGGCAAAGATTTGGACTTAAGGGGGGGAAGGTTGAAGATGGAGAAACTGTTTCTCCATCTTTAACCCCCCCCCCCCCCCCCAAAGTCCAAATCTTTGCCAAGTTATTACTATGAAGACAGTTGAGTTGTTGGCCTGCGCTTGTTTTTCCCCCACTATTAGATTGTTCGTCTTTGTATTTGTCTGACTTTATTCAAGTTTAAAAGGCTGTGCCAGTCTTGAATAAAAGTTACTCTGTGTTAAGTTTTCTTATGGGAGCAAAAGTTACCCTACTTGTTTACTGTTTATTGTTTACTGTTCCCTGCCTAAAAGATTTCGCCAGTTTTTAAGTTTAGAGCTCTCGCCTATAAAGAAGGAAAGAAGGACAGGAAGACCAGAGGACTCTGCCTAATGCCATGGCGTTTAATTACTTCCTGTTTCTATTGAGCCAGCGCTTGATAAGAGCGTGATGGATGTCACAGCAAGGCGTTGTCCCTGCTGGCTTCTGACTGACAGAAATGCAGAGTGCATTTTTCAGGTCCCAAGGGCAGGCTGTCGCTCTGTTTTATTGCAAGTGGTAGGGTCTAATCTCGGGTTCACGGTGAATGGTAAGGTAAGGTCATGTTGCTTATAGCCCAGCCGACCACAAAGGGCCATATCAGGGCTGTCACCTTGTTGAAGTCAACTTACAAGTCGTTAAAAACAATAACAACAACAACAACAAATCCCCCCAAAACAAAAAAAAAAAAAAAAAAAAAAAGAAGCACCCCCATTCACAAAACCCCATAAAATACACCTTCTAAAAACACACAGGAAATTTTGTTAAAAGTCTTTCGTCTGTAAATTCTTAGATCAGATGAAAAACGTTTATCTCTATTAGAAATTCAAAGATCACACCAGGTGGGACATCTCTGAACAGGGTTTTCATGGAGTCTGCTGTAAAGTGTGTATGTCTCACATCATGCAAGTCCTGACACTCTAAAAGAATATGTTTCACTGTGAGTGGTACATGACATGGAATGCACCACGGAGCTTCTTTACCTTTTAAAACATGAAAAATAGGTGTAAAAGCAGTGGACTGTATGTTCACAGTGAATATGTGTACATGTCGCACATAATAAATGTACTGACATATTTCATCATTCATTCAATAACTCAATCATGTTTAGCTCGTCCGGTCTTCTGCACTTTCTCCATAGTGTCACTGTCTCTCCCCCATAACCTACACAGCCACATCAGCGTGTTTCCTGTGATAACCCAGCGCCAGTAATCAGCACAGAGCCATTATTCGCGTATCTATATCGGGCACCTGCTAGAGGAGAACTATGTCTGCCGCTGCGTTCGGCTGTTGTTACGACATGATTAAGGCGCACCGTTAACTAACTGTATTATCATACGATACTGAGGCCTCTGTCTACCACAATAATGGCTCATTTACCACGTCAGATTGGGTATGCATCTCACTGGAAGGTACAATCTCTGAAATAGTTGGCAATTCCTATCTACTGATTCACCCAGGGTGTCGGCCTGAGTTCATCACAGTAATGAAAAGGGTGAAGGAATCCGATGTAAAATGACCGTGTCAGGACGACATGGAGAGTGAGAGACACTGAGCTTGTAATCATTTTTTGCAGATCCCCGGAGGTCGTGATCCTGTCGGTAATTTAGCGTGACTGGCTAATCTCTCTCTCTCTCTCTCTCTCTCTCTGTCTCTCTGTCTCTGTCTCTGTCTCTCTCTCTCTCTCTCTCTCTGTCCTTCTCTCTCTCTCTCTCTCTCTCTCTCTCTCTCTCTCTCTCTCTCTCGCTCTCTCTCTGGCTGAAGTGTCTAAGGTATATGTAGCGACGTGCTTAAGGTGCGGTGACACGTACCGTTTCAAACTGTTGCGCAAGGAAATTCGAACCTCGTGCTTTCAAAGCTCATGGGATCAAACTCATGAAACCATGTAGCTGGATATTCGAGGGGAGACCAGTGAACAATGCCGTCACTGTGA
>CM065729.1:76329308-76339308 GCA_033310375.1 Conus canariensis
CAGCAGAACGGATCTCCTCAATCGTACACCAGAACGGATCCTCTCAATCACACAGCAGAACGGATCCTCTCAATCACACAGCAGTACCGATCTCCTCAATCACACAGCAGAACGGATCTCCTCAATCACAGAGCAGAACGGATCTCCTCAATCACACAGCAGAACGGATCTCCTCAATCACACACAGCAGAACGGATCTCGTCAATCACACAGCAGAACGGATCTCCTCAATCGCACAGCAGAACGGATCTCCTCAATCGCAGAGCAGAAAGGATCACCTCAATCACACAGCAGAACGGATTTCCTCAATCACACAGCAGAACGGATCCTCTCAATCACACAGCAGAACGGATCTCCTCAATCACCCAGCAGAACGGATTTCCTCAAATACACAGCAAAACGGATCACCTCAATCACACAGCAGAACGGATCTCCTCAATCACACAGCAGAACGGATCACCTCAATCACACAGCAGAACGGATCCTCTTAATCACACACAGCAGAACGGATCCTCTCAATCAGACAGCAGAACGGATCTCCTCAATCACACACAGCAGAACGGATCTCCTCAATCACACAGCAGAACGGATCTACTCAATCACACAGCAGAACGGATTTCCTCAATCACACAGCAGAACGGATCTTCTCAATCACACACAGGAGAACGGATTTCCTCAATCATACACAGCAGAACGGATTTCCTCAATCATACACAGCAGAACGGATTTCCTCAATCACACAGCAGAACGAGTTTCCTCAATCATACACAGGAAAACGGATTTCCTCAATCATACACAGCAGAACGGATTTCCTCAATCACACAGCAGAACGGATCTCCTTAATCATACAGCAGAGTGGACCTACTCAATCACACACAGCAGAACGGATCTCCTCAAGCACACACAGCAGAACGGATCTTCCTCAGTCCTGTAGGTGATTCGTGCGAACACGTGAGCGAGCGCCCTTACATTCGCTCCACGGGAGCAAGGTGACATCTCGGCTAGGCTAGACACACACACACAAAAATCTGACATTGGCCTTGTTGTTCATGTTGTTTCGGGGATTAACAGCCAGGCAGGCATGGGTTGATGGAATGGAATCCTTGTCCAGGAACAACGCGGTCGCCAAGTTCCGGGTCAGAGTGACATAGGGCGAGGGGAGTTATTTCCCCTCTCCTCCCCCCCCCCCTCCGCTCTTCGCCCCCTCCACACCTCACACCTGCTGGACCTCTCCCTCTTCTCACCCCCTTCCACCCCCCACCCCCCACCCCCAATCCCCGTAGATCTTGAGAGAAAGATGTGTAAGATCCCACACTCCCAATTGACTGTCGCTGATTTCTGTCAGGTGTGTGGGGGGAACCTTGTTTCGGTTTGATGGTGACGGGTGAGGTCGATCCAGAAGTGGGGGGGGGGGGGGGGGGGGGGGGAGGGGGGGGGAGGGGGGAGGGTTGACCTACAGTGTGATAGGCAGGGTCATTCAGATGACAGAAATAGGGGAGAGAGGAGAAGGGAAGGGTGTTGACGGGGCAGACAAGGGTAGGAGTGGGAGGGGGTGTGTCAAACGTTGGGTGCAGAGTTCGTTCAAGGCTTCATGTTTTCTGTTTACTGTACATATGCTTCCTTTGTTTCTTTGTTTTGTTTTTTTGGGACTTGCGTGATATGAGACTTAAACACTTTACAGCAGACTTCATGAAAACCTTGTGCAGAGATGTCACACCCGATTTGATCTGTGAATTTCTGAAAGGGATCAATACTTTTCATCTGATCTAAGATTTTTACGGAAGAAAATTTTTGACAAAATTTCCTGTGTGTTTTTAGAAGGTGTATTTCAATGTGCTGTGTGGAGGAGTTTTTTTTCTTTTTTAAATGACTTGAGAGTTGCCTTCAACGCAGTGAAAGTCCTGATATGGCCCTTGGCGGTCGGCTGGGCTATAAGCAATATTATTTCGCTCGCTTTGAAATCGAGAAACTCAAGCGAGAACCTTCAAAAACTTACCGTGTCAAATAAGCATCAGTCGCAGGATTTGGGTACAGCAGATTTTTTTTTTTTTGTGCTCAGAAACCGTAAACATCTTGGCGACAGACAGACAGACAGACAGAGAAAAAAATCCCAGTGAAACGTGTCAGTCAACCTTCTCAAGCGATACGCACTTTTGACCTCGCTGCAGTCAGGCAGGCAGGAGTTCGTTGCTGAGCCCCGAGTCAGTCAGACCAAGCCCGTATGACCTAGGGGCCGAAGAGAGAGAGAGAGAGAGAGAGAGAGAGAGAGAGAGAGAGAGAGAGAGAGAGAGAGCGAGAGAGGGGTGGGGTGGGGGGGGGGAGGGCAGACTCTGGCAGACGGTTGGGTTCAAGGAAGCAGACATAATCCTAATTAAGCGCATCCCACGCTCACCCCCCTGAGTAATTCATGTCCTATGTTCCAGCTCTGTTTGGATAGCAGCGCCGGCTTTGTCGTGGGATGGTGGAAAGAGGGATGGGTGGTGGTGGTGGCGGTGGCGGTAGTGGTAGTGTGGGTGGAGGGAGAAGGGGTGGGGAGGGGGAAAACCCATTTCCCTTTCCCCCATCAGGGGAATTTCAGCTGAATGCCATTCAGCTGAAATAATGGAGTCCAGGTTACAATAACCATCAGCGGAGACAAACAGGTCAGTCAGTGGCATGAAGAACTCCACAGGAAGGAAGGAAACGAAGGAAGGAACAGAGCCGACACAGGACAAAGGAGCAAGTTTACTTTTAGTAACAACTGCGTGGTGGGGCGAGAGAACACACAGCCTCAGATACAGATAGAGACGCGACTGTTTAATGTCTTCAGCAAATTCCTGTTCTACTCGGGGGAAAAGACTGATGACGTACTTGTTTTCTAATTTTGTTCTAGATTTCTGCTAAAAGAAGCAAACTTATATCAATCGAGGAACTCTGTTGCGCTGTTTCGGAAAAACAAACAAACAAAAACAAGAAAAAAAAAAAAACAACAACAAACAAACAAACAAACAAACGAATACGCATATCATGCACTTTCGAATTTTTCGTATTGCGGCCGAGAAAAAAAATCAAAACGTTCACAGAAATAATGACTCCCGAAAAGAACAATGATAACAACAATAACAACCACAACACTCAAACACATACACACACACACAAACACTACCCCCCCCCTCCTCCCCACACACACATACACACACACACGCACGAACGCACGCACGCGCGCGCGCGCGCGCACACACACACACACACACACACACATGTACGCACGCACGCACGCACGCACGCACGCACGCACACACCACACACACACACACACACACACACACACACACACACACACACACACACACAAGTACCTTACAAAATCGAAAAGTGCACAACATGAATGTCATAACAAAGGACAGGACTTCCCGCACCCTCCTCCCTCCCACACACACAGCTACCACATCTCCCACACCACCCCCACCCTCACCCACACTATCCTATCACTGCCCGCTCCCCACTCCTACCTCTCACCGCATAATCATACGCCCATGGAAAAGTGAACAACTGGATATGATCAAAATGTACACACAACACACACACACCACACACACACACACACACACACACACACACACACACACTTATGCACACACACACTTATGCATGCACACACACACACACACACACACACACACACACACACACACACACACACACACACACACACACAGACAGAAGCAGCAATGTATAATTATTCTTTATCTTTTTGAAGCAAAAAGGAAAAAAGAAAATGATCTGAGTTGATAATAAATGTTCACAGCCATAATTGTTGTATAATCTTTTAAATGGTTTTCAACCATTTTTCTTATTTGGAAGGTTAGAGACAATATTCCAGAGCGTTGCGCCCGAATATGTCAGAAATCATATTTATCAATCTTTTTGGGGGTTATGGACATGGTACTTTTGTTTCCAATATTATTTATTCAGAATTCTCGCAGAAATAGCGCGGTGATTTTTGTTGATAACTCTGCACGTAAAGATGGTTTAACTGACGCGACATAATATTATGATACCAAAAGGAACAATAATCATATTTTTGTAAAAAAAACTTACGCGAAGATTTCCTGTTCCGCCGAACGAAAGATACAAAGAAAGTACAAGACAAAACACGACGCGTTTCGACCTCTTCGGTCTTCTTCAGGCAAGACAGCAACTTTCAAGACAATGACAACAAAGAATGAACGATCACTTATCTTCTCACTTCTTTTTGGCACCCAGTTTGAAGAGACAAATCATTGTTCGTTCTTTGTTTTCATTGTCTTGAATGTTGTTTGTCTTGCCTGAAGAAGACCAAAAAGGGCGAAACGAGTCGCGTTTGTCTTGTAATGCGGAATAGTGAATCTTCTTTTAAGTTTGTTTCAGTTTCCGCCCGCAGTCACCTCCCTTTGTAACCAAAAGTCACCTCCCTTTGTAACCAAAAGTCACCTCCCTTTGTAACCAAAAGTCACCTCCCTACCAGCCGCCGTGGCGAAGTGGTTAGCGTCGCGGACTCCCGGCTGGGAGGTCGTGGGTTCGAATCCCATCAGAGTCATGTGGGTTTTTCTGCCCCGACCGGCTCCTACCCAGAGTTGAGTTTGCTGCGGACTCAGTTGGGAAGACTGGGACCACACAGTCGAGTTTCATCCACTTAATGGATGCGTTTCTGAGAGTGTTGCTCAAATTTCATGACCAACACTGCAGGTGCCTGTATCTCTCGGGCCTGGTTGACGCCGGGATATATTATGAAAGGAAGCGTAGAGTACAGCCCTGTCATGTAGTCTCAGACCGAAATGGAAATCCGTAGCATCATCTTAATCATCCTCATTCTCATCGATCAGCATAAAAAAAAAAAAAAATGTCTCAAATTCTGTGGCCCTTCATGCCCTGCTTCATGGTGACCTCAATTTCGATGTCCTCTCCACGTCTGTGGCCTTGGTTTGGTTCCGTCGGGGTCACCGGTATCGGCGAGTCCATGGGGCCTGTCGTTGGACGGACGTGGTGGCGCTCTCCGGAGGGAGAGCTCACTCACGCCGGCTCCGCGACTAAGCAATTATTGTCGTCAGTAGGGGGCTTAGTAGGTGGTGTCCTGCGTATGTTAGATCAGAACAGGCACCACTGAACACCACCGAAGTGACTCGGCAGCAGTGCAGTGTCTCCTCCGGTGGGTTGCCTCTTGACGACTTGACATTGGCTGCTCCCTGTGGATTGCCGGTGCCGGGGCTGCGGCGGGTCCGACCGGGCTGTGGCTGTGGACGGGGTGTCGGAATGAGCGGTGTGGGTGCACTGCCTCTGAGGTGGCGCAGAGGTGGGACAGAAAAAAAAAAAAAAAAAAAGTCACCTCCCTTTGTAACCAAAAATTTGTATTGATTAACTTGCAGAGATGACGATTCAGTGAGCATAAGCTTGAAAGAATGACGCCTTTACGTTATCTTCAACCTTTTTTTTTTTTTTTTGCTTGCAAAGTCTCTCCATGTTCAGGCATAGTTTACCCCTGCCTGTTAAGCTGTCTTCAGAGAGCACCGAAGACCTCAAAGCTTGGCCGTGTCTGGAGTTGTACTGTCACCACCTGTCCACGGAACAGCAACAAGCGAGGCTTCGGGATGCACATGGTAGTTCCTTGACGGTGGCGTTTTTAGCCGGTGGGCTCTGCATTCATGACCCATGGGAACGCTCCTGTGGAGACTCCGGTGGTCTCTACACAGTGGCATCCGCTAGGGAGCAATTATGTCCCTTCCCGTGTTAATGGAATGCCCTGTGCGTGCCTGCACCCTATGTGAACACAGCGCAGACTTCCAAGGGTGGTGCAGGATTGCTCCCAGCTGGTTTGTTCGGCGGTTGAGGACAGTACTTCTCTGGATCCTACCCGCACCTTCGGGTGTATCTTTTTCTTCTTTGTGTGCAGGCATAGTTAACACTGGGCTGTTAAGGTTTACGTTCCACAGCCTAATGACTGTACGGGCGACAATAAGCTGTCTGTAGTTCACCTGTCAACGATTGGACATTATGGAAAGCGAAGCTCATCCTTCTCTTCCCGCCTCCCTTACCTTCCATGAAATAAATCAGGTACCTATACTGCTGGATGGACAGAGAGGTTTATACAGATGTTACACGCCGTCCCCATTGGCGATTCGAACTGTCGACCATCAGCTCCCGCAGCCCCTACCTGACTGTATGTCATCATAGCTACAACAGTCATTTTCTCATAACGACTACCTGATTTGAGCCGCTCACTCAGCTGGGAAACAAGCACTTACTTAGAGCTTTCGACGGACGTCCGTAGGTCTTCGTCAGCGGTGGGGTTGCTACTGGGTGAACTGGAGTTCAGTGCACACGACCACGGGTCGAACCCTGGCCATGTGACTGAACGATGAGGGAGTTGTACACCGATGGCAAGGTGTGTCTGCCCCGGTCCCGGTTAAGTGTGGGGTTGTTGGCGGCAATATGGATAGCCTCCTTCACCCCACGCTGAAACCATCTGTTGTCACGGTCGAGAACTTTTCTCGTATGAAATCAAGGAGGAACTTAATCTTATCAAGCTGAAACAACTACGAGCTGGAGTGAAAGAACCAACACAGACTGCAGTCAATCTGGAGACCGTGCAGTGTATGGATCAACGTCTTCCCAAGCTGTATCATGTACTTTCGTTAGTGTAGATGTGATCAACTGACAGTTCCGTCGCGTAGAGATTAACCTAAGTTCGGATTTTTGAGGACAATCAGAAGTCATGCGATTGAATTCCGTTCACGTTGCGATTGTCTTGGTATATTTAATAAATAAGTGAATACCAAGCTTTCATCTTCACCATCTATAAGAACGTAGTGAAAGGGTGAGACAGGAAAATAAGCTGGTCCTTATACCTGGGAAAGTGCAAAAGTTATCAATAAACGTAAATTATTCTAACACTATTGGCACAGCTGTCTGCGAAATGCTTTCTAGATCATCCAGATCTCGTGAATTAGACTGTTTCAATAAACAGTTCTTTACATACTTCATAATCATATACTCTTTTTCTTGTTTAAATTTATTTCCAGACTCAGAGAATATAAACCAGAGATAATGAATACAGAGACAAACGCATATTTGAATAAGTACAACGAAACGATTGGACTTACTTCATTTACAATTAATCACGGTTGTTTGTACATCAAATCACACTTAGTAATTTATATTGAAGCTTCAGTCCTGACATGGCCCTTTGCGGTCGGCTGGGCCGTAAGCAACATTATCTTTCTAGAGATATTGAATTTGGACGGTGTACATTTGTATTCAGAAAATTCTTTTAGTAATTTTTGTACTGCCAGTTTTAACAGATGTATCAGGAAGTGTAGTAATTATTATTGTTGAGATCTTCAGTGGATAAATCTTTTTGGTGAAAGATTTACGTATATCTTTGTTTATTAGGCAACATTTTAATCGGTTTTACCGATTCATTCGATATATTTCGTGAAGGAAATGAGTTTACTAAAATAAAACTTCACAACAGCTCTTTCCAGCTACATTTGTTGTTGTTGATTTCATGAAAAAAAAAATCTCTGTTAACTGTTTCAAGACTGTCATGTACATTAACAGGTGCATTGACTGTCAGCTGGTCAGCGCAGTGTCTCATTAGTTTTTAACCCTTTGAATCTTGAGCGGGTGTGTGTGTTTCACATAAAAATGAGATGCACTCTCGTCGTCATGGGAGTTTGTCATGCTTCAATCATGTACAAATCGTACAAATCATGTACAAATTCCTCAGCTGACGGCTCTATAACTTCGATATGATAAACTCTGCTAGGTGCATATGGAATTTGGGACCTTTTTGGCCACAATGAATTCACGGGAAGGCGATTACCGGTACATTAGTCAAGGAAGTTAATCATTACTACATAAATCAAGTTACTCACATAGTAGATAAATGTTGGTTTTTTTTTTTAGATGTTAATTATTTCCTTGTTGGAGTATTCATATTACTCAAATAAACATACTAGATGAATGTTTAGATGTAATTATTATTCCTTGTTGGAGCATTTATTAAGAGAGAGAGAGAGAGAGAGAGAGAGAGAGAGAGAGAGAGAGAGAGAGAGAGAGAGAGAGAGAGAGAGTATTGAATAAAAGTAGCACCAGGAGTGGCGGTCAATGTTATACCATACCTGCATCAAATATTGACAGCCACTTACATTCATTTTATCCTAGTTCTGTACGGCTGTGGAACTCACTGCCGGGTGCCATCAAGATTGCCACAAATGCAGTCTCATTTAAAAAGCAAATTGATACGACAGTTTTGAGATCTGCATATTGACGATTTTCTATTTTAACTTCCCAGATATTTTATGGTTACCTGGGCCTGAATCTGGCCATTGCTTTTAACTTCTTGAATATCGAGTGCGACCCCTTGTTGCCAAATTTGCTCCAGAGGCCAACAGACTGAGTCGCACTGTTTTATGTTATTTTATTTTACTTTTTAACATGCGCGCTGGTGACCTACTCATTTTTGAGTGAACCAGTATTTTAGGAAGAAGAAGAGGAGAGACAGACAGACAGACAGACAGACAGACAGAGACAGAGGGACAGACAGAGACAGAGGAGAAGAGAGAGAGAGAGAGAGAGAGAGAGAGAGAGAGAGAGAGAGAGAGAGAGAGATGATGATGATGATGATGATGATAATCTTTATTTCCAAGGGTAACAGATAAGCAAACACATGCTTTTTTTCATCCGGCCCTTGCCCCGTTAAGGGACTAAGTATGACTAGCGACTAAGACTTACAAAACTTTTAACAAACACACATATCTTCACAACATTAAAAAGTTCATCCATTAAGGCGTAGATGACTTTAAAAGGAAAAAAGAAACGATTTAAACAACAAACAAGAATAAAGAAATGTATTACAAAGAAGAAAAGAATCGGCACACACAGATATGGAATAAGCGATCCTCCTATCGAAGAGGGGAGAGAGAGAGAGAGAGAGAGAGAGAGAGAGAGAGAGAGAGAGAGAGAGAGAGAGAGAGAGAGAGAGAGAGAGAGAGTTACATTCCTTTTGTAAAAAAATTAACATACAACAAACTGCTAAGGATGATAATTAGACAATTACAATGCATCAATAATATCAACATTTGTACTTTTCTTTACATTTACATGATGTGGTTATAAGGCAAAACGAGAACGAACAATCAGTTATCAGTAAGCAGCAACATTCCTAGCATCAATAATCATAACACTTATTTTTCATGATGTGTGCGTGTGCGTGTGCATGTGTGTGTGTGTGCGTGTGTGTGCGTGTGCGTGGCGTGTGTGTGTGTAGTGTGTGTGTGTGTGTGTGTGTGTGTGTGTGTGTGTGTGTGTGTGTGTGTGTGTGAGGAGAGAGAGAGAGAGAGAGAGAGAGAGAGATTATCATTTACCTTCCCCTTCCATCTTTTTTTTTTTTTTTTCGACCATTCATACACTACCCAAAACTATAATTATTAATTAAGCGACAATCCATCGAAACACAGCCGTAATTAATGGGGAGAGAGAGAGAGAGAGAGAGAGAGGAGAGAGAGAGAGAGAGAGAGAGAGAGAGAGAGAGAGAGAGAGAGAGAGAGAGAGAATAATTCCATTTTTCTATCCAAAATATCACATGCTAAACATTGCTATAAATTTGAATAAAGAGCAATACATCAATATGATCAACAGTAATCCGGACACACATTTATCACCTTGCAGTTACAGTGCTCGAAGAAATCAAAGTATTAAGACATCAATCAATTAGTGACAATGCACCAATAAAACCAGCGACCACAACAGTCATTCATCATACTATAATTTCAATCATTAATAAAACCGATAGTAACCATATCTCTCATTTATCATTATCTAGTTTTGAAAACATCAGTGGAAAGGAAACGGCGTATCAGTTTAATATGCAGCAAAACAGAGGGTGTGCCCTGGTATATGTATTTTGTCCCTAATAGCAATGGTCTGCTGTGAAATGTGTAATTAGTTTTTCCCTGAAGGATTCTGTAATTTGAGTACATCG
>CM065729.1:76346808-76354308 GCA_033310375.1 Conus canariensis
TAGTCACAACAGTCTTTCCACCTGACACTGCCGAAGAAAACTTAGACTCCCTTTTTGTTACCCCCTGAGCAAATTCCGCTTCAAACGGCGGACGAAGAGTGTGTAGAGAAGTCTTTGGGAAACGCTTCACAACGAGCCGCGAATTTCTCTGGAAGTTCCATCACTGAAATAAACCTCAATATCAGTCAGAATCGAGTCATAAAGAAACCATTATTGCAAGTATGTCAGCCAGCTGGATAGACTAACAGTAGGATCAGACGGTCAATGAAAATTAATACAGTCAGCACAACCTTTTCTAATGATTGCTGTCAACGTTTATGATTACATTCGTTCACAGTTCGTTGCGGGTCAGTTTCACTTTGTGCCACACACTACACTGGCTTTCTTGGCCTGGAGGGTGGTGATCTGTTTTAGAAAAAAGAAAAGAAGAGACGACCATTGCGACTTTGACCGTTGGTGGTCTGGAGGAGACACTGGGTTATGATGACCACCAGTCGGTGAACTGACCCCCCCGTGCCGATTGGGTTTATGCTGCCTCATATGCCCCGGGGCAACACCCCTTGTCACGTCACACCCAAGGTTTTAGTTCTCTCAAACAAAAGCGGGAAAATACAACGTGGGGAGAGGTGGGAGGACGGGGGAGGTGGTAGGCAGGAGGTGGAGGTGGCGCAGAGGGGGTGGGGTGGGGGTGGGGGGTAGAGCTATAGGAGTTGGGAGGGAGGAGAGAAGGGGAAAGCAAGGAAAGTGGTATTTTGTGATTATAGTGAAGAAGAGAAAGATACACTTGAAGGAGCGGGTAGCACCCAGAGAAATAGTGTCCTCAACTGCCGAACAAACCAGCTGGGAGCACTCCTGCACCACCAGCCTTGGAAGCCTGCGCTGTGTTCACATAAGGTGCAGGCACGCACAGTGCACAGAGCACAGTGAAAGGTCCAATGCCATATCATTGATTTTCAGAAATTCAGACATTCGTGAAATTGTTCCCGTTGAGGGAAAGGTGGAAGGGTGGAGAGAGGAGGGTGGGAGGGGAGAGCGTGAAATTGTTCCCGTTGAGGGAAAGGTGGAAGGGTGGAGAGGAGGGGTGGGAGGGGAGAGCGTGAAATTGTTCCCGTTGAGGGAAAGGTGGAAGGGTGGAGAGGAGGGGTGGGAGGGGGGATGTCCGGAGGAGGGGGGGTGAGAGCGGGGGAAATTGTTACCTTAGAGTGTGAAAGTGAGGATGGTGAGAGAGCGTGAAATTGTTCCCGTTGAGGAAAGGTGAAGGGTGGAGAGAGGGGTGTGGCAGTAGTGAAACAGTGGTGACCATATATCCCCGTGAAAATCAGTGTGTTGACATACTGAACAGTGTCTGACCATCATCCCCGTGAAAATCAGTGTGTCTCGAACCATCTATCCCCGTGAAAATCAGTGTTGTCTGACATACTATCCCGTGAAAATCAGTGTGTCTGACCATCTATCCCCGTGAAAATCATGTGTCTGACCATCTATCCCGTGAAAATCAATGTGTCTGACCATCTATCCCCGTGAAAATCAGTGTGTCTGACCATCTATCCCCGTGAAAATCAATGTGTCTGACCATCTATCCCCGTGAAAATCAGTGTGTCTGACCATCTATCCCCGTGAAAATCATGTGTCTGACCATACTATCCCGTGAAAATCAATGTGTCTGACCATCTATCCCGTGAAAATCAGTGTGTCTGACCATCTATCCCCGTGAAAATCAGTGTGTCTGACCATCTATCCCCGTGAAAATCAATGTGTCTGACCATCTATCCCCGTGAAAATCAGTGTGCTGACCATCTATCCCGTGAAAATCAGTGTGTCTGACCATCTATCCCCGTGAAAATCAGTGTGTCTGACCATCTATCCCCGTGAAAATCAGTGTGTCTGACCATCTATCCCCGTGAAAATCAGTGTGTCTGACCATCTATCCCGTGAAATCAGTGTGTCTGACCATCTATCCCGATGAAAATCATTGTGTCTGACCATCTATCCCCGTGAAAATCATGTGTCTGACCATCTATCCCGTGAAAATCAATGTGTCTGACCATCTATCCCCGTGAAAATCAATGTGTCTGACCATCTATCCCCGTGAAAATCATGTGTCTGACCATCTATCCCCGTGAAAATCATTGTCTGACCATCTATCCCGTGAAAATCAATGTGTCTGACCATCTATCCCCGTGAAAATCAATGTGTCTGACCATCTATCCCCGTGAAAATCAGTGTGTCTGACCATCTATCCCCGTGAAAATCAATGTGTCTGACCATCTATCCCCGTGAAAATCAATGTGTCTGACCATCTATCCCCGTGAAAATCAGTGTGTCTGACCATCTATCCCCGTGAAAATCAATGTGTCTGACCATCTATCCCCGTGAAAATCATGTGTTCCTTGACCAATCTATCCCGTGAAAATCAGTGTGTCTGACCATCTATCCCGTGAAAATCAAGTGTGTCTGACCATCTATCCCCGTGAAAATCAATGTGTCTGACCATCTATCCCCGTGAAAATCAAGTGTTCCGACAGTGTCTGACCATCTATCCCCGTGAAAATCAATGTGTCTGACCATCTATCCCCGTGAAAATCAATGTGTCTGACCATCTATCCCCGTGAAAATCAATGTGTCTGACCATCTATCCCCGTGAAAATCAATGTGTCTGACCATCTATCCCGTGAAAATCAATGTGTCTGACCATCTATCCCCGTGAAAATCAATGTGTCTGACCATCTATCCCCGTGAAAATCAATGTGTCTGACCATCTATCCCGTGAAAATCAGTGTGTCTGACCATCTATCCCCGTGAAAATCAATGTGTCTGACCATCTATATCCCCGTGAAAATCATGTGTCTGACCATCTATCCCCGTGAAAATCAGTGTGTCTGACCATCTATCCCCGTGAAAATCAATGTGTCTGACCATCTATCCCCGTGAAAATCAATGTGTCTGACCATCTATCCCCGTGAAAATCATGTGTCTGACCATCTATCCCGTGAAAATCAAGTGTCTGACCATCTATCCCGTGAAAATCAATGTGTCTGACCATCTATCCCCGTGAAAATCAATGTGTCTGACCATCTATCCCGTGAAAATCAGTGTGTCTGACCATCTATCCCCGTGAAAATCAGTGTGTCTGACCATCTATCCCCGTGAAAATCAATGTGTCTGACCATCTATCCCCGTGAAAATCAATGTGTCTGACCATCTATCCCCGTGAAAACAATAGTGTCTGACCATCTATCCCCGTGAAAATCAGTGTGTCTGACCATCTATCCCCGTGAAAATCATGTGTCTGACCATCTATCCCGTGAAAATCAGTGTGTCTGACCATCTATCCCCGTGAAAATCATGTGTCTGACCATCTATCCCCGTGAAAATCAGTGTGTCTGACCATCTATCCCTGTGAAAATCATGTGTCTGACCATCTATCCCCGTGAAAATCAATGTGTCTGACCATCTATCCCCGTGAAAATCAATGTGTCTGACCATCTATCCCCGTGAAAATCAATGTGTCTGACCATCTATCCCCGTGAAAATCAATGTGTCTGACCATCTATCCCCGTGAAAATCAATGTGTCTGACCATCTATCCCCGTGAAAATCATGTGTCTGACCATCTATCCCCGTGAAAATCATAGTGTCTGACCATCTATCCCGTGAAAATCATGTGTCTGACCATCTATCCCCGTGAAAATCAATGTGTCTGACCATCTATCCCCGTGAAAATCAATGTGTCTGACCATCTATCCCCGTGAAAATCAATGTGTCTGACCATCTATTCCTGTGAAAATCAATGTGTCTGACCATCTAATCCCCGTGAAAATAAATGTGTCTGACCATCTATCCCCGTGAAAATCAATGTGTCTGACCATCTATCCCCGTGAAAATCATGTGTCTGACCATCTATCCCCGTGAAAATCAATGTGTCTGACCATCTATCCCCGTGAAAATCAATGTGTCTGACCATCTATCCCTTGAAAATCAATAGTGTCTGACCATCTATCCCCGTGAAAATCAATGTGTCTGACCATCTATCCCCGTGGAAAATCAATAGTTTCTGACCATATATCCCCGTGAAAATCAATAGTGTCTGACCATCTATCCCTGTGAAAATCAATAGTGTCTGACCATCTATCCCTGTGAAAATCAATAGTGTCTGACCATATATCCCCGTGAAAATCATAGTGTCTGACCATCTATCCCCGTGAAAATCAATAGTGTCTGACCATCTATCCCCGTGAAAATCAATAGTGTCTGACCATCTATCCCTGTGAAAATCAATAGTGTCTGACCATCTATCCCTGTGAAAATCAATAGTGTCTGACCATCTATCCCTGTGAAAATCAATAGTGTCTGACTATCTATTAAGTGAAAATCAATAGTGTCTGACCATCTATTCCTGTGAAATCAATAGTGTCTGACTATCTATTAAGTGAAAATCAATGTGTCTGACCATCTATTCCTATGAAATCAATAGTGTCTGACCATCTATTCCTGTGAAAATCATAGTGTCTGACCATCTATTCCTGTGAAAATCAATAGTGTCTGACCATCTATCCCCGTGAAAATCAAGTGTCTGACCATCTATTCCTGTGAAAATCAATAGTGTCTGACCATCTATTAAGTGAAAATCAATAGTGTCTGACCATCTATTTCTGTGAAAATCAATAGTGTCTGACCATTTATTTCTGTGAAAAATCAATAGTGTCTGACTATCTATTAAGTGAAAATCAATAGTATCTGACCATCTATAAGTGAAAATCAATAGCGTCTGACCATCTATTCCTGTCAAAATCAATAGTGTCTGACCATCTATCCCTGTGAAAATCAATAGTGCCTGACCATCTATTCCTGTGGGGCTGCTTCCGACCGACTTCTTTTCTGTTCTGTCCTCAGCGTATAAAAGAATACGCTTGTGGTTCTATACAAAGGCTTTTTACCCATCACCAACATCTTCAATGACAGGAACGTGAGGTCACTATTTCTGAGGTATACATCAAACAAAGTTATCTTAATAAGCAGTCAAACAGGAGAAAACCAAAGAGAGCCAACTGATATGCGTTACAAAATCATAGTTTCACAAGAGCACAAACATTCACGAACAAACTATATAACAAAAATAAAAGAGAATAAGGTTTGAAAAAAGAAACAAACAAAAAACGTAAAGCAATTGTAACTAAATGGCAGCGAAGTTTATACCAGTTTAAAGTTTACAAAATCTGCGCTGTACCATAAAACGAAAATAAATTTGGTATAAACAAATGCAAATGTAAACAAATACTAATTACTCCCATAAAAATCTGAAGTATACTGGACACAAAACAGTAAACTTCACCGAAACGGAACATACAGATCTAAGCCAAACCAAGAAACTAAAACCAGTAACCAATGAAAAATCCTGAGCTTTGTCGTGATAAAAACATTGACCGTGTCCCGCACAGCATCGTAAACACTCATATACACACATGACGCAATTCAGTGAATTGACGTCATTCTGTTTTGCTGCTGTTCCCGCTCCTCCTCTTGGGGGGAAGGAAGGGACCAGTAGCAAGTTCATTCGATGATCATTTACTCCGTGGAGGACTGTAGAGAGGAAGAGAACCAGTCAGAAGTTACCCCCCTTTTTATGTCCACTTTGGAGTTATTGAGCGATATATATGCGATATCACCTTGAAGTCGTTTCGCAGCTCCTCCCATTGCTTCGACCGTTCTTTTGATCGGAGTCACGCGGAGTGTTTCCATATCTGAACCATGTCAAACCGCCGCCTTCATCTCCGTCCTGCCTATACCCCCCCCCCCCCCCTCCCCACCCACTCGCCGCTCCTTACAGGCTCTTCCGAAATGCTTGCTCCTCTTTCTATGCGAACCACTCCCCTCCATTCCACGACCACAACACCGCGCCATACCCCTCCCCTCCCTCCCGCGCATCATATATCAACCCCTTCCCTACCGCGATGTATAATCAAAGTACCCACCACCCCATCACCCACCTCTCCGACCCCTTCCCCTGCGACTTCTACCTGAGATGAGGTATCGAAGCTCTACCTCCACACGTCAGACTGTGGGACGAGCAAGGAGTTTGATTGACCATGGATGATGTCATCGCTCGCGCGTGCTGTGGTGTCAAGGTCACTGCTTTTGTCCACTGTCTACTTCAGCGGTGAACGTGCGGTCACCACACGCAGTCTGCCTGACGACACACTATCGTCTGGAGTGAGCATCGTACACGCACCGCTGAGGCAACACACAACCTTTTTGTGACGCAACCGAGGTCCATTGTGACACAGCAAAGAAGATTGGTGGGGTGGTGGTGGGGTGGGGGGGGGGGGGGGGGGGTTCCTATAGAATTCTGGCCATGGACAGAACCTCCCAGGTCTATCCGTCCCCCCCCCCCCCCCCCCACACACACACACAACAGCTGCCCCATACACAAACAGGGATCACGGCGTGTGTCATGTTGACGCCGCCTGTCTCTACGTCCAAGACGCGTCGTCACGAAAGTCGATGGATTCCAAAATGACGTCATGAGGCGATGAGGTAGAGGAAGAGAGACGTCAGAAGCGAGGTCAGGCTGACGTCACAAGGGCTGACGGCGGCGGCGGCGGCAGCGGCGGTGGCTGGGTGGTAAGGGCCGATGGTGGAGTGATTCGTGGAGTCTGCTGACAAATCACAATGCCGGATCTGAGTATCACCATGCCGTCGAGTATCACCATGCCGGATCTGAGTATCACAATGTCTAACCTAAGTATCGCAATGCTTAACCTAAGTATCGCAATGCTTAACCTAAGTGTCACTATGCCTAACGTAAGTATCACAATGCCTAACGTAAGTATCACAAGTATCACAATGCCTAACGTAAGTATCACAATGCCTAACGTAAGTATCACAATGCCTAACTAAGTATCACAATGCCTAATCTAAGTATCACAATGCCTAACCTAAGTATCATAATGCCTAACCTAAGTATCACAATGCCTAACCTAAGTATCACAATGCCTAATCTAAGTATCACAATGCCTAACCTAAGTATCACAATGCCTAATCTAAGTATCACAATCCTAACCTAAGTATCATAATGCCTAATCTAAGTATCACAATCCTAACCTAGGTATCATAATGCCTAACCTAAGTATCACAATGCCTAATCTAAGTATCACAATCCTAACCTAAGTATCATAATGCCTAACCTAAGTATCACAATGCCTAATCTAAGTATCACAATGCCTAACCTAAGTATCACAATGCCTAATCTAAGTATCACAATGCCTAATCTAAGTATCACCATGCTTAACCTAAGTATCACAATGCCTAACCTAAGTATTACCATGCTTAACCTAAGTATCACAATGCCTAACCTAAGTATCACCATGCTTAACCTAAGTATCACAATGCCTAACGTAAGTATCACAATGCCTAACGTAAGTATCACAATGCCTAACGTAAGTATCACAAGTATCACAATGCCTAACGTAAGTGTCACCATGCCTAACCTAAGTGCCACCAT
>CM065729.1:76366808-76394308 GCA_033310375.1 Conus canariensis
TTATTGTCGTCAGTAGAGGGCTCCGCTATTAAGCCATTATTGTCGTCAGTAGAGGGCTCCGCTATTATTGTCGTCAGTAGAGGGCTCCGCTATTGAGCCATTATTGTCGTCAGTAAGGGGCTCCGTATTATTGTCGTCAGTAGAGGGCTCCGCTATTAAGCCATTATTGCCGTCAGTAGGGGGCTCTGCTGTTAAGCCATTATTGTCATCAGTAGAGCGCTCCGCTATCAAGGCATTATTGTCGTCTGTAGGGGGCTCCGGTATTAAGCCATTATTGTCGTCCGTATGGGGCTCCGCTATCAAGCCATTATTGTCGTCAGTAGGAGTCTCCGCTATTAAGCCATTATTGTTGTCAGTAGAGGGCTCCGCTTTTATGCCATTATTGTCGTCAGTAGAGGGCTCCGATATTAAGCCATTATTGTCGTTAGTAGAGGGTTCTGCTATTAAGCCATTATTGTCGTCAGTAGAGGGTCTGCTATTACGCCATTATTGTCGTCAGTAGGGGGCTCTGATATTAAGCCATTATTGTCGTCAGTAGAGGGCTCCGCTATTAAGCCATTATTGTCGGCAGTAGAGGGCTCCGCTGTTAAGCCATTATTGTCGTCAGTAGGGGGCTCCGCTATTAAGCCATTATTGTCGTCAGTAGAGGGCTCTGATATTAAGCCATTATTGTCGTCAGTAGAGGGCTCTGCTATTAAGCCATTATTGTCGTCAGTAGATGGCTCCGCTATTAAGCCATTATTGTCGTCAGTAGGGGGCTCTGATATTAAGCCATTATTGTCGTCAGTAGGGGGCTCTGCTATCAAGCCATTGTTGTCGTCAGTAGAGGGCTCTGATATTAAGCCATTATTGTCGTCAGTAGAGGGCTCCGCCATCAAGCCATTATTGTCGTCAGTAGAGGGCTCTGATATTAAGCCATTATTGTCGTCAGTAGGGGGCTCCGCTATTAAGTCATTATTGTCGTCGGTAGAGGGCTCCGCTATTAAGCCATTATTGTCGTCAGTAGGGGCTCCGCTATTAAGCCATTATTGTCGTCAGTAGAGGGCTCCGCTATTAAGCCATTATTGTCGTCAGTAGAGGGCTCCGGTATCATTGTCGTCAGTAGAGGGCTCCGCTATTATTGTCAGTAGAGGGCTCTGCCATTAAGCCATTATTGTCGTCAGTAAGGGGCTCCTGTATTATTGTCGTCAGTAGAGGGCTCCGCTATCAAGCCATTATTGCCGTCAGTAGGGGGATCCGCTATTAAGCCGTTAATGTCGTCAATAGGGGGCTCCGCTATTAAGCCATTATTGTCGTCAGTAGGGGGCTCCGCTATTATGCCATTACTGTCGTCAGTAGGGGGCTCCGCTATTAAGCCATTACAGTCATCAGTAGGGGGCTCCGCTATTAAGCCATTACTGTCGTCAGTAGGGGGCTCCGCTATTAAGCCATTATTGTCGTCAGTAGGGGGCTCCGCTATTAAGCCATTATTGTCGTCAGTAGGGGGCTCCGCTATTAAGCCATTATTGTCGTCAGTAGGGGGCTTAGTGGGTGGTGTCCGGCGTATGTTGGATCAGAACATGCACCACTGAACACCACGGAAGTGACTCGGCAGCAGTGCAGTGTTCCGGTGGGTTGCCTCTTGACGACTTGACACTGACTGCATGCTCCCTGTAGAGAGCCGGTGTCAGGGCTGCAGCGGTAGAATGGGGCGAGGTGGGGAGGGGGGGGGGGGGGGGGTCAGAATGAGCGGCGTGGGTGCAATGCCACTAAGGTGGCACAGAAGATGGGACAGAAAAAACAAACAAACTAAAAACCCCAAACAAACAACAACAAACAAACATGCAAAGAAAAAAAAAAAAAGCCCCCCCCCCCCCCCCCCCTAAAAAAAAAAAAAAAGCAAAACAAATCGCAAAACCAACTCTCATCGTTCCATTAGATCTGCATGAATGTTAAAACTCAACTGAGAAAGCGTCACGTGATCGGACAGGACTGATAAATGGCATAAATCTTCAAAGTGGCAAACATGTCAGATACTGTACAACTAATGAGTGTTGCAAGCTCGAAACCCTTTCTGAATCATTTATCCTAATTACATTCCAGACTTATTCTATAAGTCTTGAGTATAGATTTCGTTGAAATGCTTTCCGAGTAAAATTTTCGGAAAACATACATCGTATGTGTGGTAAAGTACCGTAAAGCACATAATTCTTGATTGCGTAGGAGAAATGCCGCTAGATTCTGGAATAAAGTTAGCAAACCAAGTTTTCCAACCAATATACCACATATCTCTGAAAGTCTTGCTATGATTATTCATTGCTTTGTGTGTTCTCAGCTTTTTTTTGTTTGTTTTTTTTGGTTAAAAAATTCCATTCCAGTTGGTATCTATCGCTGATTTAGTGTGATTAACCGTTGTGTTTCAGAACATTGATGTAGATGTATGAAATCTTCATGCACCCATAGATAGCTTCATCCCCTCCGCACTCACACTCCGTTAGGGGGCCTATACCCTATTCCTTTTATGTTGGTTTAACTCTTTAAACTTCAGTTCCCCCAATCAAAGTTGAAATAAGGCTGAAGATAGAACAATATGTCAATTACACGCAAACCTATATGTCAATTACACGCAAACCAATATGTCAACTACACGCAAACCAATATGTCAATTACATGCAAGCCAATATGTCAATTACACGTAATGTATACCCATCCTATCACCTTCCTCTCTCCGCTTCCCCTTCCCTCCTCCCACCCCCTCGGCAAACATTTTACCCTTTCTATTCTGTCGTCTAATAATGGTACCGATTTTGATATGAGATACGTTACACTGAAGCACGAACCACAACACACACACACACACACACACACACACACCACACACACACACACACACACACACACAACAGAGAGAGAGAGAGAAGAGAGAGAGAGAGAGAGACAGAGAGAGAGAGAGAGAGAGCACAGACAGACAGACAGACAGACAGGCAGACAGACAGACACAAACAGACAGAAACAGAGAGAGACAAAGACAAAAGACAGAGACAGAGAGACAAATAGACAGACAGAGAGAGAGAGAGAGTGAGAGAGAGAGAGAGAGAGAGAAACAGGGAGAGAAAGAGAGAGAGACAGAGAGAGACAGACAGACAGAAAGAGAGTCACGGAGAGACACAGACAGACAGACAGACAGGCAGACAGACTGACATCTTTGAGGAGGTGCAGGCGGTGTGTGTTGGTCAGTTTCAGGCCGTCCTTGAACCAGTCCAGCTCGTCCGGCGGGTAGTCGAAGCCCGTGGCGTTACAGGTCAAGGTCAGCATGTTGCCTTTCTCCACAAACTGGGAGCCGCTGATCCTGATGTCTGTCCCCCCCACACCCCACAGACCAATCATCCACGTCAGTCACTTCTGTCACCACACCCCACAGATCAATCATCCTGATGTCTGTCCCCCCCCCCCCCACACCCCACAGACCAATCATCCATGTCAGTCACTTCTGTCACCACACCCCACAGATCAATCATCCTGATGTCTGTCCCCCCCCCCACCCCACAGACCAATCATCCACGTCAGTCACTTCTGTCACCACACCCCACAGATCAATCATCCTGATGTCTGTCCCCCCCCCCTCCCCACACACCAATCATCCATGTCAGTCACTTCTGTCACCACACCCCACAGATCAATCATCCTGATGTCTGCCCCCCCCCCCCCACACACACACCCACAGATCAATCATCCACGTCAGTCACTTCTGTCACCACACCCCACAGATCAATCATCCTGATGTCTGTCCCCCCCCCCTCCCCACACACCACACCCCCCACAGATTAATCATCCACGTCAGTCACTTCTGTCACCACACCCCACAGACCAATCATCCACCTCAGTCACCACACCCCACAGACCAATCATCCACCTCAGTCACCACACCCCACAGACCAATCATCCACGTCAGTCACCACACCCCACAGACCAATCATCCATGTCAGTCACTTCTGTCACCACACCCCACAGACCAATCATCCACGTCAGTCACCACACACCACAGACCAATCATCCATGTCAGTCACTTCTGTCACCACACCCCACAGACCAATCATCCACGTCAGTCACCACACCCCACAGACCAATCATCCATGTCAGTCACTTCTGTCACCACACCCCACAGACCAATCATCCATGTCAGTCACTTCTGTCACCACACCCCACAGACCAATCATCCATGTCAGTCACCACACCCCACAGACCAATCATCCATGTCAGTCACCACACCCCACAGACCAATTATCAACGTCAGTCACCACACCCCACAGACCAATTATCAACGTCAGTCACCACACCCCACAGATCAATCATCCACCTCAGTCACTTCTGTCACCACATCCCACAGATCAATCATCCTGATGTCTGTCCCCCCCTCCCCGTCCCCACACCCCACAGACCAATCATCCACGTCAGTCACTTCTGTCACCACAGCCCACAGACCAATCATCCATGTCAGTCACCATACACCACAGACCAATCATCCATGTCGGTCACCACACCCCACAGACCAATTATCCACGTCAGTCACCACACCCCACAGACCAATGATCCACGTCAGTCACCACACCCCACAGATCAATCATCCACCTCAGTCACCACACCCCACAGACCAATCATCCACGTCAATCATCACACCCCACAGACCAATCATCCACCTCAGTCACCACACCCCACAGACCAATCATCCACGTCAATCACCACACCCCACAGACCAATCATCAACGTCAGTCACCACACCAACAGACCAATCATCCACGTCAATCACCACACCCCACAGGCAAATCATCAACGTCAATCACCACACCAACAGACCAGTCATCAACGCCAGTCACCTCAGTCACCACACCCCACAGACCAATCAACATCAGTCACTTCTGTCATGGTTGGGGATTTTGTTTTTACTGTTTTCAGTTTTATCAGGTCAATGATAATATTACAAATGATAGTAGTAGTAGTAGTAGTAGTAGTAGTAGTAGTAGTAGTAGTAGTAGTACTGCTACTGCTACTATTGCTGTTGCTGCTGCTACTACTACTATTACTATCACCTGACCAGTCACGTATCCCGGAGTCTTGAAGACCGTTGGAGCGCCACAGAAGACGTTGCAACCAGCTTCCTCCTCTCCTCCCGAAACTCAGAAGCTCTTAGGCAGGTGAGCGCTTCACTCTGATCTTGAAACTAATCGTGATGTTTCTGTCATTCCAGATGGGTATTAGTCTGGCTAGCGCTGCTGTCGTTTGCGCAATTCCGGAGAACACTTCAGGTTTTAATCCCTCATTGAAACGATTGCCTCGAGGTACTTGGAGCTCAGAACTGCCTCTAGTTCTTCTCCCTTGATAGCGATGTTAGCGCTGATGCCGTTGGCGTTGTTGGTCATGCCTCTAGTTCTTCTCCCTCGATAGCGATGTTAGCGCTGATGCCGTTGGTGTTGTTGGTCATGCCTCTAGTTCTTCTCCCTTGATAGCGATGTTAGCGCGATGCCGTTGGTGTTGTTGGTCATGCCTTTAGTTCTTCTCCCTTGATAGCGATGTTAGCGCCGATGCCGTTGGTGTTGTTGGTCATGCCTTTAGTTCCTCTCCCTTGATAGCGATGTTAGCGCTGATGCCGTTGGTGTTGTTGGTCATGCCTTTAGTTCTTCTCCCTTGATAGCGATGTTAGCGCTGATGCCGTTGGTGTTGTTGGTCATGCCTTTAGTTCTCCCTTGATAGCGATGTTAGCGCTGATGCCGTTGGTGTTGTTGGTCATGCCTTTAGTTCTTCTCCCTTGATAGCGATGTTAGCGCCGATGCCGTTGGTGTTGTTGGTCATGCCTCTAGTTCTTCTCCCTTGATAGCGATGTTAGCGCCGATGCCGTTGGTGTTGTTGGTCATGCCTCTAGTTCTTCTCCCTTGATAGCGATGTTAGCGCCGATGCCGTTGTGTTGTTGGTCATGCCTTTAGTTCTTCTCCCTTGATAGCGATGTTAGCGCTGATGCCGTTGGTGTTGTTGGTCATAAGTGTTGTCTTTTCGGCGCTGATCTTCATGCCGACTGCAACAGAAGTGTTGTCAAGGCGCTCTGCTAGGTCGGCTAGTTTCTGCTCTGCTCCTGCTAGCCAGTTGATGCCATCAGCAAAGCGTAGGTTTGTTGCTATGATGCCACCAATGCTTATTGAGCCTTGATGTCCCCCAAGTGCTACTGTCATAATTCTCTCCAAGTAAACGTTAAAGAGTGCGTGAGAATAAACAGCCTTGCCTCACTCCAACAGTTGTCTGGAACCAGTCTCCTATGGTGCCATTGAGGAAGACTGCGCTGGTGGCTTATCGTAGAGGTGTTCTATGGTCCTGATCAGGTTGGTGTTGATTTTGTACAGTCTCCTGGTCGCCCATAAGGCTGCACACCACACCCTGTCGAAGGCTTTTTTGAAATCCACAAAAAATATGGTACAGGTCCTGCTGGTGCTGATCATATCTCTCAAACATTATCCTCAAGTTAGAAATCTGTTCGGACGGTACTGTGACCTGCTCTAAACCCTGCCTGTTCTTCAGCTATGATCTTCTTGCTTGCGGCTTCATCTTTTCAAAAGGATCTTCAGCATCACCTTGCTCGGTTGACTGATCGGACTGATGCCTCGGTAATTTTGGCAAAGCTGTAAACTGCCTTTCTTGGGGACAGCGATGATCAGGGATTGGGCCCATAGTGTTGGCCACTCACCAGTTTGCCAGATCTTGTTACACATGACTGTGAGGGCACTGGCATCCCCTCCTCCCTTCACTAATTCTGCTGGTGTGGTGTCTACCACCGTTGATTTTCCTAGTTTCAAGTCTAAACTGCTGCCTCTGTGTCTTCACGCAGTGCGGGGAAGGTGTCCCTGTCTGTTACTGTGGGGATATTCAGGACTCGTGGATCTCCTGTTGTGATGACGTTGTATCATTCGCAGCAGTATTCTGTCCAACGGTTGAGAATGGCCTTTTCTGTGAGGCACTTCCCTGACTTGTCCTGTGTGGTGGAAACTCGTCCTTGCTTAGAGGTTGCCAGGTCCTCTACAAGTTGGTATGCTTTTCTACTGTTGTTCTTCTGTCGGTTGTCCTTGATGTCTTGGCACTGCTCATCTATCCACGTCTTCTTTGCTTTCTTCATATTTTCCTTTATCTCCCTAACTGCTGTATACCATTGTCATCATCAACATGTATCATTTTTATTGTTGCTGTGGTAGTGGTGAGGGTCTGGTGGTAGTGTTTATATTGTTATAGGTGGTAATAACCGTAGCAGTAGAATTGGTTGCAACAGCAGTAGTATATTGGATAATAAGCAGCTGTAGCAGCAGCAGCAGGAGCGGTAGCAGTAATAGTAACAGTAGCAATATAATCGTTGTTATAGTGATAACAATGATGATGCAAATGCTGATAACAACAGCAACAACAGTAAGAAGAATGAGAATACGATGAAAATAATCATGATAATACTGATTATGATTTACTGCTGCTGCTGCTGCTGCTGCTGCTGCTACTACTACTATTTCTACCGTCAGTGCATTATTATGATTATTATCATTATCATTGTTATTATTAATAATAACAATATATTCATTGTTATTATTATCATTTTTGTATTATCATTAACATTATTATTATCATTATATTATTATTATTTCATCATCATCATCACCATCATCATCATCTTCATGATTATTAGTATTATCAATGCAATCATCATTATCATTATTATTATTATTATATCATCATCATCATCATTACTATTATTATCATCATCATTATCATTATCATTTTTATTATTATCGCCAAAATATCCTAATTATGATCACCATTACCATGACAGCGATTCTGTTTTGCCTAGGCCGTCAGCCAGACGCGCTATGTGTTTCAAGGGGGAGGGGGGGGGGGGGTGTGCACAGAAAGTGAGCCATCCTTTCCAGCATGGGGCTAAACGCTGTTGACCAATCGGCACCCAACCGTCTCGTGTCTGCCAGCCATTGGAAGCTGAGAAATGAGATCGGTGGAAAAGTTCCAAACTCAGTTGCTCCCGATTTCAGCGGCATGTGCCGAGCGCTGTGCGAGGGCTGGGCAGCACAGCTCTTCGGAACACGAAGAACATGTGGAGGGTGTCATGGCATCGATCTGTTTCCCTCTCAGTTTCTAACCCTCGTGTTTTTGACTTCGTTTGTGTGTGTGTGTGTGTGTGTGTGTGTGTGTGTGTGTGTGTGTGTGTGTGTGTGTGTGTGTAGTGTGCGTGCGCGCGATTTTTGCGAACAAAGACCGTCAGACTAGATCAATTCCTTTATGACTCGCTTTTAAGTTTCGATCTCCGTACAACCGGTTTAAATCCAGTTTCAATATCAAGGTATAACACATAACTTGCCTGACTACAAACGTAACTATTTTCTCTGTATTAGTCTTGCTTTCTCTATGTGGTTGATAAATCTAATGTTTCAGAAAATATAGGTAAATTTCACTGGCTTAGACAATTTAAAGAGCTCTCATAACCAAATTGAAAGGCACGAAACAAAGAAGAAAAAAGAAGCCGCATAGAAAGTATTGTGCGAACAAACCTTCACATTCTCGTTTCCTTACTCCACGAATCTTCTGCTGGAAAGAGTGTTGGAGGAAACAAAGTTGTCATGATAAAGAGAAGGGCCAGAACTTTCGGAAAACTGTCGTCTGACACGATTTCGTGCGAATGGTGAATTTTGAAAGCTTCCTGGAAAATCCATCTAGTGTCTGTTCAGTCTTTCCTAACGATTAATTAATTAATAAAAAATCAATCAATCAATCAATCAGCCAAGTGATCAACCAATCAACCAATCAATCAGTTGATCAGTCAATTTATTGATACTGACTTACTGACTAACTCACTGACTGAATGACGGGACTTAGTTAATTTATCATTCTCAAGCATTTAATGCTTGCAAATGGAGAGAGAGAGAGAGAGAGAGAGAGAGAGAGAGAGAGAGAGAGAGAGAGAGAGAGAATTTATTCAAAAAAGGCCATGGCCCCATCTGAAGGGGGCCAAACATATGAACTGTGAATAATGTAAAAATCAACATCAAAATTATCATTTTAACACACGCTATGTCTATGTAAAACGTACAAACATTTATTTTGCTCGCATTTATTCAGAAAAAGCTCTAATGCATTTGAGAGAGAGAGAGAGAGAGAGAGAGAGAGAGAGAGAGAGAGAGAGAGAGAGAGAGAGAGAGAGAGAGAGAGATCCGGTTGGGAAAACGTTAATGTATATACAATCGCACAGTTCATTGATATTTGTTTTCTCTTACTGTCAACTGAATACCTTTTCTAACATTTGCGCATGCCTGACTGCGCACTTTCGCGCGCCTGTGTGTGTGTGTGTGTGTGTGTGTGTGTGTGTGTGTGTGTGTGTGTGTGTGTGGCGTATACGTGCGTGCGAGTTCTTGCCTGTGTTCGTTCACGCGCGCGGACGCTCGTGTGTGTTGTTGTAGGCGCACGCGGATGTACATGCGTGCGAGTCTGTATATGTAGGAGTATTTCCTCAAATAAGCCTTTGTGCGTAGCCTAGTATGACATCTAATATGAATGTTATCAATATTATCATTCTTGTCTTTATCATCTATACCATTATTATTACTATCAATCTTCTTATCTACATCATCAGATGTATGTATGTATGTATGTATTATTTTTATCATCATCATCATTATTACTATTATCATTATTATCATTATCACTTGTATAATCATCATCATCATCATTATTATCATTCTTATTATTATTATCATTATCTTTACTACTTCTACAACTACAATCATTATTATTATCATCATCATCACCATCATTATTATCATTGTTATTATTATCATTATCATTATTATAATTATTATTATCATTATTGTTGTTGTTATTATCATTATTATCATTAATAAAGATTTTGTATATCTCCAAGTGGCTGACAAATAGGTCTTGTCACAAAATGATGAACAAGTGGAGAATAGTTACCTGGCATGTATGTCGGTACGTACTGTGCATCTGAAACAGAACAGCAACAGCTTTGGCCTGTGTTAGCAAAGTAAAGCGAAATGAAATGAAATACTATTCTGTCTGTCTGTCTGCATTTCTGTCTGTCTGTCAGTCTCTCTCTCTCTCTCTCTCTCTCTCTCTCTCTCTCTCTCTCTCTCTCTCTCTCTCTCTCTCTGTCGTGTCTCATATCTCTCTCAACTCTCAAGAGAGAGAACGTTTTTAAAAAGATGATCTTATGTTGGATCAGTTTTTTTTAGGGGGGAAGCAGAGGGGAGGGGGGGGGGGGGTTAATGAGAAAAGTTTGCTTGGAAAAGTGATTAAAATTATATATCAATTTATTCAGTCATGATTTTTTTGGCTTCGCTTTGAATGTTCTAATGAAATATAACTTTATTTGTACGCTTGGAAGGGAACAGGAGAAACACACGTCAATCAACTTTCCCCGAGGCCAAAGCTCACAAGGGAAGTAATCCGGACATGCACGAGCGTCAACACACACACACACACACACACACACACACACACACACACACACACACACACACACACACACAAATGAAGCCATGAACCGAAAAAAAAAACACAGCAACTCATCTTTGATCTCATATTTGTTATTTCATTAAAAGAGAGAGAGAGAGAGAGAGAGAGAGAGAGAGAGAGAGAGAGAGAGAGAGAGAGAGAGAGAGAGAGAGAGAGAGAGAATTTCATAACTCATCATTTTTCCTGCAGTACTTTCAACCTTTTTAATGCGGAGGGTGTGTTGCGTGAAAAGCTGAAATCAGCGAGTGGACTTGGCGTGTCAGCATCATTTATTGAATCATTACACTGCCTCCGCTCCCCTCCCCCCCCCCGCCCCTTTCACTCTTCCGCCATCATCTATCCACCTCCCCGTCCCCCCACCTCCCCTCTCTTCTCACTCACTCCCTCACCAAGCCCCCACCACCTACCCTCCCCCCTCTCTGCTGCTCACCTACCGCTCCAAGTTGAAGGAGGGGGTTCGGGGGGTGGTGTGAAGGGCGAGAGCCAGACAGGGTGTGGGCATGGGACGACTGGGCAAACACTCATATATAACTGACTGAACGGACTGTGTTTGGCGGCATCATGGTAGGTAAATACGGCGTCGTGACAGAGACAAGATAGATGAGAGAAGGAGAGAGAGAGAGAGAGGAGAGAGAGAGAGAGAAGACAAGACAAGACAAAATTATTAGAGAGAGAGAGAGAGAGAGAGAGAGAGAGAGAGAGAGAGAGACAAAAGAAGAATAAGACGAGAAGAAAAAGGAGGAGAAGGAGGAGGAAGAGACAGGAGCAGCAGGAGGAGCAGGAGAGGAGAGAAGGAGAGGAAGAGGAGGAAGGAGCAGCAGGAGCAGGAGCAGCAGAGCAGCAGGAGAGGAGGAGGAGGAGGAGGAGAGGGAGGAGAAGAGGAGGAGAAGAAGAAGAAGAAGAAGAAGAAGAAGAGAGAGAGAGAGAGAGAGAGAGAGAGAGAGAGAGAGAGAGAGAGAGAGAGAGAGAGAGAGGCGATTGAAAATACCTTCAAAGCAATGTTTGCAAAAAGCAGAATATTCTTAATCCAAAATGACAGTGTCATGCGGGAGGCTAGAAGATTTACATCAAACATTTTGCGGTCAACAGAAACCGATTATTTTTTCTTCATCAATATTGCATGACATTCTAAAGAAAGACGTGTGGAAGCATATTCAATAAGGTACAAACATAAACAAGATGCAAAGCATATAAACGTACTCCCAGGTTATCCTGGATGCGCGTGAGATATTCCATAAAGAGGAAAAACCGTCTTGGGCTGGTGTAACCGTTAGTCATGGCTATTCTGGTAAACATCGGCAATCATCTGTGACCTATAATGAACATACGTACAAATTTTCAGAAAGATCGGCCAAGAACTTTCTGAGATTTTCCATAAAGAAGAAAACCATCATGGGCTATTAGTAACGGCTATAACGATAAACTTAAACATCGGGCATCATCCGTGACCCATAATGAACATACCTACAAATTTTCAGAAATATCGGCCACGTACTTTCTGAGATATTCCACGAGGAAGAAAAACCGTTAGGGGCCGTTATAGCCGTTAGTAACGGCCATAACGGTAAGCTAAAACATCGGGCATCATCCGTGACCCATAATGAACATACCTACAAATTTTCAGCAAAATCGGCCACGTACTTTCTGAGATATTCCATAAAAAGAAAAACCATAATGGGTCGTTACAGCCGTTAGTAATGGCTATAACGGTTAACTAAAACGTCGGTCATCATCCGTCGAGCATAATGAACATACCTACAAATTTTCAGAAAGATCGGCCAAGTACTTTCTGAGACATTGCATAAAAAAGAAAAACCGTTATGGGCCGGCTATAACGGTAAACTAAAACGTTGGGCATCATCCGTCGCCCATAATGAAATACCTACAAATTTTTTGAAAGATCGGCCAAGCAGTTTTTGAGATATTCGAGAAAAGGGAAAAACCGTCATGGGCAGTTATAGCCGTTAGTAACGGCTATAACGGTAAACATAAACATTGGGTATCATCCGTGACCCATAATGAACATACCTACTGTCGCGGTCAAGGTCCGTGAATCAAGGATGCGAGGGTGGAGGAGGAGAGAGGGACAGGCTGGGCACAACACCCACCGACCACACACTCATACCACATTCATATTAAAGGAAATATAATAGTAAAATAAATAAATGAGATAAACAAAACAAAATCGACAATACATAAATAAATAAACAAACAGGCGGAGCGGAACCGACTGGGGGCTTGCGCCGCGAAGGAACGCTCACTTCCCGACTTCAAGTGAGTCGCGCGGTAACTCAACCAACACCGCGTCCGGCCTGCAGGTTTTTTCCCTTTTTTTCCCCCCTTAAATGAAAATAAACAATAATTTGTAGAACTAAACAAGCATACCCCTTTCTCTGACGGGTACACACAAATAAAGAATGACTCAGCCAAATAAAAACAAGCGTGCGCGGCGCGCTATGTGTCCAACCAAATCGCTGACAAGAAAAATGCCACTGCTTCAGCGTAGCGCATTTAGAATAAAATTTAAACTTGCTCTTCTACATTTATAAATCAGGCTAACGCTCGCAGCGCGCCTGAGACAATATTTCTCTACACCTATAGTACTGCCTCAGCACAGTACCCAAAATAACAGATTTTGAATGAAAATATTATTTTTTATAATTTATAAACGATACCCCTGTGCAATGTGGAATGAGAACCGAGAAACACGAAAATAACTCACCAGAACGGCGGGTGGAAAGGAGAGGAAAAAGTGGGCCCGGCAGGCTGATCCTCAGCGAAGAGACTATCCGGGACCCCGGAGCCGACAGCACCAGCAGCCCTTCACCATGGGAAAGCCGACGGCTGGTCACCCCCAGCGAAGAGGGTCAAGATAAATACTTGGTGGGCAGGAATAGGGATTCCTCTCTCTAACCCTAAGACTACTACCGTCAGGCAGACCAGTGGCCTTCGTCCCAGGTTATAAAAATGCCTCACCAAAGAGAACGTGGTCTCTCCACTCGTGGCTCCAATCCGAGTGAAGTAAGAATTTTTCCCCAAACGCCCGCTGCCGATCAAAGGGGAACAACTTCGAACGACTCAGTGAGCTTTCCACGGGTTTCCACAGCTACCCGGGTATCACACAAAAAGAGATGTCCATGCGGTGCAGAAGGATGCATGCAAACCGCACGGACGGACAGACTTTTCGCTCTGAAAAGTTGACAACACACAGCAAAGAAAATTAACACACACACACACACACACACACACACACACACACACACACACACACACACACACACACACACACAAAAGGTGGTAAGTTAGTTAACTTAAATAACCCATTGAAGGTGGGATGGAGGGCTGTCCGTCCGTGACACCTACAAATTTTCAGAAAGATCGACAAAATACTTTCTGAGATATTCCATAAAAAAGAAAAACCGTTATGGGCCGTTACACCGTTAGTAACGGCTATAACGGTAAACTAAAACATCGGGAATCATCCGTGACCCATAATGAACATACCTGCTAATTTTCACAAAGATTGGCCAAGTACTTTCTGAGATATTCCATGAAGAAGAAAAACCGTTACAGGCCGTTACAGCCGTTAGTAACGGCTATAACGGTAAACTAAAACATCGGGCATCTGCTAATTTTCACAAAGATCGGCCCAGTACTTTTTGAGATATTCCATGAAGAAGAAAAACCGTTACAGGCCGTTACAGCCGTTAGTAACGGCTATAACGGTAAACTAAAACATCGGGCATCATCCGTGACCCATAATGAACATACCTGCTAATTTTCACAAAGATCGGCCAAGTGCTTTCTGAGACATTCCATATAGAAGAAAAACCGTTACAGGCCGTTACAGCCGTTAGTAACGGCTATAACGGTAAACTAAAACATCGGGCATCATCCTTGACCCATAATGAACATACCTGCTAATTTTCACAAAGATCGGCCAGTACGTTTCGTGAGATATCCATGAAGAAGAAAAACCGTTACAGGCCGTTACAGCAATTAGTAACGGCTATAACGGTAAACAACCTCACGGGATAATTCGTGACCCATAATGAACATATCTGCTAATATTTGCACAAAGGATCGCCAAGTCCTTCTGAGACCTTCATAAGAAGAAAACCGTTACAGGCCGTACAGCCGTTAGTACGGCTATAACGTAACTAAAGAATCGGGCATCTGCAATTTCCAAACGATCGGCCCAAGTAAACATTTTTCGAAAGTTCCATAGAAGGGAGAAAAACCGTTAAGGCCGTTACAGCCGTTAGTAACGGCTAACGGTAAACAAAAAATCGGGGCATATCGGATGCACCCATATGAACATACCTGCTAAATTTTCACAAAGACGCCAATGCTTCGAGACATCCATATAAAAAAAAACCGTTACAAAGGCCAACAGCCGTTAGTAACGGCTATACGTTAACTAAAACATGGGGATCACCTTGGACCCATACTGAACATACCTGCTAAATTTTCACAAAGATCGGCCCAGTACTTTCTGAGATATTCCATGAAAGAAGAAAAACCGTTACAGGCCGTTACAGCCATTAGTAACGGCTATAACGGTAAACTAAAACATCGGGCTTTCATCGTGACCCATAATGAACATACTGCTAATTTTCACAAAGATCGGCCAAGTACTTTTGAGATATTTCATGAAGAAGAAAAACCGTTACAGGCCGTTACAGCCGTTAGTAACGGCTATAACGGTAAACTAAAACATCGGGCTCATCTGACATAATATACATCTGCAATTCAAAGATCGGCCAGTACTTTTGAGATATTCCATGAAGAAGAAAAACCGTTACAGGCCGTTTAAGCCGTTAGTAACGGCTATAACGGTAAACTAAAACATCGGGAAATCATCCTTGACCCATAATGAACATACCTGCTAATTTTCACAAAGATCGGCCCAGTACTTTCTGAGATATTCCATGAAGAAGAAAAACCGTTACAGGCCGTTACAGCCATTAGTAACGGCTATAACGGTAAACTAAAACATCGGGCATTATTCGTGACCCATAATGAACATATCTGCTAATTTTCACAAAGATCGGCAAGTACCTTCTGAGATATTTCATGAAGAAGAAAAACCGTTACAGGCCGTTATAGCCGTTAGTAACGGCTATAACGGTAAAGGAAAACATCGGGCATTATTCGTTACCCATAATGAACATACCTACAAATTTTCACAAAGATCAGCCAAGTACTTTTGAGATATTTCATGAAGAAGAAAAACCGTTACAGGCCGTTACAGCCGTTAGCAACAGCTATAACGGGGTAAACTAAAACATCGGGCATTATTTGTGACCCATAATGAACATATCTGCTAATTTTCACAAAGATCGGTCAAGTACTTTCTAAGATATTCCATGAAGAAGAAAAACCGTTACAGGCCGTTACAGCCATTAGTAACGGCTATAACGGTAAACGAAAACATCGGGCATTATTCGTTACCCATAATGAACATACCTACAAATTTTCACAAAGATCGACCAAGTACTTTCTGAGATACTCCATAAAGAAGAAAAACCGTCACAGGCCGTTACAGCCGTTAGTAACGGCTATAACGGGGTAAACTAAAACATCGGGCATCATCTGTGTCCCATAATGAACATACCTACTAATTTTCACAAAGATCGGCCCAGTACTTTCTGAGATATTCCATAAAGAAGAAAAACCGTTACAGGCTGTTACAGCCGTTAGTAACGGCTACAGCAGTAAACTAAAACATCGGGCATCATCCTTGACCCATAATGAACATACCTACAAATTTGCACAAAGATCGGCCCAGAAGTTTTGTTTGGAGCGAATGGAACACATTTTGACCACACACACACACACACACACACAACACACACACACACACACACACACACACACACACACACACACACAGAGCATTTCTTCGTTCCCATTCTAAAGTACTCCCTGACGTTTTTTTCCCCTTCTTTTTGTACTCCCAGTTCTTATAGAACAGGGAGTACTTTACAATGGCCACGAGGAAATGTCTCTCTCTCTCTCTCTCTCTCTCTCTCTCTCTTGTGTGTTGTGTGTGTGTGTGTGTGTGTGTGTGTGTGTGTGTGTGTGTGTGTGTGTGTTGTGTGTGTGTGTGTTGTTGTTGTTGTTATTCTGTTTAACGTCTGTTCACTAAAATGATATTAGACGATGGGAAAGGATGGGGGAAAAGGGAAGGGGTGGGAAGAGTGGGAAGGAGTTGACTGCATGTTTAGTTTGATATGAACGTACGTGTGTATGTTGGTACTTGCATGGGTGTGTACAAGAGCTTAAGATGTAATTATTGCATGAGGAAAATGGGTAAAAATGTTACATAATTGCCAATCAATGAGGATCAAAGCTATGGACATATGAAAATCAGTGAGGATCTACCAAATATGAAAAAAAAAAGAAAAAGAACATAATGCATTAATCCTTCAACATCGAATTAGCAAATAACACACTAAGAAAGCAACAGCCAACACATGCATTTGCATGTCATAAAAAAAAAAAAAATATGAAATATATTGTGCGTGTGTATGTGTGTGTGTGTGTGTGTGTGTGTGTGTGTGTGTGTGTGTGTGTGTACGCGCGCGCGTGCGCGCGTATGAGTGCGTGCATGGACGGGCATGCATGCCTGTGCGTGCGTGCGTGCGTTCTTGCATCCGTATTTGTGTACGTGTGTGTATAGAACAGGTTGTACTTTACAATGGCCACGAAGAAATGCTGTGTGTGTGTGTGTGTGTGTGTGTGTGTGTGTGTGTGTGTGTGTGTGTGTGTGTGTGTGTGTGTCTGTCTGTCTGTCTGTGTGTCCGTCCGTGTGGGCAAAATGTGTTCCAGTCGCTCCAGACAAAACTACTGGGCCGATCTTTCTGAAAATTTGGAGGTCACGGATGATGCCCAATGTTTTATTTTACCGTTATATCCGTTACTAACGGCTATAACGGCCCATAACGGTCTTTCCTTTTTATGGAATATCTCAGAAAGTACTTGGCCGATCTTTCTGAAAATTTGTAGGTATGTTCATTATGGGTCACGGATGATGGCCGATGTTTACCAGAATAGCCGTTACTAACGGCTATAACGGCCCATAACGGTTTTTCATCTCTATAGAATATCTCACGCGTATTCAAGATAAACTGGGAATACTCCCAGTTCTTATAGAACAGGGAGTACTTTAGAATGGGAACGAAGAAATGCTGTGTGTGTGTGTGTGTGTGTGTGTGTGTGTGTGTGTGTGTGTGTGTGTGTGTGTGTGTGTGTGTGTGTGTGTCATTCATTTAACGTCTTTCCACTAAACGTGATATTAGACGGAAAAAAAATCGTGCCGAAAGAGAGAGATGGGGAAAGGAAGAGCGTATGTGCTTATGTTTGTGCACGCACACGTATGTGTGCATGCGCGTGTGCTCGTGTGTGTGTATGCGAGTGTGTTTGAGTATGTTTGTGTGCATATGTGTGTGCTTATATGAGTGCTTATATGAATAATAATGGTAATTACAAAACACTTGAATTTTTCAAATAAGTTTGAAAGGGAAAAAAGCTAAAATTTTAACAAAACTAATTAACAACCATCTAGGTACAGAAACTTAACCTTTCTCAGTCCTTGTCACTTTTGAGCTTTGTACACTATTCCATCTTCTCTCCCCACATATATCCCCCATCCCCGCCACACACACAAAAAAGGAACCTATAAATGCTTCCCCAGTGGAGTGCGCTCTAAGCATACAAAAAACGCATTTGTTAGAGCTGGTGACTCAAAGATGGCCTGTGCACTATTTTGCCTCAACACTGGAATTATTTTTTCATGTCTTGACATGTAACAATATGATCACGTGTTATTTTCTTTTTACATAAACATACTATGTTTTTAACATATTTTGTTTTAAAAGCATCAAGTTTCCACCTATACATCAATGAAAGTATATTTTTATTTAAACTAAAATTATGTTGAATGATTTTAATATCAAAAATATCAAACTGATTTTGATTATCATGTTCTATCATTCTATCTTTGAAAGTTTTCGAAATATATGTTTTAACTAAATTGCACTGCTCATGTACCGATAAGGGTAGTTTAAGATCTTCAGAACCACAGATATGTTTTGCTCCACGCTTAGCTGCCCTATCTACTTTATCATTGTAATAAAAGGAACAGTGTGAAGGAATCCAACAAAAGGATAACTGGGTGCCTCCTTCAATAAGCATATGGATCAAACAGCTCATCTCAATAATCATTTCAGGCCTAGTATGCAAATGGAAATCTTTTATCGCCTGAAGGACTGATTTTGAATCTACACAAAACAGAGCTTGAAATATTGTTTTGCGGAAATTTAAAAGGTAATTCAAAGCCATGAGTATTGCTGTTAATTCAGCTGTAAATATGGATATGTTACATCCAATGTAAAAAGATTTCTCCACCCTCAAGTCTGGGATTAAGAATGCACAACCTGTTTGCTTACCAATACATGAACCATCTGTGTATATTTTTAACTGGTTAGTGTATTTCTTGTCCATATGACACTTAGTATAACTTGCTAGCATATTGATATTTTCATCTTTTTTGATGTTGGTGTGATCAATATCAAAATGGGCTTTTTTAAGTTCCCAGGGTGGAATAGGACAAAACGATGGTCTGGGAGAGAATTTTTTTTTTTCTAAAGAAACCCCAGAATCTGAAATTATTTTTGATGTATAAGTTGCTATAGTTATTTGAGAAGTTATAGACTTTGCTCTTTTCGGAAAATCAAAATCTGATCTTATTTTGATTTCTGATTTAATGTGTGTTTTTCTAGCTGTACTTTTAATGACAAATTTACAACATGTTAAATCTCTATAATCATCTAGAGGAAGTACCTGAGCTTCATGATATGTACGTGACGATGATGCGTGCATAGGAAGTCCAAGGGCTAATTTCAACGCCTTACATTCAATACTTTGCAGTTTTTGTAATAGATATTTAGGCGCGTTAAAGAATATTTCTTGGGCATAAGTTATTTTTGATCTCATTAAAGATTTACATAGAGTAATCAATGTAGCTGGAACTTGCCCCCACTTTTCTTTAGAAATAATTTTCAGAAAGTTTAATGTTTTTCTCGCCTTTGTTAATAAATATTCGATATGAAAGTTCCATGATAATTTAGATGTAAAATAAACTCCTAGAAATTTGACCTCTGTAACGTACTTAAGAGGAGTATCATCCAATGTGAAAACAGGCATACTTTCTGGGTTAGATCCACTGTTAAAAAGAATCATATTTGTTTTTTCGGTTGACAGACTTAATCCATTTAGCTTCATATAATCCACCATCTTATTTAGTTCTCCTTGATAGATCTTTTTGACGAATTTTATATCTCGCTGTGAAGTTTTCTTTTTTACCGTTACATCCATCCACATGCATATATCATCTGCATATTGGACAAGAACAACTTTTTTTGATAATTTGTTTGGCAGATCATGCATTAATAACGGGAAGAGAAGTGGCGCTAATACTGACCCTTGAGGGATTCCCATTGAAAGTGTTCTACTTGTGGAATATGTTTTTCCTACTCTTGTTCTTATTACCCTATCCTTTAGAAAACATCTGACATAGTTGTATATTTTTCCTGTCAAGCCAATGTTTTTAAGTTTATTCAATAGCTGAAAATGCCACACTTGGTCATAAGCCTTATTTATATCGAAAAAGGTAGCAAGAACACATTTTCGTCTAGCAAACTGTTTCTTTATATTTGTTGATAATTTCACTAAAATTTCTGTAGTGGATCGACCTTTCTGGAAACCAGCTTGATTGATTGGTATGATGTTATATTTTTCGCAGTAATGTACAAGTCTATTCAAAACAATTCTTTCTCTCTCTCTGTGTGTGTGTGTGTGTGTGTGTGTGTGTGTGTGTGTGTGTGTGTGTGTGTGTGTGTGTGTGTTTGTCTGTGTGTCTGTCCGTCCGTCCGTGGTCAAAATGTGTTCCACTAGCTCCAGACAAAACTACTGGGCCGATCTTTCTGAAAATGTGTAGGTATTATGGGTCAGGGATGATGCCCGATGTTTTTGTTTACCGTTATAGCCGTTACTAACTGCTGTAACGGCCTGTAACGGTTTTTCTTCTTCATGGAATAGCTCAGAAAGTACTGGGCCGATCTTTGTGAAAATTAGCAGGTATGTTCATTATGGGACACGGATGATGCCCGATGTTTTAGTTTACCCCATTATAGCCGTTACTAACGGCTGTAACGGCCTGTAACGGTTTTTCTTCTTTATAGAATATCTCAGAAAGTACATGGCCGATCTTTATGAAAATTTGTAGGTATGGTCATTATGGGTTAGGGATGATGCCCAATGTTTTGTTTACCGTTATACCGTTACTAACGGCTGTAACGGCCTGTAACGCTTTTTCTTCTTCATGGAATATCTCAGAAAGTAGTGGCCGATCTTTGTGAAAATTTGTAGGTATGTTCATTACGGGTCGTGAATAATGCCCGATGTTGTAGTTCACCGTTAAAGCCGTTACTAACGGCTGTAACGGCCTGTAACGGTTTTTCTTCTTTATGGAATATCTCAGAAAGTACTTGGCCGATCTTTGTGAAAATTAGCAGGTATGTTCATTATGGGTCACGGATAATGCCCAATGTTTTAGTTTACCCCGTTATAGCTCTTACTAACGGCTGTAACAGCCTCTAACGGTTTTTCTTCTTTATGGAATGTCTCAGAAAGCACTTGGCCGATCTTTGTGAAAATTAGCAGGTATGTTTATTATGGGTCACAAATAATGCCCGATGTTTTAGTTTACCCCGTTATAGCCGTTACTAACGGCTGTAACGGCCTGTAACGGTTTTTCTTCTTTATGGAATATCTCAGAAAGTACTTGGCCGATCTTTGTGAAAATTAGCAGATATGTTCATTATGGGTCAGGGATGATGCCCGATGTTTTAGTTTACCGTTATAGCTGTTACTAACAGCTATAACGGCCCATAACGGTATTTCTTCTATATGGAATGTCTCAGAAAGCACTTTGTCGATCTTTCTGAAAATTAGTAGGTATGTTCATTATGGGTCTCGGATGATACCTGATGTTTTAGTTTACCTTTATAGCCGTTACTAACGGCTATAAATGCCCATAACGGTTTTTCTTCTTTATGGAATGTCTCAGAAAGCACTTTGTCGATTTTGTGAAAATTTGTAGGTATGTTCATTATGGGTCACGGATGATACCCGACGTTTTAGTTTACCGTTATAGCCGTTACTAACGGTTATAACTGCCCATAACGGTTTTTCTTTTTTTATGGATTATCTCAGAAAGTATTTGGCCGATCTTTCTGAAAATTTGTAGGTATGTTCATTATGGTCGACGGATGATGCCCGATGTTTTAGTTTACCGTTACAGCCGTTACTAACGGCTATAACGGCCCATAATATTTTTTCTTCTTAATGGAATATCTCAGAAAGTACGTGGCCGATATTTCTGAAAATTTGTAGGTATGTTCATTATGGGTCATGGATGATGACCGATGTTTAAGTTTACCGTTATAGCCGTTACTAACGGCACATAATGGTTTTCTTCTTTATGGAAAATCTCAGAAAGTTCATGGCCGATCTGTCTGAAAATTTGTAAATACGTTCATTATAGGTCACAGATGATGGCCGATGTTTACCAGAGTAGCCATGACTAACGGTTACACCAGCCCAAGACGGCTTTTCCTCTTTATAGAATATTTCACGCGTATTCAGGATAAACTGGGAGTAGGTTATATGCTTTGCATCTCGTTTAAAATTCAGTTCCGAAGTAGGTTTCGTGAAATGATGATAAAGACAAGATGATACATGCCACCAGAGAAATGGACATGTTAACATTCCACAATAAAGACGAATTTCATACTCAATTAAAGCATATCATTATGTGGTGATATATATATATATAAAAAAAGTCCTTAAAAAATCTGAAGGTGCTCAACCCCTTGGGGAGCAACATCTGTTAAAAATATTTTAAAAATGAAGTGGTAAAATCTACAAGCTTGTTTCTAGCTTTGCTATCTTCTGAAGATAGCAAAGCTAGAAACAAGCTTGTAGATTTTACCACTTCATTTTAAAAATATTTTTTAACAATATATATATATATATATATATATATATATATATATATATATATATATATGTATGTATATAAAACCAGCATTGTTATTTCTGTCAAACTAGTTCGACAGCAGTTAAACACACACACACACACACACACACACACACACAATGGAATAGGGCCTAATCAATACTAAAATTTATCAGAGTAGAATAATGGCGTTCAATTATGACTATTTGGGGTTATAAGGGAACGATCACATAGAAACACATGTTGCTGACTTTAATCTCTTAAGCAGGCTGTGGTCAGAGTTTGTAGTTGTTGATTATCTTGTTGTTGTTGCTGTTGTTTTTGTTGTTGTTTATTTTGTCATAGGATGTGTCAAATATACTGTTAAAAAAAGTTAAGGACCAACATTGAGAATACACAAAAACTTTTTAAAATTCACAAAAATTCAATTGTACCGCCTTTGTGGTCCAAACAAATTGAACCACATGCACAAATTGATAGTGAATGCGGCAACTGCAATTTTGTGGCACACATTTCTCACGCGCCTTGAAAAACAAGTGTCGCGACTTGTCATTTTTGGAACAAATTGGGGTGAATTTCTGATGTGTTTGGGATCCGAGGAGCATGTGCTGAATCAAAATCATGTGAAGCACGAGCTAAATCAGGCTGTAGGTCATAAAGTATGCTCAACCAAATGTCTTTAAAAGCCACTGTACTGGCGAAAAATGCAATGCAAGAGCATGCCTCCACGTCGAAGACTGAACGAGCTGGATCGAGGAAGAGCAATAGGACGGCTCCAAGAAGGAGTTGCAGTCCGGGAAGTGGCACGGAGACTTGGGGTATCACACTCTGTTGTTATCAGACTCAGACAACGCTTTCAAGACACAGGAAGAGTGCAAGAACGACCACGCTCTGGTCGACCCAGAATAACAACACCACGAGAGGACCGATACATTGAAAGGCAGGCCACACAAGAAAGAACAGCAAGTGCAAACAACATCAGACGTCGCCTTAGAGATGCCACCAACACTGTTGTCAGTGATCAGACCATACGAAACCGCCTACACGCCGCTAACCTCCGTGCTCGACGACCAGCCATAAGACCTCGTTAGACTGATGCCCACAGAGCAGCACGCCGAGTATGGTGCACGCAGCACGTGAGATGGACACATGAACAGTGGGCTAACGTGATGTTTACAGACGAGTCGCGGTTCTGCCTGGATCCCACCGATAGACGGAACAGGGTCTGGAGACGCCGTGGGGAGTGTTTTGCAGAAGAAGTTGTCCTGGAAAGGAACCGCTATGGTGGGGGATCCGTTATGATTTGGGGCGGCATAAGCACACGCTACAGAACGGTTCTCTACAATGTGGCAGGGAACTTGAATGGTGTTCGCTACCAAACAGAGATTTTGCAACCCCTGGTGCTGCCAGCCCTTCAACAGCTTGGACCTCAGGCAGTCTTTCAAGACGACAATGCACGGCCCCATCGCACCAGAGCAGTAAACACGTTTCTCCAAGCTGCTGGTGTCAACAGAATGCAGTGGCCCGCAAACAGCCCAGACCTGAACCCCATCGAATATCTTTGGGATGGGCTGGGCCGGAGACTGCAGCAGCGTCGTCCTCCTCCTGCTAACCTGGGTCAGCTGTTTGACTCACTCCAGCAGGAGTGGGCTGCTGTCCCCCAGGCCTTTCTGCGCACACTGGTGAACTCCATGCGACAACGCTGCCTTGAATGCCTTGCCAATAACGGGGGACACACACGTTATTAACCATGACATTGAACAAACACTCCTCCTGTGACTTTCAAATTTGGGGGTGGGGGTGTTTGTACTGCGCTCGATTCCAGTTTGTTGATTCCTCGGACTTGTCATTGTCTTTACACACTTTTCACATATTCAATAAATTCATGTTACACTTGGAGATTGATCACTTCCCAATTTTCTTTTTTATAAGTCAGTGAAATGTTGGTCCTTAACTTTTTTTGAACAGTATATACATCTGTTTGTCTGTTTTTTTTTCTCTCTCTCTCTCTCTTACACACAAACGCACGCACACACACACACACACACACACACACACACACACACACACACACACACACACACATACACGCACACACACACACACAAATACACACACACACACAAACACACACACACACACACACACACACACACACACACACACACACACACTTGCACACACACACATACACGTACACACACACAAACACAGACACAGACAGACAGACACACACACACACACACACACACACACACACACACACACACACACACACACACACACACACACACACACATTCTCAAATTTATTCTAGAGCGCCAGAGAAAGTTGACGTAAGGGTTGAGATAAAAACGGAGGTACAGAAGGAAGAAAATATACAGTCTAAAACAGATCTCAAGTCACACTAAATACACGACAAACAACAACAACAATAACAGCCACAACAAGAACAACATACAACAACACAACAACAACAGTAACAGACAGACAGGCGCACAGACAGACAGAGAGACAGTCGGACAGACAGACAGACACACACACACACACACAGCACACACCACACACACACACACACACACACACACACACACACACACACACACACACCACACACACACACACGCACACACACACACACACACACACACACACACACACCAGAACCATCTTACCGAAACAAGCTACAGACGGATTTAGACGGAAGTGACGACACTCACCATCGACATACAGCAGCACCATCTGGCGGATGTCACGTGACTTGGTGATCACGTGACACTCGTACACGCCACTGTCGGCGGGAGTCGCTCTCCGAATGTGCAAGTTCCACTCCAGCGAATGCTTGCCGTGACGGACGTAGAATCGCCGATCGCCGACAAACGTGTCTTCGCCGATGGTCAGCGGGTTGGTCGGACGTCGCCGCCATACCACCTGTGGACATGTTGGCAGAGAACCACCTGTGACATGTGGCAGAGACCACTGTGGACATGTTGGAGAGAACCACCTGTGGACATGCTGGAGAGAACCACATGTGGACATGTTGGCAGAGAACCACCTGTGGACATGTTGGCAGAGAACCACCTGTGGACATGCTGGCAGAGAACCACCTGTGGACATGTTGGGAGAGAACCACCTGTGGACATGTTGGAGAGAACCACCTGTGGACATGTTGGAGAGAACCACCTGTGGACATGTTGGCAGAGAACCACCTGTGGACATGTTGGCAGAAACCACCTGTGGACATGTTGGGAGAGAACCACCTGTGGACATGTTGGGAGAGAACCACCTGTGGACATGTTGGCAGAAAACCCACCTGGGACATGTTGGCAGAGAACCACCTGTGGACATTGGGAGAGAACCACCTGTGGACATGTGGAGAGAACACTGTGACATGTGGCAGAGAACCACCTGTGGACATGTTGGCAGAGAACCACCTGTGGACATGTTGGGAGAGAACAGACGGAATGTTCCAGAGAAGAGGATTAGCAGGCTGCACACCTAATGCACCTAGGATCTGGGATGGGAGGGTGTGTGTGTGTGTGTGTGGTGTGGTGTGTGTGTGTGGTGTGTGTGTGTGTGTGTGGTGTGTGTGTGTGTGTCGTGCGCGTGTGAGTGCGTGCGTGTGTGTGCGTGCGTACGTGCATGCATGCGTAGTGCGTGCGTGCATGCGTGCGTGCATGCGTGTGTGTGGGGTGTGGGTGTGTGGGTGTGCCCGCTAGGCTGCAAACGAGCATCCATTTGCGTCTGTAAGCGCGCACAACCACGGCATGTGTATGTGTGTTGCGTGGAAATGCAATATGTGTAGTATAGCTGTGAAGAGCCCGCGAGCACGCATGTGCGTTCATTGGCATGTCCTTATTCCTATGTAAAGGTGATGGGAACAGTGGGAGCGGGCTAACCAGAGACTGACAGTTACAAACGGGCTTGCACACACAGCACTCAACAAACGTTTTAACGTACGAGAAACAGACAAAAAGCATACATCAATGCAGATACAACATGCTCATATCCTATCTCTCTCCACCCAGTTCATATCACGGGTACATGCACTGATGGAAGATCTCTATAAAAGTGCCCAAGCACGCACGCAAACATACACACGCATCCACACACACACACACACACACACACACACACACACACACACACACACACACACACACACAGAGGAGGAATAGAAGTGTGTTCCGTGCTGTATTTTTAGGCTCGCATCTTTATCAAACCAGCACAGGCCTCGCCTGCTAAAATTAGATTGACTTCTGCGATACGAATCCCAACGCGAGGATTTGAAGTTGAAATCCATTTATCATCCTAAATGTGGATGCACCATCGGGGTAGGTGCGCATGATATCGCGTGTGTGGTGTGTCTGTGCGTGTGTGTGTGCGTGCGTTCGCTCGTGCGTGTGTATACATACATGTGTGTGTGTGTGTGTGTGTGTGTGTGTGTGTGTGTGTGTTGTTGTGTGTGTGTGTGTGCGTGCGTGCGTGCGTGCGTGCGTGTGTGTGTGTGTGTGTGTGTGTGTGTGTGTGTGTGTGTGTGTGTGTGTGTGTGTGTGTGTACGTGCGTGCGCGCGCACGTACACGCGTACGTGTATTTACATCCGCGCGCGCGCGCGCGCGCGATGCGTGCTTGCGCGCGTGCGCGCGCATGCGAGTGGTGTGTGTGTGTGTGTGTGTGTGTGTGTGTGTGTGTGTGTGTGTGTGTGTGTGTGTGCGCGTGCTTGTTGTTTGCGCGCGTGCACGTTCCTGAGTTTATTCGCATCTGTGATTCTCTGCGCATTTTCCTCTTCAAAGGTTGTCTTTTTAAAGTTCCCTCTTCTAAAGTCATCCCTCCCTCCCCCTTCCTTCTCCACCCCTCCTCCCCCTCTTT
>CM065729.1:76404308-76429308 GCA_033310375.1 Conus canariensis
ACATAGTGTAAGAGAAGGGCTTCATAGATTTACATTATCGCCTCTTTCCTTGCCCACGCTTTTGTCCTTCTTCCCATTTTCATCATGATGGCACGGTTGTTTACCGGCAGTGGCTTTCCTCCACTGCATGGGGTTTGGAAGAGTTCCAATATTTCCAAACATTCCTTTGAAAACGCATTCTCAGATGTGAAAATTATGTTTCCAACTCTCAGGGATGACTGACACCACCACCAGCTCGCTCCATAAACGTGACACAGGTTCAGGCAGGGTCAATGGTTGTTTCGTCACGCACGTGCTGCGCGTGGCGGAACGAGGGGAGTCACCACGTAGAAAGGCTTTCAACATTACACCATAAACAAAGTACATCAGAGAGAGAGAGAGAGAGAGAGAGGAGAGAGAGAGAGAGAGAGAGAGAGAGAGTTTGTTCTCTAACAAAGGTAGACAGTTTTTGATATAAGTCCACTTATTACACTTGTATTTCAACACAACAAAACGAGGTGAACGGCTTGGCTGCATGTGTAAATGCTCAAGCAGGCAAATAAATGAAGTCATGCATATATATACACAGACAGACAGAAAGAGAGACAGACATACAGAGGGAGAGAGAAGGAGTGAATACGCATTTTTTAATAACTGGATGGTATGGGAGCCAACAGCATGAGAGAGAGAGAGAGAGAGAGAGAGAGAGAGAGAGAGAGAGAGAGAGAGAGAGAGAGAGAGAGAGTGCACTTTTAATGTTCACATAGTATGTGAGACTATGAGACAGACATGCCAAAAAGCAAAGTCAGGTAGACCAAAAGCGATTACTTCATTTATGTTAGGATGGTTTTCTTTCTTTCTTTTGTGGTTATTGCGTCTGTCAACATACAAACAATACAAACAAATTTGTCACTGTATACAAAGTAAAGGACATGGTTTTCCTCTGGGAGAAAAGTATAGGAACAATCGTGGATACCAAAAACAGGTGGTAGCCAGCCCAACCATTTCGAAAAAAAACTGAAATGTACAGAAAGCATAATTATCCTTAAGAAACTTTCGGTGCTCTTGCGAATATTTGCATGTAAACTAAACGCATACATATAGCCTATAAGCATTTATATGTACGCTAGAGTCAAGTTTGTTCCATAAACATCTTAAGTAACACAACTTTGCAGGACATTTCGATATTCTGAAACTTGTTCCTGCTTTGTGATTAGCTTTCTTCTATCTACAAATCAGTATTGTTCTGAACATGTTTAAATACATTTTTATTGATCCGTCTACAGTTATAAATGTGTTCTTCAAATACCAACAGTCTAATTTAAGTTTGAGGTTGTTGCACATTTTTCATTGAACACATTTTCCACGTGAATTCAGAATGGTCCAGACCAGTCGACTAATATGACATTTCCAAAAAATTAAGGTGAATACGATCTTTTTACAAAATTACCAAGACAACATTCATTTTCGTTTAAACTTCCAATTTCTTTGATCACAACATTTATTGCCAAGGTTCTATGGAGTATGTTCATCTGGAAGCATTTGAAAGTTATATCTTTTATCTGTTCAGCCTTAATGAAGAGAGTGTGCATTCAATCTTTCTGGGTATGGGAGTCTTTCTTCGTCTTCACTACAGCATAACCATTGGGTGCTACGTCATCTTGTGTAGAGAGAGAGAGAGAGAGAGAGAGGAGAGAGAGAGAGAGAGAGAGAGCTGACTCGTAATCTTGGTGATCTTAAGGTTGCAGGTTCGAATCTCCGCCGTGCCGTTTCAGTACAGGGGGATTTTTTCCCTCGGAGTTAACATTAGTTCTGACTCCATTTCCCAAACATCCTTCGAATGAGACTATAAACCGAGGTTCCGTGTGTGTAAAACATGCATAACATCTTGCACGCACGTATAATCCCATCACTAACTTTCGGAAGAGAAGGCCAGTTTGGCCGTTGGTATGGATGACACATTACACATAGCATGCACTCTGCGTAATAAATCGAAAAAAAAAGAAAGTTGTTAAACTGAATGAACGATATTGACTGATTGACATGGGAAACGACTGAATGAAGCGCCAGCTGGCAGCTCTTCAGTCGGCTCTGCCAGGTAGGCAGCCCGTTGTGTGATGCGGATTGTAGAGCACTTAGAGCTTGGTCTCTGGCTGGGGAAAGGCGCTATATAAGTTCTCTCTTAAAAACAAACAAAGAAAACAAAACAAAAAAAAAGCCAACAAAAAAACGACACTGCGACTGGTGGTGATTGTTATGGATGGGCAAAGACAGAGGAAAGGTATAGATAGGGGAAGGGGTGGGGAGTGACAACACTGTTCGGGGAGTTATGGACTATGGACCGGGTGAAACCGAATTAAAATTCTAGTGTTCCAGGAGTCAGTGTGACAGTGCTCGTGAAAAAAAATCTTCACTGACAGACAACGGGAAGGTTCTTTCTGTTCCCTTTGTGTTATAAGGCAGCTGACTGCGTGGGACGTTATCATGGTCAAACCAAGACCACAGACGAAATAATAAGGACCAAACCATGTCAAGAAACAGTTTTGTCATTTGTTGGGAATGTATAGAACTCCTACCCAAAACGAGGGGGAATTACATTTAGGCATGGGTAGCCTCTGTAAGTTTGATTTTTTTTGTGGCATCAGTTATCGGATCAATGGAGCACCTAAGGCGGTCACTTTTCTTTTCTTTTTTTTTCCTAATGCCGAAATCCACCTCTTCATTTTTTGGTGCTTCACACTGTCCTCTTTATCTGCAAAAAACAAACAAACAAACAAACAAACAAAAAAAACACAAACAAAAAGCGGAAAAAAACAACAGAAACAATTTCCACTACTATTTTTTCTTTCTTTCTTTCTTTCTTTCTTTCTTCTTCTTTTTTCTCTCCTCCTTTCCAATCAGTCCCGTACACGCCACGCATCGTCTGTGTGTTTTCTTACAAATGGACACATTTTTGCTGATTTTAGTTTGGGCGATTGATTTAAAGTGTCTGGGTTTGTTGATGTTCTATTGTGTGGTGTATTGGCACTCTCACTCTGATACTGTGCTGCTTATACAAAGATGAACAACATAAATGAAACAAAAGATTTCATCATTTTCTTTTCTTACTGTAAGTTTGACTTTGTGGCCAGTCACTTCTATGCTCGGAAAGGGTGTTTCAAAACATGGGCCAGTGCTGCGTTGTCTTTGGTTCAATGATATACCCGTGACTTGCGTGAATTGGGTCAGATAAAATGCTATTCAAGACATACAACTCTAGATACATGTCACTGCTCATTTAAAGCCAGTTGAATAAGGAGATGCTCTAAACGTTACTATCAGATCTTTCAATATGTACAAAAACATAAATACACTCAGCATAGAGATATGAGATGTTTTATACCAAAAGCTGATGCAAAGACATACATACTAATGTTCCACAATCATTCACACTTCAAGAGTGTAATATTCAACAAAAGTGTAATATTAAAAAAAAAAGGATTTAGAGAAAGCATATTACCGTCTAGAGGAAAAAGTGGAGTGAACAAATAGAATAGAGAGCAAATAGTGGACTTCAAACAAACAAAACTCATAGAAAAATAGATATTCTTTGGACAGATTATCCCGAATGTGAATGGTGAGATTTACGTTCTACCAGCCGATGGCTGTGAAGGACACATTGTTCCCAGACCAAAGTGTAGGTGTATTCTGATGGTGACACGTCGCAGACCTGTCACTGATCACAAAAAGAAGGCCTCAGCATGCCCGCGTGGATTCCATCTCTGTAAGCAGCCTTAAAACTAAGCTCGTTTCAAGGGGGTGGGTGGGGGTTGGGGGGAGGAGGGGGGGGTGGGGGGAGCGCTGACGGCTTTCATATGGAGTGCGTCAATCCCTCTAATGGACAAGACAGACCACACGGATTTCAAGGGTCATCCGCCTCCCTGATGTCTTTAAGAGAATTGTTCAGTGTCTTAACCAACACTGCCGGTGTCTGATCCTCTCAGCCCGTTGGATGCCAGATACATGCATGAAAAGAAAGATAGAGTTCAGGCCATTTTTGTTCTTAAACCTACATGGCTTCCCAGTGCGTGGTCGCTATTTTGAGTCTGAAAATCGACATCGTTTTACTCTTCAGGACAGTGATGAACACAGTTTGGTTTCTGCCCTCCACTATTTACTCCTGTGGGGAACGTGAGTGACAATCTGCAGCGTTTGCAGAGTGTTGGGATAATTGTGGGAGGGACGTGATCATGGTCTCTGTCTTCTCAGGGAACATCTGCATAGGGCGATTCCATGTCTAATGCACTGCTGGCTCGCTGCTCGTCTGGTGATGTCTGAAGTGTGATTTGTCAAGACAGACAGTACTGAGTGAAGTGACTCAACAGCAGTCTAGGACTGTTCAAAAAGGTATAGTTTGGATGGCCCTGTCTGTGACTCAACAGCAGTCTAGGACTGTTCAAAAAGGTATAGTTTGGATAGCCCTGTCTGGACTTCAAATGCTGGAAATTGTTGTTGCTGTTGTCATCGTAGAAATTGTTGCCGCTGTTGTCTAGCACTGTGCGCATTGTAAGTGGTGTGAACCCTGCACCACCTGTCCCAGCTTCTCCCTCCCCACCGCTGAGTATTGACAGTGGATGGGAAATCAGGCTCGTGTTTGCGTTCATCCTTAATGCTGGGTACTCCTTCAGCTCTTCCAGCAGCTTTTGTTTCATCATGCCTTTATTCTTAATGCATTGTAAGTGTCATTCTTATTTAACGGCCATTGGAAGACAACTTCTTGCAAGGACACAGAAACCATGTACCACGGCCACTCATCATGGCACAGTGGTCACTGTCATGGACTCCAAGCAAAAAGGAATTAAGGGTTCGATCCCTATCAACAGGTAAAATATTACGGCGAGTTCCTTCGGACATCGCCAGAGTTAAGTATGCTGTGGGGTATCGTGAAAAGGATTGGGGAAATTCTCCCCCAACATTGTATATGTCTTGTTCTCTCGCAAGCCTGAATGAAATCAGAATATGTCATGAAAGAAAGCATTGAGCACATTTTTGTTACAGTCTGAAACCCAGATGTATCTAGATAATATCCGCTCTATCATCGACGGCATTTTTTGTAATAATCAAGATCGTACAAAACACTGTGTGTCTCCTTTAGTGTATATATGTCTGAGCAAGAAGGAAAAGGGTTCACCGTCTGGGTCTGGAAGCAATGACATTGAAAGATAGCAATACAGATGTTACGCAGATCCACTCTAATGTAATGTATATATTACATTTGTACATGAGTACATAGAGATGGAGAAGCTGAAAGGAGATCTAATCAGTTCATCAAGCCGGCAAATACAAAACTGGCCTTTAATTGTACTGAAGGTAAAACGATGGCTTCCTCTCCAACGTGAGCATGTAAAACTCTGAAAATACTACCACTTTTCTGATAACTGCATTTCTCACTGCTGTTGTTTCATTACTGCTTTCACCACTTCTGTTGCTTTCAGTAAGTAGTAGAAAAGGAAACGAACGTTTGCTCTTGTAATACAACAGTTACATGCACATAATCCTACACAAATTCTACATGTTGTACTTATTCACCTTCTACAATAGCAGACGCAGGGAAAACTAAAGACACTGCCATACTCTTGGTGTCACTGCATTTACAGTACTGCCGTTGTCATCAACTCGGGTTAGTATTTTCAGCAGTTTGTAGTATTTCATTGTACTACTACTACTGCTGCTTCTGTTGTTATTGCTGCAGTTGTTGCTACAAAAATAAGTACTTCTCCTCCTCTTACCACTACTACTACTTTTTGATTTCGTGATTTCAAAGGTTGTCTCAGGGTTTCTCTTTTTCTCAAGGCTCCGAGGAGCCAAGCAGCTGTGTGTGTGTGTGTGTGTGTGTGTGTGTGTGTGTGTGTGTGTGTGTGTGTGTGTGTGTGTGTGTGTATTTGTGTGTGTGTGTGTTTGTGTGTGTGTGTGTGTGTGTGTGTGTGTGTGTGTGTATGTGTGTGTGTGTGTCTGCGTGCGTGTGTGTGTGTTTGTTTGTTTAGTTTTACGTCTTTTCACATTGTGTGTTTTTAGACGATTGTGATATTTATAAATGATATACATCAAGATGACTTTGATATTATTATACAAATGAAAACATAATTAAAAATAAAGCTTAAATCAGTGAACATGAACAACATAAACAATGTTTGCTTCACAAATAGTGAAATCTCATACTAATGTACCAATAGGACTGCGAAGTAAATATTTTGATACATTAGCCAAAAATGAATGATTTGAAGTTAGAGTCTTAAAATCATCAATTGTAGGATTATTTGGTAACTGAAAATTGGGTAGGTACTGCCGCATAATGGGACAATTAAATAGTACATAAAATGTCAAAAGTTTTTCCCCACATATTTTTCCCCAGATATTCACAGTAGATTAGATCTGAAAACTAAAGATACAGGTAAGCGTTCGATTACGTCTCCAATTCCTCCATGGGAACTGAACAGAGCAGATTTTGACTTTTCCAATGACGATTTTAAAAAGAGTGATAACCCTCATCTACTTGCTGTTTCTTTTCAATCTCATGTTCATTCAAATTATTCTAACCATTTGAAGGTATGTACCAATCGTTCTCTTATTGACACTAATATGGCGGGTGCTTGGTTTGTAACACCTGGACTAAAGAAAGAAAAATTGTTTCATATTGGTGCAGGCCATTCTATTTTCACCACAGAACTGGTAGCCATTCTCATGGCTCTGCGATACTTTGTTAATCTTCCTATGGTTATATTTCCAATACTTTTTTGTGTTGACTCTAAGTCTGTCTTATTTACATTGAAATCCATGAAGTCTGGAGACAGATGTGACTTAGTAATTGAAATTAATCATCTCATACATTTTCTAATTCAAAAGGGTTCCAGTGTAACATTTACTTGGGTTCCATCACATTGTGGTATTTATGGAAATGAATGGGTAGACAGAGTAGCTAGAGGAGGTGCAGGACAAAGAATTCGTTGTGAAAACGTTCATATTCCTTTGTCTGCAAAGGAATGCTATAATCTTTTAGAAAAAGACACCAAAGCTCGTGTGGGTTATAATGTAAATCGGCACACCTCTTACAGCATGTCTTTGTTGAATGTTTTTCCAAGGGAAATTTCCAGTTTGTGTTTTAGACTTAAATGTAATGCATTAAAATGTAAATATATTGATACTGCAAAATGCATATGTGCGTGCGCGCGCGCGCGCGCGCGCACGCGCGTGTGTGTGTGTGTGTGTGTGTGTGTGTGTGTGTGTGCGCGCGCGCGTGTGTTCGTGCGTGCGCGCGCGAGTGTGTGTGTGTGTGTGTGTGTGTGTGTGTGCGCGCATGCACATGTGTGTGTGTGTGTGTGTGTGTGTGTGTGTGTGTGTGTGTGTGTGTGTGTGTGTGTGTGTGTGTGCGCACAGCTCATGGTGCACCATCATCTGTGGGGATGGCTTCATCCATTCTCTACTATCAGAAACCAAATTGCCAGCAGCAAGTGGGATGGGCGTGTGTGACCTGATATTTTTCCCGTTACCTTGCTGTGTTAACTGCATGCTAAAAGTACGTGTCATCAATTTGCTGCACGTCTGAATACTTGAGTGCGTCATATCCTGGAAGAAGAAGAAGAAGAAGAGAGAGAGAGAGAGAGAGAGAGAGAGAGAGAGAGAGAGAGAGAGAGAGAGAGAGAGAGATTTCTTCTGGAGTGAAGCGAATTACTTATACATGGCTTAACCATCCCTTTTTGTGCGTGAAAATGTGATCAGTTTACTTGTACATTCAATCTACCAGTCAGTCTGTCAGTCAATCTGCCAGTCAGTCTGTCAGTCAATCTGCTGGTCAGTCTGTCAGTCTCCACACTATGAGCAGTGTGCTATTGTCAATCACCAGGGATGGATGACCACTGCCATCAGCGAGTCATCTGACGAGAATCACCTGAGAGTCGAAACTCGATTAAAACCCCGCCATACCAGCTGGTTCTCACAGCAGGGAGAGAACTCCATGATGGCCACATGCTGTCAGTGAAGGGCCCCATAGATTTACATTATCGCCTCCTTCCTCGCCTACACTTTTTTTTCGTTCTTCCCATTTTCATCATGACGGCGTGATTGTTTACTGGCAATGGCTTTCGTCCGCAGCATGAGGTTTGGAAGAGTTTCCATATTTCCGAACATTCCTTTCAAGACGCATTTCCAGATGTGAAAATTATGTTTCCAACTCTCAGGGATGACTGACACCACCACCAACTCGCTTCATAAACGTTACACAGGGTCAGGCAGGGTCAATGGTTATTTGCCACGCACGTGCTGCACGGGGCGGAATGAGCAGGGTCAAAGCTTAGAAAGGCTTTCAATCCTACATCATAAATAAATTATAGCACACACACACACACACACACACACACACACACACACACACACACACACACACAAAGAGAAGAGAGAGAGAGAGAGAGAGAGAGAGAGAGAGAGAGAGAGAGAAGAAAGGAGAATTTGTTCCTGAACAAAGGCAGACAGTTCTTAACACAGTTCACTTATTACACTTGTACTTCATCACACAAAATGAGGTGAACGGCTTGGCTGCACGTGCATACACTCAAAGAGGCACATAACAGATACTTGTACAGAGAGAGAGAGAAGAGAAAAAGAGAGAGAGAGAGAGAGAGAGAGAGGTTTGCACTTTCGATATTTGTATTGTATATGAGCGAACGTGACAGACAAGTTGAAAATTAAACATGCCTGACAGTCCAGAATCAATTACTTAGTTTGTATCAGGGTGCTTTTCTTTCTTTCTTTCTGTAACAGTTGTTATACTTGTCAAGCTACAAACTACAAATACAAGCCAGTTACAGAACGCAAAGTAAAGGACGTGTTTTTGATGATGGAAAGAAAATATAGGAACAATTATGGATCCCTTCAATTACAAGGGATAATACGAACAAGTGTCAGTATTCTCCACTAAGAGAGCAACTTTTAAAATTTTTTGTTCCATACGTGTATCTATACCAGCTCAACAGGGATGGTGGCCAGCTCAGCCATTTTGAAAAACAAATGAACTATACAAAACGCATGATAATACATCCTTATGAAACGTTTAGTGGTCTTGTGAATGTTTGCACGTAAGCTGTGTGAATTCATATAGCATAGAAGTAGTATAGTTATGGTTGAGTCAAGTTTGTTCTCTGAATACATCTTTCGTAACACTATTAAACAGAACATTTCGATAGTTGAAACCTATCTGCACATTGTGCTTGGAACGTGCTTAAATCAATTTTTATTATCTGTTTACAGTTGTAAATGTTTTCTTGAAATGCTGACAGAATAGGTTTTACAGTTCAAGTTCGAGACTGTTGCAAAGTTTTCATGAAACACATTCTGAAATTGAATTCAGAATTGTCAAGAACTGTCGACTTACAGGACAATTAAAAAAATTATAATGATATTATGATCTTTTACAAAATCGCAAAGATGACATTCTCTTTCCTTTAAACTATTCATTTCTTTGAACACCACAGTTGTGAGCAAGGTTGTACGTAGTATGTCCATCTGGAAGCATTTGAAACCTATATCATGTATCTGGTTAGCCTTACGAGAGCATTCGTTCCATCTTTATGGCTATAGAAGTCTTTCTTCCCATTTATTATAACACGCCATCGTTTCTCGGGAAAGGTGAGCCTGAAACATGCCAAGTTGGAGTTGCTGCAGTGGAGTTATTGAAATACCTGATTTACACTATAAACATATCAACTTCAAGTCCTGACAGCCCCTGATGCGAGGATAAGCTACGATCTTTCCCATGACTCAGGCCAATATACACATTCCTGATGCCAGATGACCACTGTTTGTGTGTACAGACACATGGACGGTCAAACATCTAGATTAAAGGCTTGTTACACAAAGGTTTTTTTTTTTTTTTAGCAGACTCAAAGGATACTCATGGAGAACTTAGGCACAGGCAAAGCTCCCACACTGCCTCCTGAAATGCTGTGATGGCATTGAGTAAAATGGCGTCTGACGCGGGACTTCAAGCACCAAGCATCTGGGATGGTGGGGAGGTAACGATCGTCACCGTTAGGAAACACCGCCAAATTTCTCCATTCGCGAGCCTCATCTTGCAAATTGCTTATTAGGAAGTGCCTCTCATCAGCAGATAACTAGGATCTGGCAGCAGACCTGATGAACTCTTCACAAAACGAAACAGCTGTCGTTTGATGCTGCCACTGATCTCTACTTCAGGGGAGCAATAAAACTAACAGAGCACTTACCACAGAAGTACTACTCTCATGCACCTTCGACATAAACCATATGTCTGTCTTTTAAAGTTATAGATCTTAACAGGGACGGGTTTTGACGTTTGTTCCATTTCCTATCTGGAACTTAAAGAGATCTTGGCCCAAGTTTCATTATCATTCCTGTATCTGTTTACCCCCCCCCCCCCCTCTCTCTCTCTGACCATATTTACCTACCATGAATGCGAGCAAAGACACAGCGTTCAGTCAGCCTGTATGAGGTGTTTGCCCAGTTGTTCCATGCCCACGCCCCTGTCTGGCTCGCGCCCCTCCAACCACCCTCTTTCAACTTAGAGCGGTAGGTGAGCAGCAGAGAGGGGTGGCGGTGGAGATGGGGGCGTGGTGGGGGAGGGAGTGAGAAGAGAGGGGAGGTGGGGGACGGGGATGTGGGTAAAGAGGGAGGGGGTGGGGCAGAGGGAGGCAGTTTAATGATTCAAGAAATGATGCTGACATAGCAAGTCAACGAGCAACGTAACCTCCGCATGAAATAGGAAAAGCACCGCAGAAAAAAATGATGGGTTATGAAATTCTGTCATTTTTGTTTTCATTCTTCCTGTCTATTTTTTTTCAACGAAATAATAGATAACAGATCAAAGATGAGTTGCTGCGTGTTTGGTTCATGGGTGATGCTCGTACATGTCTGTATTACTTCCCTTGAGCTTTTGCCTCGGAAAGGTTATTGACTTATGCTTCTCCTGTTCCGATCCCAGTGCGCACATGAAATGATATTTCATTACACCATGCAAAGTAAAACAAAACAATAACAAATCATGAACGAATAAATATTTAGAAATCACTTTTCTAAGCAAACTTTTCTCAATAACTTGTCCCCCGCGGCCCCCTAAAAATTTGATAAAACATGACGTCGTTTTTCCAAGTACGTTCTGGTTTTCTTGCATATATTAATTTAACGTCGAAGTGACGTTTATACATACGATTACAGCACATCTGATAAATAGATTGCTGTTGTTTCCCCATCATCTACCCACTCCCTTCCTCACACACGTCCCCATCATTTCCCACCACTATTGTAAAGATGCCTATCGCCTATATGCATTAAATATTCGCATTCGCGTTCTCTCTCTCTCTCTCTCTCTCTCTCTCTCTCTCTCTCTGTGTGTGCATACGCGCGCACGCGCACGCGCACACACACACTCACACACACACACACACAGTCACTCACTCACTCACTCACACACGCTACAGACACTACTGTGTACCACTGAGTGAAGTGATTCAACAGCAGTCCGAAGGCAATTCACTATGACATGGTCTAACACCAGTGAATTTAGTCTCTGCACTCAGCGGTGCTCAGACCATGCCATTGTGAACAGCCCTGGAACTGCTGTTGAGTCACTTCACTCAGTGGTGCTCAGTAGTGTCTGTCACAACAGAACACTTCAGACATCACCAGGCGAGCACCGGGTCAGCAGTGCCCTAAGATACGGAACCAACCTATGAAGACTCCTCCCAGAGAAGAGAGACCATTATCACTTCCCTCCCACAATCACCCCAACACTCTGCAAACGCTGCAGATTTTTTGAAAAGTGGAGGGCGGAAACCAAACTGTGTTCATCACTTTCTTGAAGAGTGAAACCATGTCGATGTTCAGACTCAAAATAGCGACCATGCGCTGGGGAGCCATTAAGGTTTAAGTTACACAAATGGGCTGCACTCTGTCTTTCTTTTCATACACGTATCTGGCATCCAGCAGGCTGAGAGAAACAGACCCCAGCAGTGTTGGCTGAGACACTGAACAATACTGTCAAAGGCGTCACAGAGGCGGATGACCCTTGAAATCCGTGTGGTCTGTCTTGTCCATTAGAGGCATTGACGCACACCATGTGGAAGTGCTCAGCACCCCCTCTGAAACGAGCTCAGTTTTGAGGCTTTTTAGGAGATGGAATCCAAGCGGGCATGCTGAGGCCTTCTTTCAGTGGTCAATAACAGGCCCATCGTCTGCGACGTGTCACCATCAAAATACACACCGGGGTCTGGGAACAACGTCACAGCCACGGGCTGGTAGAACGTAAATCTCACCATTCACATTTGGGATCATATATCCTAGACATGTAATTGATCTATTACTATGAGTTTTGTTTGTTTGCAGTCCACTGTTTATTCTCTACCTGTTTTGCACACTCCATGGTTTACTCTAGCTGGTGGTATGCTTTCTGTCTTTTTCTTGTTCTTTATTTGAACGTCAGTCTCACCATTCACATTCGGGAAGATCTTTCCCAAGAATGTAATAGTTCTATCACGGTGAGTTTTGTTTGCTAGCAGTCCACTGTCTATTCTCTGTCGTTTTGCTCACTCCATGGCCTCCCCTGCTTGGGGGCATGCTTTGTCTGACATGTTTTTGATTTTTGGATTTTATGCTCTGGAAGTGTGAAATATTTTGAAAGTTTTGGTCGCATGTTTTTTTTTCTAGATACTTTTGGTTATACAATATCCCCTATATCTAAAGTGGTTACATTATTTTTTTTTCTATCTCCTGAAACATCTTACCATAGAGTTCAGAGTATCTCTTGATTTTATCGGATTTAAGTGACCAGTGACTTATATCTAGAGCTCTCTTGTCATAACATGATACTCTGTTAACTGACCCAAGTGACAGCTATGTCATTGTACTAAATACAGAGCAGCAGCAGTCCTAACAGGATGGTTAAAATGTCATTTACTTTGTATACTGTAACTGGCGTTTTTGTTTGTACCTTGACAAATGTATTAACTCCTAAAAAAGAAACAAAAGCACCCCTGACACAATTGAAGTCATCCATTTGGCCTGTCTGACATTGCTTGCTTTTTGTCTTGTCTGCCACGTCTTCTCACATACTATACAAATATAAGAATTGCAAACTGTCTCTGTTTCTCTGTTTCTGTCCCCCCCACCTCTCAATCTCTTTCTCTCTCTCTCTCTCTCTCTCTCTCAATATACATACCTTCACTTATTTGCCTGTTTAAGTGTATACACGTAGAGCCTAGCCATTTGCCTCATTTTGTGTGTTGAAGTACAAATGTAACAAGTGGACTATGTCAAGAACGGTCTGCCTTTCTTAAAAAACAAACGCACTCTCTCTCACTCACTCTCTCTCTCTCTCTGTTCTAAAATTTATGGTGTAGTTCCTCACTTTCCACGTGCAAATCGTGCAGCACGTGCGTGGCAACGAACCATTGACCGTGCCTGAACCTGTGTAACGTTTATGTAGCGAGTTGGTGGTGGTGTCAGTCATCCCTGAGAGTAGGACACAGAATTTTCACATCTGGGAAAGCGTTTTCAAAGAAAAGTTTGAAAATATGGAAACTTTTCCAACCCCCCTGCACTGGAGGAAAACCACTGCTGGCAAACAACCACGCTGACATGATAGACATGGGAAGAAGGAAAAAAGTGCAGGCGAGGAAGAAGGTGATAATGTAAACCTGTGGAGCCCCTCACTGACAGTTTGTGGCCTTCATGGGGTTCTCTCCTGTGGCGAGAACCAGCTGGTGATACTGGGGTTTAATCAAGTTTCGACTCCTGGGAGATTCTTGTCAGATGACTCACTGACAGAAGTGATCATCTACCCTGGTGATTGACAATAACACACTGCTCATAGTGTAGAGACTGACAGACTGACCGGTAGATTGACTGACAGATTGACTAACACTTGACTTGCAGACTGAAAGATTGACTGGTTAATTGAAAGAAGGAATGAATGAATTAGATTTTCACGCAACAAAAAGGATGGTTATACCACATATAAATAACTCTTGTCACCCAGTAGCTCTCTCTCTCTCTCTCTCTCTCTCTCTCTCTCTCTCTCTCTCTCTCTCCACCCCTGTAGGTCTCTGTCTGTCTGTCTGTCAGGATATGATTATGCATGCCCACCCTACTTGCTGCATGTAATGTGGTGTCCGATAGTGGGGAACAGATGAAACCATCCCCACAGATAACGATGCTCCACGAACTCACACACATACACACAAGCACACACACACACACACACACACACACACACACACACACACACACACGCATGTACGCATGCACGCACGCATGCGCACGCGCGTGCGCACACACACACACACACACCAGCCTTGCACCTCTGAGCCTTTGGAAAGACAGAAACTCTGTGACAGCCCTTTGAAATCACACAAAACAAAACAGAAGCAGGACGCCATCAACAAGCAAAACAGTAATCGTGGTGATAGCAAATGTAGCAATGACAGAAAATAGTACTGGTAATAGCAGCAGCAGCAGCAGCAGCAGCAGTAGTAGTAGTAGTAGTAGTAGTAGCAGTAGTAGTAGTAGTAGTTGTAATAGTAGAAGTAGAAGTGAAGTAGTGGTAGCGGCTAAAATCTGCAGAAAATAGTAACTGATATGATAACAACGGCAATGGAGTAAATGCAGCAACACCAACAGTGTCTATACCTTCATAGTGGCTGCTAGTGTGCTAGGTGAATGAATGCCACAAGCAGAATTGGTAAAAGATTATGTGCATGTAACTGGTTCACCATGAAAGCAAAAGTTACTTTCTTCATTCACAACTTACTGAATGCAAAATCCAAATGTTGAAAGTAGTGAATAAAACAGCATTCGTGATGATTGGTAGCATCATCAGAGTTGTACACGACCACGTTGAAGACTAAGCCATCGTTTTAACTTCACCACAGTTGAAGGCCACTTTTGTATTGGTTGACAGTTTAATGGACTGAATGGTTCTTTCTCCAGCTACTCATGTACAAATGCAACGTATACTTCACTGAAGGCGGACCTTTGTAACATCTCTGCTGCTATCTTTTAAGGTAATAGCCTCCAGACCAAGACAGTATTTTTTTTCTTGCCTGGTCATATAAACGTTGAAAGTGACAGACAGATTTTTTGTACTACTATTTGGTGATACAGAAAGGACTGTTGATGATAGGGAGAGAATCATTAACATAAATTTGGGTTTAAAACTATGACAGGATTGTACTCTACACTTTCCTTCTAACGTCATTCAAGCCTCAGCGATAAAGACATGTACAATGTTGATTAAGATTCGTCCAAGTCTTCTCATGTCAGCCTAACAGCTTACTTTACTCAGGCGATGTCCCAGACAGGTCTGAAGAAACTCGTCATTATACTTTAGCTGTTGATGGAACTGAACCCTAAGTTTTGTTTGCCGTGCATCCAGGACAGTGACTGAGTCACTGTGCCATGGTGTGTGGCTGTGGCACCCAGTTCCCCTGTCCTTGCAGGGACTTGTCTTCCAAACAAATGAGCACCAGGTCAGCAGTGCCTCAGATAGGGAACCAGCCTCACGGCTGTTCAGAGCAAGTTACTTAGTTTTGAGTCGCAGGGGAGTTTACAGCTGCAGAGGCCAAGCTGTGAATGCAGGTGAGGGAAAGGGGTGTTTTCTGCAGGCCGCTCCCCACCAGCCAGCTAACCGCACTGTATTCGGCCAACTGAATGTCATCTGTGCATAGCTGGTCTGGCGGCAATGTGTTCGGCAAGGTTGAGCGGCCATTACAAATGGGGTTACAGGTTTGATAACTAGTTATTGTCATGAAAAATGTAATATATCTGCGCTATTGAAATGACTGAATTGGCGAATTCCCAACAATTCTTTTAATACCAAACTCGACTGGGTTTATTTTCTTGTAGATAACGTAGATGCGGCATGAAAGCTTGTACGCAAGTGGTCAGGCAATATTAGAACAATGACAACACACACAATATTGTGCAAAAATGACGTCATCACTTTCTGGGAAGTTAATTTTCCATAGTTAAGTAGTACACAAGTTTGATACATGCCTCTGCTCAGACTACAGCAACAAAAATATTGGTTTACAAATGAGTAAAGCCATGTTTGTTTGCCCTTTCACTAAGTGTCTCATTCAGGACGGAAAAATAAAGCTGTGGCCTATGCAGACTTCCTGTGGAGAGAAACCATTATCACGCCCCCCCCCCCCCCCCACCAATTTTCCTAACACTCTGCAAACGCTGCTGATTTTCACTCACGTTCCCACAGGAGTGAAAAGCGGAGGTGGACAACAAACTGTGACCATCACTTTCCTGAAGAGTGAAACGGTGTCGATCTGCAGACTCAAAATAACGACGACGCACTGGGAAGCCATTTAGATTGAAGTTACACAAATGGGCTGCACTCTATCTTTCTTTCCGTGCACGTATCTGGCATCCAGCAGGCTGAGAGAATCGGACACCAGCAGTGTTGGTTAAGACACTGAACAATTCTCTCAAAGACGTCAGGGAGGCGGATGACCCTTGAAGTCCATGTGGTCTGTCTTGTCCATTAGAGGCATTGACGCACACCATGTAAAAGCTGTCAGACCTGAAATGAGCTCAGTTTTTAGGCTGATGATGGAGATGGAATTCAAGCAGGGATGCTGAGAACTTCTGTTAGCAATCAATGATAAGCCCACCATCTGCAAAGTGCCACCATCCGCGTTCACACCAGGGTCTGGGATTAACGTGTCAATCACAGCCACAGGCTGGTAGAACGTAAATATCATCATTCACATCAGGATAATGTGTCCAAAGAATTGTAATTGTTCTGTCACTATGAGTTTGGTTTGTTTGCAGTCCACTGTTAATTCTCTACCTGTTTTGCTCACTCTATGGTTCACTCTAGCTGGTGGTATACTTTCTCTATTTTCTTTTTCTTTTTTGAATTTGGATTTTACGCTCAGGAAATGTGAATTATTTTCAAATTTAGATCGTATGTCTTTGTATATACTTTTGGTATACCATATCCCCTATATCTATACTGGTTACATTCATTTTTATTTCTACCTACTGAAAAATCTGATGGTAGAGCTCAGAGCAACTCTTGATTTCGTGGGGTTAAAATGACCAGTGACATATATCTAGAGCTCTATTATTTTGTCATGAAATAATATCACGTTAACTGGCCTAAGTGACGGGTATGTCACTGCACTAAATACAGCTCAGCACTAGTCCTTCCAGGAGGGTTAATGTGTCATTTACTTTGTGTACTGTAACTGGCTTTTTTGTTTGTATCTTCACAAATGTAATGGGTTTTGAAAAAAAAGAAACAAAGGCACCCAATTTGGCCTGTCTGACATTCTGTTTGCTTTTTGCCTTGTCTGTCACATTTTTTCTCACATACTGTGCAAACATAACAAGTGCAAATTCTCTCTCTCTCTCTCTCTCTCTCTCTCTCTCTCTCTCTCAATATGCATACCTTCACTTTGCTTGTTTGAGTGTATACACGTGCAACCAAGCCGTTCCGCTCATTTTGTATGTTGAAGTACAAGTGTAATGAGTGGACTGTGTCAAGAACTGTCTGCCTTTGTTAGAGAAAACCCTCTCTGTCTCTCTAACTCTCTCTCTCTCCCTCTCTCTCTCTCTCTCTTTGCTATAATTTGTTTATGGTGTAGTATTGAAAGCCTTTCTAAGTGGTGACTCTCCTCATTCCGCCCTGTGCTGCACGTGCGTGGCAACTTACCATTGACCCTGCCTGAACCTGTGTAACGTTTATGGAGCGAGTTGGTGGTGGTGTCAGTCATCCCTGAGAGTGGGACACATAATTTTCACATCTGGGAATGCGTTCGGAAAGGTATGTTCGGAAATATGGAAACTCTCCCAAACCCCATGCAGCGGACGAAAGCCATTGCCGGTAAACAACCGTGCCGTCATGATGAAAATGGGAAGAAAGAAAAGTGTAGGCGAGGAAGGAGGCGATAATGTAAATCTGTGGAGCCCTTCACTCACAGCATGTGGCCATCATGGAGTTCTCTCCCTGTTGTGAGAACCAGCTGGTATGGTGGGGTTTTAATCGAGTTTCGACTCCTGGGAGATTCTCGTCAGATGACTCGCCAACGGCAGTGGTTATTCACCCCACACAGTTCATAGAACAGGGACTGACAGATTGACTGGCAGATTGACTGACAATTGACTGGCCGATTGACTGACAGACTGAGTGGCAGATGGACTTGCAGACTGAAAGTTTGACTTGCTTATTGATTGAAAGAATGAATGAATCAGATTTTCACGCACAGAAAGGATGATTAAGCCATATATAAGTAAATCTCTTCACCTGAGTAGGTCTGTCTCTCTCGCTCTCTCTCTCTCTTCACCCCGTAGATCTCCTCTCTCTCTCTCTCTCTCTCTCTCTCTCTCTCTCTCCCCCCTCCCCTCTCTCTCTCTCCTTACAGGATATGACGCACTCAAGTATTCAGACGTGCGGCAAATTGATGACATGTACATTTACATGTTATAAACACAGGAAGGTAACGGGGCAAAAAACACCCTCCCCACGCCCACCCCACTTGCTGCTTGTAATCTGGTGTCTGATAGTGTGGAATGGATGAAGCCATCCCTACAGATAATGGTGCCTGATGGGTTCTACACACAAACGCGCGCGTGCGCGCACAGACACACACACATCACACAATCACACACACACACACACACACACACACACACACACACACACACACACACACACACACACACACACACATGCACACGCACACACACACACATGCGAACACACATACACACGCACATGCGCACACCACACACAGACACACACACACAGACACACACACACAGACACAACACACACACACACACACACACACACACACACACACACACCTATCTGGCTCCTCTGAGCATTTGGAAAGAAAGAAACTGTGCGGCAGGCCTTTGAAATCACACGAAACGAAACAGAAGTGGTAACCATCAACAAGCGAAATAGTAATCGTAGGGACAGCAAATATAGCCGTGATGAAAATAGTAGTAGTAGTAGTAGTAGTAGTAGTAGTAGTAGTGTAGTAGTAGTCGTCGTAGTAGTAGTAGTAGTAGTGTAGTAGTAGTAGTAGTAGTAGTAGTATAGTAGTAGTAGTAGTAGTGGCGATGGTGGTGGTAGTAGTAGTAGTGGTAGTGGTAGTAGTAGTAGCAGTAGTAGTAGTATGCGTTGCTGTTGTTGCTATAGTTGTTGTTGTTGCTGTTGTAACTGCAGAAGCAGAAGTGGTAGTGAAGAGAAAAGCTAAAAAACTGCTGAAAATAGTAACTGGATGTAATAACAATGGCAGTGCAGCAAATGCAGCGACACTCACGGTAGGTCAGTATCTTTATCTGTTCATAGTGCCTGCTACTGTGCCAGGTGAATTAATGCCACAAGCAAAGTTCGTAAATGATTCTGTGCATGTAACTGTTTTACCATGGAATCAACATTTCCTTTCCCCATTCACTGCACTGAAAGCAAAATCAGTGTGTAGAAAGTAGTAAAAACACCACCACCACCACCACCACCACCAAAACAAACAAACAAAAACAGCATCGGTGATATATTCAGTGATCAAAACAGTGGTACCATCTTCTGAGTTTTGCACGCTGACGTGGGAGAGGAAGCCACGTTTTATTTTCAGCACAGCTGTAGGCTATTTTTGTATTGGTCGTCGCTTTAATGAACTGAATGATTCTGTAATCAGCGTTCTCCCATCTCCAGGTACTCATGTACAAATGTAACGTATATTTCATTGGAGGTGGGTCTTCGTAACATCTCTCTTGCCATCTTTTATGGTAATAAAAATTTAGAAAGAGAGGGGGTTAGTTACCGCCAAGGACATTGACAAACAAAGCCCAGGACAAGACAGGTAATAGTCTCCGGACCAAGATGGTGAAATTGTTTGGCTGCCTAGTCATATAAACGTTGTGAAGTGGCACACAGGTTTTATACTTTTTTGATGATCACAGAATAGACTGTTGATGATGGATTTCGAGAGGATATTATCAAAGTAAATTTGGATTTGAGCCTGTGACAGCAATGTACCCTACGCTTTCTTTCTGACGTCATTCAAGCCCCAGCGATAAACACATGTACACTGTTGATGAAGATTTTGTTCAAGTCTTCTCACGTCAGCCAAACAGCATACTGAACTCAGGCGATGGTCCCAACAGGTCCAAACCAAGTCACCATACTACTTTAGCTGTTGACAAGGATCAAACCCCTAACTTGTGTTTGCTGGGCGTCCAGGACAGTGACCACTGTGCCATGTTGTGTGGCCATGGCACTTAGTTTCTATGTCCTTGCAGGAATTTCTCTCCCAAAGGCTCTTAAATGAAAATAACGCTGTCGACACATTTAGAAAAAAAAAGCAAAATAAAGTAAAAGCGGCTGAGAGAGTTGAAGGGTATCCAGAATCGAACATGAATGCACAAACCACGCAGCCATCCCAACGCCACACTGACCACATCCATTAATGCAAACACGCCAGCATCCAACGCACTGACCACATCCATTAATGCAAACACGCCAGCATCCAACGCACTGACCACATCCACATTAAATCTTCACGTATACTGTCAACAACTAATCTTAAACAACTCTCTTTGTCTATGTCTCTGTCTCTGTCTGCTGTAAAACGTTTCTTAAAAATACCTCTCAGCTCCTCTAACAGACTTGCATACGGCAAGATTGGCAGATATCCACTAAAGATTCGATCACCTATTAAGAGTGTAAAATATCAGAAAAGTTCTTACTGAGAACGGTTTTGGTATAGTTTGGATGAGTCAGGGAGTTGGAAGTGATGTTGCTTTTATCTCTGAATTTAAAGATCGTTTAATCAATCCATATAAGCAAAACTGGCATTCCTATGTAAAAGAAATTCAAAATATAGTTGGCATTGCTCATTTAAACACATTTTTCAGGCTGAAAAATAAATCCCAGCCATTAAAAATAGATGGCATCGAGTTTTTTTGTTGTTGCCAGACTGAGAATGAGAACTCTTGGGATTAAAGGCTAATAGAAGATGGTTTATTGACAACCAGGAAATGGATAATTCATGCTTAATGTGTTGTGACGACGTTGAAGACGAAAGCCATTTTATTTTTCATTGCCCTGCATATGAGTCAATTCGGAATAAATATAGTTTGTTTTCTTTACCTGTTTTGAGCAGACATGATTTATTAGCTATTCTTGTATCGGAAACGAAGACATGATAATATCGCTTTCAATATTTATTGCAGAAGCAAATAATACGAGGAGCAAGAACCTGTCATCCGAACAGCATTGATGCGAAAAAAAAATGATGATGATGGTAAAACAAGTAAGGTAATTACGAAGAAATAGAAAAAGGAAAGACAGAAATAGAAAAAGGAAAGACAGAAAGAAAAAGTTACCAGGAAGAAATGAAAGAAACGGAAAAGTGAGAAGGAAGAAAAAGAAAGAAAAAAAAAAGAAAAAGAAAAATAGCTACGGTGAGGAAACAAAAACCGAGAGATACTGAAAAGACAAAAGAACTACTCGAAATGAGTTGCGATGGACGCTTAGTATTTGAATAATTACAGATGGATGGTCGGGTTTGGCATTTATGATGATGATGATTTGTAGAGTGCGCGCGCGCGCGCGCGCGTGTGTGTGTATGTGTGTGTGTGTGTGTGTGTGTGTGTGTGTGTGTGTGTGTGTGTGTGTGTGTGTGTGTGTGTGTGTGTGTGTGTGTTAAAGATGTAGAATGTCACCCTAAATTATAAATTGCTCATGGTGAAAGTATGTGTAAATGAACTCGCGCGCGTGCGCTCGCGTGTTTGTGTGGATGTGCGTGAGTGTTTCCCCTTTATTGGTTGCTAAGAGTACACTCCTATTTTGTACATTGTCCCCCTTGGCAATAAGACTGTGAAAAGGTAATCCCAATAAAAATGTGTCAGTGTCAGTGTTTCTGTCTCTGTCTGTCTCTGTCTGTCTGTCTGTCTGTCTGACTCTCTCTCTCTCTCTCTCTCTCTCTCTCTCTCTCTCTCTCTCTCTCTGTTGTCTGTCGTCTGTTTAATTTGAATAAATAGACTGGTCTGCTTGTGCAATGGAACACTGCTGACTTTGTTCATCAACATTTTCGTCTGCATGTATAGTTCCGATGTTACATTGGATAATATGCCAAAGGCGGCGAATCATATGACTTCGACGTTAGTGCTTTTTTTTTCTTTTTTTTTTTTTTGCTGTCCCATCTTCTGTGCCACCTCAATGGCAGTGCTCCCGCGACGCTCATTCCGACACCCTGTCCACAGCCACAGCCCGGTCAGTCCGACACCCCGTCCACAGCCACAGCCCGGTCAGTCCGACACCCCGTCCACAGCCACAGCCCGGTCAGTCCGACAACCCGTCCACAGCCACAGCCCGGTCAGTCCCGCCGCAGCCCCGGCACCGGCAATCCACAGGGAGCAGTCAATGTCAAGTCGTCAAGAGGCAACCCACCTGAGGAGACACTGTACTGCTGCCGAGTCACTTCGGTGGTGTTCAGTGGCGCCTGTTCTGATCCAACATACGCCGGAAACCACCTACTAAGCCCGCTACTGACGACAATAATTGCTTGGTCTCGGAGCCGGCGTGAGTGAGCTCTCCCTCCGGAGGGCGCCACCACGATGTTTGTCCTTTAAGTTAAATAAACAAGAACCAGTTCTCTCTCTCTCTCTCTCTCTCTCTCTCTCTCTCTCTCTCTCTCTCTCTCTCTCTGTGTGTGTGTGTGTGTGTGTGTGTGTGTGTGTGTGTGTGTGTGTGTGTATGCGTGTGTGTGTGTGTGTGTGTGTGTGTGTGTGTGTGTGTGTGTGTGTGTGTGTGTATGCGTGTGTGTGTGTGTGTGTGTGTGTGTGTGTGTGTGTGTGTGTGTGTGTGTGTGTGTGTGTGCGCGCGCGCGCGCATGTGTGTGTGTGTGTGTGTGTGTGTGTGTGTGGTGTGTGTGTGTGTGTGTGCAGGCGCACGCGCGCACGTGCGTTCGAGTCCTTAAGTTGCTGCCATTTTTAATGACTTGAACGCGTCTAGAGGAGAGAGCTGAAAAACTGGGAGATTTGGACAGGAAAAGAAAAACAAAATGTTATGAATTTGTGACACAGCCCAGGGGCTGTCATTCTTTAGACAGGCTATTACATTATCTCTAAGGCCCCACTCTAAGCAGTCCCAGGTCTTCCAACACAATTGGCTTCAGTCTGTGTAACTTATGAAGGTGGTGTTAAGCTTTTGGCGCTGTCTCCACGTCCGCCCACATCAACCCCACACATTTGTCAGGAACTGTTATACCTCTCTCTGTCTCTGTCTGTCTCACTCTGTTTCTGTCTCTCTCTCTCTCCGCTCGCTCTGTCCCTGTCTGTCTTTCTGTGTCTCTCTGTCCCTGTCTGTCTTTCTGTATCTCTCTGTCCCTGTCTGTCTTTCTGTGTCTCTCTGTCTCTGTCTGTCTGTCTGTCGGTCGATCTATTTATCTATTTCTCTGTCCGTCCGTCTGTACGTCCGTCTTATGTAGTATGTATGTATGTATGTATGTATGTATGTATATGTATGTATGTATGTATGTATGTATGTATCTGTTTGTCTATAATATAGCGGTTGAAATCTACTGTTACAGTGGTCATTAATTTTGGTGGCCATTCCCTACCTTTATCTCACCTCCACCTCCTCACGAATGGCGTATTGGCGGCAAAAGAAAAGGAAACATAGCTGCGAAATTATAATAACTCAGTGCAGTGTCCTGGCTCCGATCAATGACTCCACAAATGGTCGCTTCTAATGAGAAGCTTCTTACTCAGTGCACAGTGTCCTGGCTCCGATCAATGACTCCACAAATGGTCGCTTCTAATGAGAAGTTCTTACTCAGTGCAGTGTCCTGGCTCCGATCAATGACTCCACAAATGGTCGCTTCTAATGAGAAGCTTCTTACTCAGTGCACAGTGCCTGGCTCGATCAATGACTCAAAATGGTCGCTTCTAATGAGAAGCTTTTTCAGGCTAGCAACTAGGACTACCAGCCAGAAAAAGGCTTCTTACCAGAAGCGAACATCGGCGGTATTATTGAAGGGAGGACTACTAGCCAGAAAAAGGCTTCTTATCAGAAGCGAACATCGGCGGTATTATTGAAGGGAGCTATAAAGAGTTGCTAGCCTGTACTCGGTTTTAGCAGAAGCGAACCTTTGTGATATTATGACACTAACCATGAAGTTGTGCACTGCGCTATTTGCCAGTTTTACCGTGGTACTGGACGCATACACACTCACGCAGTGCACACACGCACGCATGCACTAAACGCGCGCACGCCCCCCCCCCCCCCCCATATATATATATATATATATATATTAGAGAGAGAGAGAGAGAGAGAGAGAGAGAGAGATACATACATACATACATACAAACGCACGTACCTACATACATATACACATACATACATACATATACACATACATACATACATACAAACATACATATATACATGCATATATACCTACCTACCTACCTACCTACCTACCTACCTACCTACCTACCTACCTTCCTACCTACCTACCTACCTACTACATACATGCATGCATGCATACATACATGCATACATACATGATATATGTACATAGACAAATAGATAGATAGTTAGATAGATTGATGGATAGATACGTAGATAGGTGCGTAGATAGATTAATGGACAGCCAGACAGACAGAGAGACAGCTACAGATTGTTAATTTGCTGAATCTGGTGCAATTTCTTTCTACAAAATTCTGCGCATTTGTCTCCCACACACCTAGATAAATTACCGTGATAAATAGCACTGTCAGTGTCAAGGTATTTAAAATAGATTTCTGTTTACTTGAAACCGCCACAGATAGTTTATCTTAAATTAGGAGCACAGTGGCCCGCCCAAGTGGCCCTCCAATCTGTTTTATGGGCAATTATCTCCCATTGCAAGTAGCCAACACCTTGATGTGTGCTTCCATATTTCACTCTTTTCTCCATACCATTGTTACATCTTGCAGTCTGAAACAGATC
>CM065729.1:76439308-76444308 GCA_033310375.1 Conus canariensis
AGGCAGACGAGAATGGCCGTGGTCAGTACGTCTAATGGCGTAATATCTGTCATTGAAATGTTTCGGCGGGCAGCATGGTTTCGTCTGGATGTTTGTAATGGTCAGGCCCTGGACTCTGGGAAGGAAAAGCGCTCAGTTCTTGACTAGTTTATCTACGACAAGGACGTGGACACTATAGCCATCGTCTAAAACCTGCTTTGGTCCTCTCGGAGATGAGGCCAAGAGTCGTAACATCGCTCCCCCTGGCCACCCCACGCTCTCCCTCCCCCGTCAGTCCCATGGTGGTGGCATTGCTGTTGTTGTCGCGGATGCATTGTCGACACTTGTCTGAACTAAAATGTTTTTTTTTCTTTTCAACACACCATTCCTTTGAACTACTACAACTCACCCTTACTTCTCACCACCAGACTTTTCACTTGACGTGTTTGCATCGAACTCCCCCCAAACTGCAAGAACTTACTGAGTAACTCAATGTTTATAGATGAACTTTCTGATCTTTGTGTCTTTTTGCAATATACTCCGTGGCTCCCACATTACCGAAGGGACTTCAACATTCATTGAGACCGTCCTGCTGACACCACCACTGCCAAAGTTATTGACCTGCTGGACTCACAGGGTCTGGTTCAATCAGTTCGTGTCCCTACGGACACACTTTAAATGGCATCTTTCACAGGGCAGACCGGGCCATCTTAAAGTCTGTCATCGCCGAACACACCCTCCCGTCTGATCAGGTCTCCCTGTTTCTTTCTCGTTCTCTGCCACGTAAAACGTGTGTGCGGGCAAGACACCTCTTTGCTGTAGACTTGTCTGTATTTATCGCTGACCTTCAGTTTCGGCTCTTCGCTCTGCCTCCAAGTACTCCTGATGAACTGAACAACCTCCTTCATAGCTCCAGGATCAAATTGCTCCTCCTGCAAGACGTCTAGTCTCCGGGCCCTCACCTTGGTTTTCCTCTTTAGGGCTGCAACTGTTAGAGGCCAGCATGGGCAAGACGTCTAGTCTCCGGGCCCTCACCTTGGTTTTCCTCTTTAGGGCTGCAACTGTTAGAGGCCAGCATGGGCAAGACGTCTAGTCTCCGGGCCCTCACCTTGGTTTTCCTCTTTAGGGCTGCAACTGTTAGAGGCCAGCATGAAAGGCGCAGAGCTAAGAGACAGTGGCTGAAGTTTGGACGAACTGTATAAATTTTCAAGGGTATATATTTCATGTGGCTAAAAGCATTGTGAATGGTCTTGTTCATGCTGCAAGATCTGCATACTACACATACCAAGATGCTTGCTTACTCAACCTAAAACCAGCTCTACAACATTACTAACACGCTCTAAAAATTTTGATTCTTCTCCACTCCCTTCCGATATTCCACTGTCTGATCTTTCACAAGCCTTTTCCGATGATTTTTGTTTATAAGATCACTGACCCCGCAACTAACAGCCATGCATCTTTTTCTGATCCTCCACTCTCTGAAACCCGTCTTGCTTCTTTTCATTCTGTATCTGAAAGCTTTGGTAGAGTGATCATGATAAACTCTGGCGTTAAGACCTGTGAGCTCGATTCACTTCTGACTTCTCTTCTCAGCCCCTGTCTTGATACACTCCGGAATCACATCACACCATCGTTAAATTAGGAACTCTGTCCACTGCGTCTTTTCCATCCAAATGCAAAAACGCATTCATCCGTCTTCTGAAAATCTACAGAATTTCAGAACTGTTTTGAACTTTCCTTTCCTTCCCAAATTCACTGAAAAAGTGGAACTTTCTAAGTTTATTGAACTTGTGACTGTGGGGTACGTGTGGACGTGGGGCGAACTTGTGACTGTGGGGTACGTGTGGACGTGGGGCGAACTTGTGACTGGGGTACGTGTGGACGTGGGGCGAACTTGTGACTGTGGGGTACGTGTGGAGGTGGGGCGAACTTGTGACTGTGGGGTACGTGTGGACGTGGGGCGAACTTGTGACTGCGGGGTACGTGTGGCGTGGGGCGAACTTGTGACTGCGGGGTACGTGTGGAGGTGGGGCGAACTTGTGACTGCGGGGTACGTGTGGACGTGGGGCGAACTTGTGACTGCGGGGTACGTGTGGACGTGGGGCGAACTTGTGACTGCGGGGTACGTGTGGACGTCGGGCGAACTTGTGACTGCGGGGTACGTGTGGACGTGGGGCGAACTTGTGACTGCGGGGTACGGTGTGGACGACTGGGGCGAACTTGTGACTGCGGGGCGAACTTGTGACTGCGCGATTGTGCGGTCTTTGTGTATTGCTTGTTGTTCTCATTGTTTGGCTGTAATTTGATGTGTACTTATGTTCATTGTAAATGCCAAGGGCATTCAGTTTGTTAGGTGCATAAACGTTCTTAATGACGACGACAACAACAAACAATCCAAATAAAAATGATGACGATGATGATAATGATGATGATTATAATAATAATAACAATAAAGATAATAATAATAATAGTGATGATGATGATGATGGTGAATAACAACAATAATAATAGTAATTATGATAATGATGATGATGATGATAACAACAATAATAATAATTATTATAGTAATAATGATGATGATGATTATGAAGATGATGATGATGACGATTATATGATGATGATGATGATGATGATGATGATGATGATGATGATGATGATAGTAAAGAACAGACGACGGGAGTAAACAGGCGAGTAGGACTTAGAATTTTGAAATCCTGATTCGTGTGCCTATTGTTGATTTGAAACATCAAAAGACGTGTGTGTTGCCTTGTTCAACGCTCAGTCAGTAGGTCCTAATGAACTTCTGCTGTGAATTAACACATTCTCAGTAACTGCAGTTATTTCTGTGTGACGGAAACCTGGCTTCATTAAACAGAAGACGAGGAAAAATGCCGCAATCTAGTTCCGCCTGGTTACAACATTATTTCTCTTGTTGTTCCACTGGAACATCACTTCTGAAGACTGTGAACAATAGTGTTTTGGCTTTGATGCAAACGATATATCTCTTCTTATATTGTCAGACCTCAGTGTATCATTTGATACTGTTGACCACTCTGTACTCTTCTAAAGACTTCAGTATTCGTTTGGGATTCTGGACATCGCCCTTTGTTGATTAAGGTATCAATTAACTAACAGCACTCTAACTGTCCACATCAACGGCAGGCACTCAGAGCCTTCGGCCCTCACACATGGTATTCCTCAAGGTTCCGTACTTGGAAGCTGTGCTTTTGTGCTGTATGCTTCTCCTTTGTCAGATGTTGCTGGCAGGCTGACATTGTCACACGAGAGTTTTGCTGATGTACGCAGTTTTATGATTTGGCCTGCCTTGATGAAGTGGACAGTCTGGTTTAGCGGACATAGGAGTCCACTGCAGGCCTTAAGATCTGGATGGCTCACGGCAAACGTCCAAGAAATTACGATAAGACTAAGTAATACAGGCATGTTTAAAAGAAATTACACGTTCATCCCTCTCTATCCCACCCTGTCACAATCAACAACATTTCCGTCTCCTTCTGCTCTTCGGTCTGTAGTTTTGGCGTCGCTCTTGATCGAAGACTCTTGTACACACGTTTCTAACATCTGTAGGTCTGTTTGTCTTGAGCTTCTCAAAGTAGGTCTGTTGGCCTCTGTCATTCAACTGACACGTTTCTAACATGGGTAGATCTGCTTCCCTTGAGCTTCTCAAAGTAATTCCGTCTCCCTGTCCCTCTACTGATGACCAAGATTTTGGTTGGTGCTTGTGTCCTTTCCAAAATTTACTGTGGTAAATCTCCTTCATGTCAGTTTCAAAGAATCTTTTGAACACAGTTCAATAATTCAAAACTATTCTGATCGACTGGCCTTCCGTTCCATAAAATTTAGCATGTCACTCCATTTCTATGTTCTCAGCACTGGCTGCTAATGTCCCACAGGCTGGCACACAAACACACTTTCCGCCCTCTCCTTTGCCGTCCTCTGTGAATGTGCACGCGGGCTGTCCATCTGGATTACCGGACATTCACACACTTTGCCGTCCTCTGTGAATGTGCACGCGGGCTGTCCATCTGGATTACCGGACATTCACACACTTTGCCGTCCTCTGTGAATGTGCACGCGGGCTGTCCATCTGGATTACCGGACATTCACACACTTTGCCGTCCTCTGTGAATGTGCACGCGGGCTGTCCATCTGGATTACCGGACATTCACACACTTTGCCGTCCTCTGTGAATGTGCACGCGGGCTGTCCATCTGGATTACCGGACATTCACACACTTTGCCGTCCTCTGTGAATGTGCACGCGGGCTGTCCATCTGGATTACCGGACATTCACACACTTTGCCGTCCTCTGTGAATGTGCACGCGGGCTGTCCATCTGGATTACCGGACATTCACACACTTTGCCGTCCTCTGTGAATGTGCACGCGGGCTGTCCATCTGGATTACCGGACATTCACACACTTTGCCGTCCTCTGTGAATGTGCACGCGGGCTGTCCATCTGGATTACTGAACATTCACACATTTTGTCGTCCGCTCCGTGTTTCCTCTGATGGACGTCTGCTGCAACTGCCCACACTGAAAACCAACAGCAGCGGTAACAGGTCTGTTCTGTTTCGTTCAAAGCGGTAACAGGTCTGTTCTGCTTCGTTCCAAGCGGTGACAGGTCTGTTCTGATTCGTTTCAAGCGGTGACAGGTTTGTTCTGCTTCGTTCTAAGCTCAGTCTGCATGGAACAAGCTGTCTCTGTCCCTCTGATTATCCTAGTGTATTCGCCAGGTCTAACATCTCTTATGTATAGTAAAACCTACCTCTACACATACACACACACACACACACACACACACATATATATATATATATATATATATATATAGATAATGAACAATTAAGTAGTGGGGGAAAACAAGTACAAGCTAACAATTCTTCAGTCATTACAGTAATGACCTGGCAAAGATTTGAACTTTTAGAGAAAAAACATTGGGTGATTACATCGTAAGTAATGAGAAACCCTTCGCTAGCTGCCTGAGGGAACCATCATAAACT
>CM065729.1:76459308-76464308 GCA_033310375.1 Conus canariensis
AAACACAGGGATAGGCAGACATATTCACTCTCAGACAGACGGACAGCGACAGCGAGCCATAGACAAAGATATACATATAGATAGACTGAGGGATCATGACTTATGGTATGGAGAAAGTTCTTATATTTTGATTACACGAAATGGATTCCTTTAGTCAATAATCTGGGGAGAATATTTTTACATCACCATCCCCCCAACACACAACACACACACACACACACACACACACACACACACACACACACAACACACACACACACACACGCACACGCACACACACACACAGACACACACACACATGCCTGCGCACGTGCCCCCCCACCCCCCCACACACAAGCATACATACACAGGCGCCGCGCGCGCCGCACCCACACACACACACACACACACACACACACACACACACACACACACACATGCGCTACCTCAACACCGCCACCACCACCACCACAACCATCACCGCCACCACCACCCACCACACACCACCACCACCACCAAACACAACAACCACGAGCAATCCGGTTAAGAACCAGATAACTCAAACTGTACACACTCGAACAGATCACACTCCCATCTCTAGTTGCAGCCTTGCACAGTCATCTTACAAACCCATTGCTGTGCCAGTCTGTAAGCTCTGGAAACGTTACAAAATACGTTTCGGTTTACGACTCACAGAAAGAAACTGCTTCGTGCTGATTTAAAAGAGAGATCTGGCAGTGGAAGAAAAAAGGAAATAAAAAAGATAGGTGGGTGAATGTGAGTGGGTGAAGATAGGGAAAAGAAAAAGGATGTGTGTGTGTGTGTGTGTGTGTGTGTGTGTGTGTGTGTGTGTGTGTGTGTGTGTGTGTGTGTGTGTGCGTGTGTGTGTGTGTTGTGTGTGTGTGTGTGTGTGTGTGTGTGTGTGTGTGTGTGTGTGTGTGTGCGTGTGTGTGTGTGTGAGTGCATGCCTCTATGTGTCTGTGTGTCTTTCCATGTTGTGTCTGTCTGTCCGTCTGTCTGTCTGTCTTTTCTGTGTCTATATGTGTGTCTGTATGTCAGTGTATAAATAGTGCGTGCCTGTGTGTGTCTGTGCATTTCGAAAACACACGAGCTCCCATTCATGGAAAATGATTGCTTTCAGTTTTAAGATGGATGGCAGTCTATCTCAAACCCCATGGCGCAAACCACGAATTCTAAAACTGCCAACCCCTTTTCAAAGTTAAAATTGCTTGTTGAATGATCCCAGAACAGAGTTCAATCCCATGCCCTCACTCTCTCCTCTTCCCTTCCACACACACACACACACACACACACACACACACACACACACACACATACACACACACACACACACACACACGCACGCACACACACACACACACACACACACACACACACACACACACGCGAACGCACGCACGCACGCACGCACACACACTCACCTCCCCCCCCCACACACGCACGTACGCACGCACGCACGCGCGCACACACACACACACACACACACACACACACACACGCACAGCACGCACACACACACACACACACACACACACACACACACACACACACACACACACACACACACACACGCATGCACATTCAACACAACCGTACATACAAACAGATACTCTAACAGACGCGTACACACACGTAGACACACACACACACCGCGCGCGCGCGTACACACACACACACACACACACACACACACACCACACACACACACACACACACACACACAGAGACAGACACACTCACTCTAGGTTATCTTTGTCCCGTTCGAAATTACACGAAAGATTCTTTTGAAAAATGCAACATTGATGTCACTTCACTCTCACCTGCTCCTGTTGTTCCCCCGGTGCCTCCATGGGAACATAGACAAGCTATCTTTGATGTGGATTACACTGATGTCCGGAAAAATGATAACATTAACATTTTAACTTATAAAGTGAGAGAAAACTTAGAAAACAAATATTCAAATCACTTAAACATTTTTTTACGGATGGTTCCGTTTGCCAGTTAAGTGCAGGTTCAGGTTTTGTTATTCCGGCTTTAAAAGTTCAAAAAGCATACAGCCTTGGAAAAGGATTTTCTATTTTTACGGCAGAATTGTATGCTATTCTAATGGCATTACTCTTTATTTGTGATAGTAATCATTCTTTCTGTAACATTTTATTTTGTGTTGATTCTAAGGCAGTGTTAGATAGTTTGAAAGTTTGGGATGTTAAAACAAGGAAGGATGTAATCTTTGAAATAAAGCATTTAATTAATTACATTATTTCCACAGGAGTAAGTATAGTCTTCGGCTGGGTCCCTTCACACTGTGGTATTTATTGGAATGAAATAGCAGATAAACTAGCCAGACGCGGGCAATGGGCAATGCTGCAAAAAGTAATTTGAAGTTAGATATATATGAAATACATTCGTTATTGGAAAGCTGTTTCCGAATTGAGAAGTCTCAAGATAAATGTGTAATGGGAACATATCCTAGACATATTTCTAGTTTAATATACAAGATACGTTTGAACTCTTGGAAGACCAAATATTCCCAAAATATAGCGTGTGCATGTTCTAAGCCATTATCTGGTGAACATATACTTTTCCATTGCCCCATTTTAAATGCTCTTTATTCAAAAGCAAACATTGAAATTTGGAAATCTAAACCGGTTCACGCTATTTCTTTCAGTTCAGAAATTGTTGAGGTTGCAAAAATTATCTCTCAATCTCAAATTAGCATATTGTTATAATTATGATAGTGTAGTTTATATTTAAATTTGTACTGTTCTTGACATTATTTCTTACCTTTTCCTCCCCCCTGTCCTCCTCCTCCGCCCTTCCCCAACCCCCCTCCCTCACCCCGCCCCCCTTCCCCCCTCCCCTCGCCCCCCCCCCCCCCAGTAAAGTCTAATATCACCAAGTGTGAACTGACTATAAATCAACAACAACAACAACAACAACACACTCACTCATTCACTCACTCTGACACTATCTACGTAAACAATCCCAAACTGTATTCCCAAGAACCCGACGATTTATGGAAAGACGATAAAGTTTAAACATGGCATTTGGACACTAAAACCCTGTATTTAAGCCAGAAACATCATCAGTTTTCTTTTTAAATCTACGTATGAAAGGGCAATTTTTGCTTCATAAATCAAACTATTGAGATCGTTGATTAACACTGCAGGTGTCTGTATCTCCCAGGTGTGGTTTATATCATACTCTCATGGTTATCTTAGTCTCAATTTCTTCTCCACCTGAATGCGAAAGTTTGTGTTGATGTCGTCGAAATTGACAAGTTCCTAGAGACTGTCACTGAACGGAAATGGTGGCACCCTTAGGGGAAGCACGCTGACAGATCGGCTCCGCAGCAAAACAATGGTTGTCGTCAGTAGAAGGTGTGGAAGGTGGTGTCCTGCGTATGCTGGATCAAAAACAGGCGCCAACGAAGTGACTCAGTAGCAGTGCAGTGTCTCCACCGGTGGGTTGCCTCATAATGACTTGACATTGGCTCTCTCTGTGACCTGCCACTGTCGGAGCTATGATGAGACAAGACAGGGCCGGAGTGTGGGTAGGGGGGCGGCGTGAGAGTAATGCCACTAGGGTAGCATAAAAGATGAGATAGCGCACAAAGAAACAAAGAAACAAAGGAACAAACACAAAAATAAGCAAGCTAAACAAAAACCAGTTTAGAAGATCTCGTGTATTTTCAAAGCATTTTCGACACTTAAAAATATGCCGGGTTTAGCGAAAACAAATTGGGTTTAGAGGAAAACGTGGGCTGACAAAACAACCAAGAACAAAAATAAAACAAACAGACAAACAAAGAACGAAACAAAGTGACAAACAAATGAACGAACAAACCAACAAATACAAAGCAACGACACAAACACATTTTCCGGGTTTTTGACAAGTTGGCAAACCCAATTTATAGACTAGGAAAGAGGATTTCAACACACACACACACACACACACACACACACACACACACACACATACCCCACCACACACACACACACACACACACACACACACACAACACACACACACACACACACACGCGCGCGTCTTTACATTTGTTCATGGGATCCCTTTTACAGACAAATGACAGGGTGATTTATCAACTATAAAAAGTAAACTTTTCAAAACCTTTTGAGTAAATAGTAATTATACTAGTCGTTTGAGTTCGCTGCATAAACACACAGACACACAGACACAGACACACAGACACACACAGATACAGACACAGACAGGCGGAGACACACACACACACACACACACACACACACACACACACACACACACACACACACACACACACACACAACACACACACACACACACTCGAGAAAATCCTTACGCTGTTATCAAGAACTCTGTCTGTCTGTCTGTCTGTCTGTCTGTCTGTCTCTCTAGTGCGCCTGCGCGAGTATTTCTTCACTGCTCAGTTTCAACACACAACACAAAAATCAAACACCAAACTTTGTTTTTGTTGTTGTTGCTTTAACAATGGCAACAATGTAAATTTGAAAAAAGACAAGTTTGCTTGAAATCCATGGGGCCATAGAAATGGTAGATGTGTTTATCTCACATGCAAATGATAAATTAGATGAGTTTTCAAAGTGTGAAGTTAAATATGTTTGACTTTTTTGTTTTGCTTTTGGTGTTGATTTTTTATTTTTTGTTTTGCTTTGTTTTGTTTGTTTGTACAGGTAGTTTACTTGCAAATGATAATAAGACGAATGTTCTAAGTGTGAAGTCGAATGCATTTGACCTTTTTTGGATTAAAACAAATTACTCATCTCTTCACAACTTTGAATTTTAAAAAAGTGGAAAACTATGTAACAGATTTTTTTGCGTCATCAGAAGGTTTCACAACCGCAGCAGAGATGGAATACTGAATATTTACTAGGTACGAGGTTTTTAACCTCAAGTCATTAGAATGCAGGACAACACAATTCGAAATAGATCATCGAAGTTAACGAAAATTGTCATCACAATTGATTTAGTTTTGAAAA
>CM065729.1:76466661-76469161 GCA_033310375.1 Conus canariensis
TGGATCAAAAACAGGCGCCAACGAAGTGACTCAGTAGCAGTGCAGTGTCTCCACCGGTGGGTTGCCTCATAATGACTTGACATTGGCTCTCTCTGTGACCTGCCACTGTCGGAGCTATGATGAGACAAGACAGGGCCGGAGTGTGGGTAGGGGGGCGGCGTGAGAGTAATGCCACTAGGGTAGCATAAAAGATGAGATAGCGCACAAAGAAACAAAGAAACAAAGGAACAAACACAAAAATAAGCAAGCTAAACAAAAACCAGTTTAGAAGATCTCGTGTATTTTCAAAGCATTTTCGACACTTAAAAATATGCCGGGTTTAGCGAAAACAAATTGGGTTTAGAGGAAAACGTGGGCTGACAAAACAACCAAGAACAAAAAATAAAACAAACAGACAAACAAAGAACGAAACAAAGTGACAAACAAATGAACGAACAAACCAACAAATACAAAGCAACGACACAAACACATTTTCCGGGTTTTTGACAAGTTGGCAAACCCAATTTATAGACTAGGAAAGAGGATTTCAACACACACACACACACACACACACACACACACACACACACACACACACACACACACACACACACACACGCGCGCGTCTTTACATTTGTTCATGGGATCCCTTTTACAGACAAATGACAGGGTGATTTATCAACTATAAAAAGTAAACTTTTCAAAACCTTTTGAGTAAATAGTAATTATACTAGTCGTTTGAGTTCGCTGCATAAACACACAGACACACAGACACAGACACACAGACACACACAGATACAGACACAGACAGGCGGAGACACACACACACACACACACACACACACACACACACACACACACACACACACACACACACACACACACACACATCGAGAAAATCCTTACGCTGTTATCAAGAACTCTGTCTGTCTGTCTGTCTGTCTGTCTGTCTGTCTCTCTAGTGCGCCTGCGCGAGTATTTCTTCACTGCTCAGTTTCAACACACAACACAAAAATCAAACACCGAACTTTGTTTTTGTTGTTGTTGCTTTAACAATGGCAACAATGTAAATTTGAAAAAAGACAAGTTTGCTTGAAATCCATGGGGCCATAGAAATGGTAGATGTGTTTATCTCACATGCAAATGATAAATTAGATGAGTTTTCAAAGTGTGAAGTTAAATATGTTTGACTTTTTTGTTTTGCTTTTGGTGTTGATTTTTTATTTTTTGTTTTGCTTTGTTTTGTTTGTTTGTACAGGTAGTTTACTTGCAAATGATAATAAGACGAATGTTCTAAGTGTGAAGTCGAATGCATTTGACCTTTTTTGGATTAAAACAAATTACTCATCTCTTCACACTTTGAATTTTAAAAAAGTGGAAAACTATGTAACAGATTTTTTTGCGTCATCAGAAGGTTTCACAACCGCAGCAGAGATGGAATACTGAATATTTACTAGGTACGAGGTTTTTAACCCTCAAGTCATTAGAATGCAGGACAACACAATTCGAAATAGATCATCGAAGTTAACGAAAATTGTCATCACAATTGATTTAGTTTTGAAAACACGATTTGACCTTTCCACCGAACCATCGTACACCTCTTTTCTCTCCCACCCACCCCCTTCTTGTCCCAACCCCTCAATTACAATCTTTTATTTCAGTTGTTAGTTTTCATTATAGACATGGTAAAGCGTGGAACTCTATTTTCTTCAAGTAACAACAAGAAGGGTAATTTGCCCATTTGATTCACATGGACTCTATTCTCTTGATGCTTTAGTAAGAGAGCGAATTTGCCTATATGGCTCACTTTCAACTCTATTCTCACAATAAAAAGAGAGACAACTGCATATATGACTCACGTGGAACTCTGTTCTTTGGACGAAATAACAAGAAAGGCAATATGCCTATTGGGCTCACTTGCAATGAATGCCTGCAATAGCAGGATGGAAAAATGATAGATAGGGGAGGAGAAGGGGCATGTACATAATTCATATTTCTAACAACAATGACACGTTCTTCTGTCGAACGATGAACACCAGTCTATGGATCAAACGTGTCACACTTAGCAGTGATCCCAGGAGAAAAAGAACAAAGAAAGCGATTGAAAAGAAAAAGAGCAAGCAAGCATTGTATGTGGGCAGTTAGCTCTAGCAGAAGCAGACGATATTGCATGTTCTCGCTTCTTGACCAGTTATTTCTTCATTGCCTTGTGACCCCCCCCCCCCCCCCCCCCCACACACACACACCAAGCCCACCCTATCTTCCACTTACCTCTCCTCTCCATCTACTTTCCACCCTCTCCTGAGGGTGACAATTCATCAGACGATCCAATTACATCAGACACCTTGATCCCAGTTCCTTATTTCTTGACCCAAGGGCACCCACGTGGTCTAATTGTGAATCATCAGCAAACTGACTTCACGGTATGAAATAATTTCATTAACATACATGATGGCTTACAGTATTTGATGCATCAGTTTGGGACATTTCCGTAAAAATGCCCTAATTTTGATCAGTTTGG
>CM065729.1:76471661-76474161 GCA_033310375.1 Conus canariensis
CCGCGCGCGCGCGTGTGTGTATGTGTTTAATTATTCATTTCGCCGATTTTCTTTTTCGTTTATTTTCTTCCTACCTGTGTTCTACTTTCCATTTTGGCCTTTTATTTCTTCTTTTTCGTCTCCTGCTCTCTTTTCCTTTGCTTTCTTAAAAAAATGAAATCTGGATATGAATTTCAAACAAATTGGTTTTCCCATTCTTCCCCTTTATCTTTCCTCTTTTAAAAATTCTTTTTTTTTGGACTGTTATTTCTAGTGACTTCATGTGAAATGAATCCGTTGTGTCGAAACGAGTCAGTATATCATTTCCTCAATATTCATCAATTCTGTCTTCAGAATCCGAGAAGAACGGGAAACAAACATTGCGTATTCATCACTAAGACACAAATCGTATGCGATACTGGTAAACATAAAGATGACCATAGCAACAATGGTCAGGGGGGGTATGCGATACTGGTAAACATAAAGATGACCATAGCAACAATGGTCAGGGGGGGTATGCGATACTGGTAAACATAAAGATGACCATAGCAACAATGGTCAGGGGGGTATGCGATACTGGTGAACATAAAGATGACCATAGCAACAATGGTCAGGGGGGTATGCGATACTGGTAAACATAAAGATGACCATAGCAACAATGGTCGGGGGGGGGGGGGGGGGGGGAGGGGATAATGGAGTGACCAGCAGTGTTGTGTTGTGCTGTAAATTGCACGTCCACAAGTGGGCGGCAATCACGGGGGCGTTGGCAGTGCTGAGAGAATCGTGCAGCCCGTCACGTACATAGCAACCGACATTGCCTGTTCGACTCACGTGCCATGAAGGGGCACAGGGGAGGAAGGGGGCAGTGAGGGATTGGAAAAGGGCGTGGAGGGGGAGGGAGGGGGACAGAAAGGAAAGCACTGGTGGGGAGTGCACTGGAGGCTGTCTGTAGCCTATCACTAATTCTCCTCAGAGGTGGAAAGGGCTGATGAGTTGTAGGTGAGTTAGCCACGTTCCTTTCTGGACTGATCTGCCTTTCATCAGTCACGCGTTTTTGCCCAGGCTTGTACCAAATGTTCTTAATAAGGTTGAAAAACTTTACAAATGACGTTTGTTTTATTTGACACAACTATTCGAGATTTCGCCACCTGTATAGATACTACTAAAGCTTGATCGATTCTGGCCACAGAATTAACTTCAGGATGCAGTAATTTTGTCTAATAACTGACTTTGCTACAGTCACGTGGGCTGTATTGCTCTATTCACCACAAATGCTGAACTCTTTATTGTATTTTTGAACATGAATATTACGTGATCTGATTATGATAGAAAGGAAGATAATGAGACGAGAATTAAAAGCCATACAACGACTATCAGCAGTGCGGCTTATGCAAACCTTTTGCAGGTGATGCATTTGGTCGACTGACAGAGCGCACAGTAAAAAAAAAGTTGGACATTTTGAACTGAAATGTGTTCATATCAAAGCAAATATCGTTAGTATTTTATCAATACATAAAGCAAGAATTGTAAGATATAATTTCTAATAGAATATGAATTGAGCGACATTGAATACATTTGCTGACAAACTTGATCGCAGATGTGCGGTCTTTTCCATTTAGCAACAGATTCGAATGACTGGTATTGGTTTTTTTTTAATTATTGTTCTGCCATGTTCCATAATGCGAACACTTGTGAAAGATATCATTCATCTCACGTTTCACACACACACACACACACACACACACACACACACACACACACACACACACACACACACACACACACACACACATACATACGCTCACACATGTACACACACACACACACACACACACACACACGCGCGCGCGCGCGCGCGCGCGCGCGCGCCACACACACACACACACACATTGAAACCAGAGTACTTACAAACACTCACTCACTTTGTTACAGATCTTTGTCAAAATTATAAATGAGAAAGAAAGAAAGAGAGAAAGAGAGAGAGAGAGAGAGAGAGAGAGAGAGACAGACAGACAGACAGACAGACAGACAGACAGACAGACAGAGAGAGCAACAAAGTCGCTGATGCAGTTTGTCTTTGTATGTAATCAACTTGATCTTCGACGTACAGAAAATAAACATCGTCTTTAAGGACTGCTAGACAACATGGTTTTTTTTCTCTTTCAATTACACACAGCTGATACTTTCCCCATTCACGTCATCAATAAAAGTGTCTCCTCACGGGTGCACAGACAGAGGAGCCAGGGGAAATGGGGAAGGGCAGGCTGGTTGTAAAGGGACTAATCTAAGCGGCAATCTCTAGTTTCAGCGTAGGCGGAATAGGGAACAGTGGAGTTGTGGTGAAGGGACCTATTTTGGTTGCAGTCTCAGGTTTCCAGAGGTCATGTTTTCCATCTTTACAGAGCAATCAATAAATCGACATCTTCGGCTGCACATGCTCAGACATCTATTTCTCCCCTCTCTTCCGTTCACATTCCGTCACACACAGAGGCACACACACAGAGACAGACACAAACATAAA
>CM065729.1:76476661-76481661 GCA_033310375.1 Conus canariensis
AAAGGCCATACTATAGCATTGTTAGTACCATCAGAGCTTAATTCGTATAGTATGTGTGGAGGATGATAGGCCATACTATAGCATTGTTAGTACCATCAGAGCTTAATTCGTATAGTATGTGTGGAGGATGATAGGCCATACTATAGCATTGTTAGTACCATCAGAGCTTAATTCGTATAGTATGTGTAGAGGATGAAAGGCCATACTCGGTGCGGACGGAAGCGGGGTTGGGGTGAAGGGGAGGGAGTGGAGATGGGGCTTGTGTTTGGGGATGGGGGGGGGGGGAGGGGAATGTGTGTGTGTGTGTGTGTGTGTGTGTTGTGTGTGTGTGATGTGTGTGTGTGTGTGTGTGTGTGTGTGTGTTGTGTGTGTGTGTGTGTGTGTTGTGTGTGTGTGGGATGTGGTGTGGTGTGTGTGGTGGTGGTGTGTGCGTGCGTGCGTGAGGGGTATGCGTGCGTGCGTGCGTGCGTGTGTGCGTGTGTGTGTGTGTGTGTGTGTGTGTGTGTGTGTGTGTGTGTGTAAAAGAAACCTTCAAGAACAAGACAGAACGCGATAACCAACAGCAACAAAGGTGAAAACCAAATTATCAAGTTTGTTTAAAACATAAAACATTGAATCATGTTCAAAGGGGAGGGTTGGAGTGGATATAAATGGACATTCAGCTGGCACGGCTTTCCTTGAAGCGATTAGTGTGTGCTCCCTCTTAAACAATAAAGCTTCGCCGTTCTCGGAGACAGCGTGACATTCACAAGACGCTATCCAGACCTCACAGTTGAAGTGTGCGTTATCACGTTTGAAAGACGCTCAGGCAGACGGTGGCCCAGGTCAGGTTTACGGGTGGTTTATCGGGGGCCAACTAGAAACGTGCTAACATGGCATTGCTGCGCACCTGAGGTGTTCGACACTGACACACTATGAACAAAGCAAAGCTGGAAAAGACACTGACTTGATGGTAGTGATTTAGCGGGGATGGGGGGGGGGGGGGGGGGACACAATGATGTGTTGGTAGTGATTTCATGAGCAGAAACAGACTGATGGTGGTGATATAAAGAGGGGGAACAGACTGATGTATTGGTAGTGATTTTAGGGGGTTCAAACAGACTGATGTATTGGTAGTGATTTTAGGGGGTTCAAACAGACTGATGTATTGGCAGTGATTTAGGGGGTTCAGACTGATGTATTGGCAGTGATTTTAGGGGTTCAAACAGACTGATGTATTGGCAGTGATTTAGGGGGTTCAAACAGACTGATGTATTGGTAGTGATTTAGGGGGTTCAAACAGACTGATGTGTTGGTAGTGATTTAGGGGGTTCAAACAGACTGATGTATTGGTAGTGATTTAGGGGGTTCAAACAGACTGATGTGCTGGTAGTGATTTAGGGGGTTCAAACAGACTGATGTATTGGCAGTGATTTTAGGGGGTTCAAACAGACTGATGTATTGGCAGTGATTTAGGGGGTTCAAACAGACTGATGTATTGGCAGTGATTTAGGGGGTTCAAACAGACTGATGTGTTGGTAGTGATTTAGGGGGTTCAAACAGACTGATGTATTGGTAGTGATTTAGGGGGTACAAACAGACTGATGTGTTGGTAGTGATTTAGGGGGTTCAAACAGACTGATGTATTAGCAGTGATTTAGGGGGTTCAAACAGACTGATGTGTTGGCAGTGATTTAGGGGGTTCAAACAGACTGATGTATTGGTAGTGATTTAGGGGGTTCAAACAGACGGATGTACTGGTAGTGATTTAGTGAGTGGAAACAGGCTGATGTGATGGTAGGGAAACAGACTGATGTGTAAGTAGTGATTTAGGGGGTGGAAATAGACTACTGTATTGGTAGTGACTTAGGGGGTGGAAATAGACTACTGTATTGGTAGTGATTTAGGGGGTGGAAACAGACTGATGTATAAGTAGTGATTTAGGGGGTGGAAATAGACTACTGTATTGGTAGTGACTTAGGGGGTGGAAATAGACTACTGTATTGGTAGTGATTTAGGGGGTGGAAACAGACTACTGTATTGGTAGTGATTTAGGGGGTGGAAATAGACTACTGTATTGGCAGTGACTTAGGGGGTGGAAATAGACGACTGTATTGGTAGTGATTTAGGGGGTGGAAACAGACGACTGTATTGGTAGTGATTTAGGGGGTGGAAACAGACGACTGTATTGGTAGTGATTTAGGGGGTGGAAACAGACTACTGCATTGGTAGTGATTTACGGGGTGGAAACAGACTACTGTATTGGTAGCGATTTAGGGGGTGGAAACAGACTACTGCATTGGTAGTGACTTAGGGGGTGGAAATAGACTACTGTATTGGTAGTGACTTAGGGGGTGGAAATAGACTACTGTATTGGTAGTGATTTAGGGGGTGGAAACAGACTACTGTATTGGTAGTGACTTAGGGGGTGGAAATAGACTACTGTATTGGTAGTGACTTAGGGGGTGGAAATAGACTACTGTATTGGTAGTGATTTAGGGGGTGGAAACAGACTACTGTATTGGTAGTGACTTAGGGGGTGGAAATAGACTACTGTATTGGTAGTGACTCAGGGGGTGGAAACAGACTACTGTATTGGTAGTGACTCAGGGGGTGGAAATAGACTACTGTATTGGTAGTGACTCAGGGGGTGGAAATAGACTACTGTATTGGTAGTGACTCAGGGGGTGGAAATAGACTACTGTATTGGTAGTGACTCAGGGGGTGGAAATAGACTACTGTATTGGTATGACTCAGGGGGTACTGTATTGGTAGTGACTTAGGGGGTGGAAATAGACTACTGTATTGGTAGTGACTCAGGGGGTACTGTATTGTAGTGACTCAGGGGGTGGAAATAGACTACTGTATTGGTAGTGACTCAGGGGGTACTGTATTGGTAGTGACTCAGGGGGTACTGTATTGGTAGTGACTCAGGGGGTGGAAATAGACTACTGTATTGGTAGTGATTTAGGGGGTGGAAACAGACTACTGTATTGGTAGTGATTTTAGGGGTGGAAATAGCTACTGTATTGGTAGTGACTCAGGGGGTACTGTATTGGTAGTGACTCAGGGGGTACTGTATTGGTAGTGACTCAGGGGGTGGAAATAGACTACTGTATTGGTAGTGACTCAGGGGGTACTGTATTGGTAGTGACTCAGGGGGTACTGTATTGGTAGTGATCAGGGTGGAATAACTACTGTATTGGTAGTGATAGGGGTGGAAATAGACTACTGTATTGGTAGTGACTCAGGGGGTGGAAATAGACTACTGTATTGGTAGTGACTCAGGGGGTGGAAATAGACTACTGTATTGGTAGTGACTCAGGGGGTGGAAATAGACTGACGAGCTGACGAGCGCTTGCGCGAGCGTGTTTGTGTGCAATATGTTGTTGTTGGTGTTGTCGTACGCTGGCTAAAAGACTCCAGGGATCATCCAAACAGCAAGTACTTGAACACTATGGCACAAATGCATCAGGTGGGGTGAGAACATGACGTGTTGACCCTTTTTGATTACCCCGCCACGTGGGCAATATAACGGAAAAGTAATCGAGCGGATCGCCTCCCAACGTTGTATGATTGCTGGTGGCTCTTATTTTTCTATGTCTTGGTGGTGAGAATACAACAGAATTGCTGGCAGTACATTTCCATTTGACGCTAAAGAGTGACCGAGACAATCAGTCTGTTTCCACCGCTGAATCTGATTCAGCAAATGATAGTCGACCATGGACATGCAATGTAGGCTGACTGTTTTCAAAAAGGAGTCCGATAGTTCACATCTGCTGCCAGTGAATAATTTCATGCTGACATTGTGGCGCCCTCTCTTTCTATTCCCATGTTCGTTTTTCCTCTTCCCCTTCCTCCTCTCTTCTCCCCTTCTTCTTCCCTTTTTTCTGTCCTTTTCTGTACTCATATAAAATCTTGCAAATCATTGCTTTTATGACAGAGAAATTGGTGTGTCTGTCCTTGTTTCTCCCACTGCTACATTATTAGTCTAGAAATATTGATAGGGCTGATAGCTAGGACTTAATACATACTGAAGTCACCCGGTTCCAAACAACCTGAGACTCCCGAGTGGAAACAGGGTCAGAGAGGAGATGCTATTCCCATTGGTGCAGAGGGACACACGCACGCAGAGGTCGGTCGGTCCCTGTGCTGGCTGATGTTTTTACTGACCGCCCGATCCTCTGATTGGGTTTGTTGCCTGTTGGCCATGACAAGAAAGCCGTCAGCTGACATGCACGTGGAACACGAATTAGCCATGGAGACATGGTTCCAGGAACCTCGCTCTTCATTACTGCTGGAAACTGCAGAAAAAAAGCATGAAGCTAGACATGCACTGGGACTGCGCGCGCGAGCTTTCCTTCCTCCCTTCCGTCACCCCCCCCCCTGTCTCTCTCTCTCTTTGTGTGTGTGTGTGTTGTGTGTGTGTGTGTGTGGTGTGTGTGTGGTGCGTGCGTGCGTGCGCGCGTGCGTGCGTGCGTGTGTGGTGGTGGTGTGTGTGTGTGTGTGTGTGTGTGTGTGTGTGTGTGTGTGTGTGTTGCGGGTTTTGATGGCATAGGTCTATGTGATTAAATGAGCACGTTGCACATTAATTAGGAGGCGTGTTTCCAACCTACCTTTCAGAGGCAGATCAAACTAATGACAACGTGCCATCATCATTAAGAATGAAAAATGAAAGTGGGTTTTTGCTGAATCTGATGTGGGAAAACACTGTCGACTCGAGGCTATGGCCATTTGATTTCCTGGTGCTTTTTTAAAGGGCGATAACCTGCCATTAATTGAATTTCTAATGCATCGTGATAGCTCTCTCTCTCTTCTCTCTCTCTCTCTTCTGCTCTTTTCTCTCTCTCTCTCATCTCTCTCTCTCTCTCTCTCTCTCTCTCTCTCTCTCTCTCTCTCTCTCTCTTTTGCGTGTGTTTGGTCATGATTTGCATAGTTTATTTTTGCCTTGTCTGGCCTGTTGAGATGAATCCCTGAAGTATCCGGGCAAACCTCAAAACGACTTCGTACACATCATGAGT
>CM065729.1:76489161-76499161 GCA_033310375.1 Conus canariensis
CTTTCACTTAAACCGTGCGCCACACATATGATGGTAAAAAGCCGCTCACTGCCTCTGAAGCCATTAGGGTACAGATTTAACATTTTTATTTCTAAAATTTCTTAAATACGATTGACTGATAGTTGTATTCAAATTTAAAAACACCTAATAGCGAGTGTGTAACGTGTGTGTGTATGTTGTGTGTGTGTGTGTGTGTGTGTGTGTGTGTGTGTGTGCGCGCGCGCGCACGCGTGCTTATCTACATGTATGTGCACGTGCACACGCATGGTGTGTGTGTGTGTGTGTGTGTGTGTGTTGTGTGTGTGTGTGTGTGTGTGTGTGTGTGTGTGTGTGCCAGTATGAATGCATGCACACACGTGTGCAATCTATGTGTGTGTGTGTGGGTCCACGTGTGCACGCGTACATGCAAGAAGAGAGAGAGAGAGAGAGAGAGAGAGAGAGAGAGATAGAGAGAAAGAGATAGAGAGAGATAGAGATAGAGAGAGTATGCTTTCATGTGTATGTGTGTGTGTGTGTTGTGTGTGTGTGTGTGTGTGTGTGTGTGTGTGTGTGTGTGTGCGCGTGCGTGTGGGTGTGTATGTGTGTGTGTGTGTGTGTGTGTGTGTGTGTGTGTGTGTGTGTGTGTGTGTGTGGCGCGCCGCGCGCACACATGTACATTCTTGGTATTCTCATCGGTGTACGAATGCGTTTCTTTTGGGTCTGAGAATGGTGTTGATTTATGGCAGACGCGAGATCAGTCATATAGGTAAACCCCCGCACTCACAGACACAAAAGGCCTCCCTCCACAGTTCGATGTGCAGCAGTGAGCATCTGCAGTTTATGAGGTTCCTGACCTGTACAATCTGTCTGAGGCCTCACACCTGGCACCTGCCTTTTGTACGGACTACGCATCTCTTCTATGTTCAGCTGCGCTGGATGCGCAAGAGAGAGAGAGAGAGAGAGAGAGAGAGAGAGAGAGAGAGAGAGAGAGAAGAGAGAGAGAGAGAGAGAGAGAGAGAGAGAGAGATTGAATGGATGATTCAATGAGGTAAACTTACAAAGCCCATTCTCATGCAGGGGTATGGTGGGGGTGGGGCTGATCGGAAATGAACATCAAAGAATAAACACGACCAATCAATGTCAGAAAACAACATCGCGATGAGGACACCAAATCATGGAAGCAATTAACAAACATCGAATACCGATGTGATTGTCATTGTGAATACCAAGAAGTTCATCCACAGTCATCAAGATTTCCTTTCTCCACAGCTGAATTGCTGCTGGAAGTCAATTGCACATTTTCTCTGTCAGTAAAGTGAACCTGTCCATGTTTCGCATCATTTCCTGTAGGTACTCCATGATGTCACCAACAGTCACGTTCGCTGGAGGGCCGTTCTGTTGTTCACTCACCGGAGGCCTGTCCTGATCACAAACCACATCACAGCGTTCATCAACACAGTCAGCACTTGGCTTCACCGATCCCAGATCCAACATCGACACTTCAGCTTGCACGAGAGAGAGAGAGAGAGAGAGAGAGAGAGAGAGAGAGAGAGAGAGAGAGAGAGAGAGAGAGAGAGAGAATATCAACGCGCCAAGAGAATGGAAGGGCAGGAGGAAAGTTGAGATTCCACCGAGAAAATACGATTCATTTGTCATTTAGGTGATGCCCTGAAAGACAGGGTAATGAAGGAACTAACAAAACAGTGTGGCTGGACAGAACTGTAGCGATTTATCAAATTCTCCATTAAAACACTTGAAGCGAAATATCTACAGCCATTGCAGGACAAGCGAACAATTGAATATAGACAAACCATAAACTGAGAAAGTGAAACTGATTCACACGGTATACAGACGAGAGAGAGAGAGAGAGAGAGAGAGAGAGAGAGAGAGAGAGAGAGAGAGTAGCTATGCCCTTGTTTGGGGGTGCAAAGATGTCGGCCCAAAACAGTATCTTCCATATCTCCATGTCGACTAAAAGTTGCGTTTGTTCTACTCATTTTCCCCATTTCACTTTGTACATATCAGTGAAACATTGTTTATTTTTTTATCATGAAAAATTGGTTTGATATTGAAAACATTGTCTGTATTACGTATTCTCAATAAGATTCATATGATCAGAAGATATTAAGGATTGCAAATTCAGTCAAGGATCCGTCAGAGGTATCTTACACATTTGATAATACCTGTGAACTTTTGCATCAGCCAGTTTGTACGGGGGCGAATGTCAGGGATTGTACTCAAGTTCACGGTCGCTTGATATATGTTGGTATACGAGACTGGTATGTCGACGGGCAACACCAATTACTTATGCAAATTTATGGAAAAGAAGGAAATTAAGATTTGGTTTCCTCCCTTGGCCCACCATGTCACAGACACCGCGCGGTTCACCTGTATTAAACGAAGTGAACAAATAACACAAGGTATACTATATTGAGGTCCAGCATTAACGAGGTGATCGGCTGGTCAGCTGGAGGATGATCCGTTGTCTTGGAGGACAGGGTGGCCTATGATAAGCATAGAAACACGCCAGGTAAATGCAGTGAAGAGAAATGAAAAGAGGAAAAACTGGAGATTACGTAGTTTGAAAGTGAGGTGACTGCAGGCGGAAATGGAAGCAAACCTTAAAAGATATATCATCATAATAATTTCACCAGACAATAGGGACCAACAAATGACAACACAAAACGCGATGCGTTTCGACCTCTTTGAACTTCTTCAGGCAAGATAAACAACATTCAGGACATGAAAACGAGGAACGAGCAATCACTTATCATCTCAAATTGGGCGCAAGACGAACGTTGATTGTAATTTGTTTGTCCCTTTATTTCTGGCGAAGTTATTATAATGTATCTTTAAGATTTGGAGATTCATTATTAAATGACAATAAAGATATTTTCTATGTAGATTTAAACAAGATCAAATGTTTTTTTTACAGGAACTTTTCCACAAGACAGACTAGGGACACGTGGTTTAGGTTTTTGTTTTTACTGAGAGGGGAACAGGCACAACCTGTATTTTGCGATGCGACGTGAGGTCACACAATTGTGAATATATTGTGGCTTACAGGCACAACCTGTATTTTGTGATGCAACGTGAGGTCACAGAGATTGTGAATATATTGTGGCTTACAGGCACAACCTGTATTTTGTGATGCGACGTGAGGTCACAGAGATTGTACTATATTGTGGGTTGTCGACAAAGTGAGGTCACAAGATTGTGACTATATTGTGGCTTTGTTCAGACCAACGTGAGGTCACAGAGATTGTGACTATATTGTGGCTTTGTTCAGACCAACGTGAGGTCACACAGATTGTGACTATATTGTGGCTTTGTTCAGGCCAACGTGAGGTCACAGAGATTGTGACTATATTGTGGCTTTGTTCAGACCAACGTGAGGTCACACAGATTGTACTATATTGTGGCTTTGTTCAGACCAACGTGAGGTCACACAGATTGTAACTATATTGTGGCTTTGTTCAGACCAACTTGAGGTCACACAGATTGTGACTATATGTGGCTTTGTTCAGACCAACGTGAGGTCACACAGATTGTGATATACTTGTGGCTTGTCAGGCAACCTGTATTTGGTATGCAACGTTGAGGTCACACAGATTGTGACTATATTGTGGCTTTGTTCAGACCGACGTGAGGTCACAGAGATTGTGACTATATTGTGGCTTTGTTCAGGCCAACGTGAGGTCACAGAGATTGTGACTATATTGTGGCTTTGTTCAGACCACGTGAGGTCACACAGATTGTGACTATATTGTGGCTTTGTTCAGACCAAGAGTCACCAGATGTGAATAAATTGCTTTGTTCAGACCACGTGGTCACACAGATTGTGACTATATTGTGGCTTTGTTCAGGAAACGTGAGTCACAGCAGATGTGAATTATTGGCTACAGTGCACAACTGTAAATGGTGCAACGTGAGGTCCACAGATTGTACTATATGTGGCATTTTCAATCGACGGAGGTCACACAGATTGTGACTATATTGTGGCTTTGTTCAGACCAACGTGAGGTCACACAGATTGTGACTATATTGTGGCTTTGTTCAGACCAACGTGAGGTCACACAGATTGTGAATATATTGTGGCTTACAGGCACAACCTGTATTTGGTGATGCAACGTGAGGTCACACAGATTGTGACTATATTGTGGCTTTGTTCAGACCAACGTGAGGTCACACAGATTGTGACTATATTGTGGCTTTGTTCAGACCGACGTGAGGTCACACAGATTGTGACTATATTGTGGCTTTGTTCAGGCCAACGTGAGGTCACACAGATTGTGACTATATTGTGGCTTTGTTCAGACCAACGTGAGGTCACACAGATTGTGACTATATTGTGGCTTTGTTCAGACCAACGTGAGGTCACACAGATTGTGACTATATTGTGGCTTTGTTCAGACCAACGTGAGGTCACACAGATTATGGCTATATTGTGGCTTTGTTCAGACCAACTTGAGGTCACACAGATTGTGACTATATTGTGGCTTTGTTCAGACCAACGTGAGGTCACACAGATTGTGACTATATTGTGGCTTTGTTCAGACCAACGTGAGGTCACACAGATTGTGACTATATTGTGGCTTTGTTCAGACCAACGTGAGGTCACACAGATTGTGAATATATTGTGGCTTTGTTCAGACCAACGTGAGGTCACACAGATTGTGACTATATGTGGCTTTGTTCAGACCAACGTGAGGTCACACAGATTGTGACTATATTGTGGCTTTGTTCAGACCAACGTGAGGTCACACAGATTGTGAATATATTGTGGCTTTGTTCAGGCCAACGTGAGGTCACACAGATTGTAACTATATTGTGGCTTTGTGCAGGCCAACGTGAGGTCACACAGATTGTCTATATTGTGGCTTTGTTCAGGCCAAACCCAAGAATAAAAACCGCGTATAGGTCTGCGAGGTCAAGGTCATTTTTTTGCCAAGGGAAGTTTCTGGCGGCACTGTTTCAGGCCAGTTTGTAAAACGAAAAGGTACATATGAGGAGATGGTTAATATTTTGCATTTAAACATGTACGAATGAAAATCATCATGTCTCTAGGAAAGATTAAATAGTGTAAAATATAGTTGTTAATAAAAGGGAGAACTCTTTTCTGTGAAAGATATGTAAATAGTGTAAAATATAGTTGTTAATTAAAAGGGAGAATTCTTTTCTGTGAAAGATATGTAAATAGTGTAAATATAGTTGTTAATTAAAAGGGAGAACTCATTTCTGTGAAAGATATGTAAATAGTGTAAAATATAGTTGTTAATTAAAAGGGAGAACTCATTTCTGTGAAAGATATGTAAATAGTGTAAAATATAGTTGTTAATTAAAAGGGAGAACTCATTTCTGTGAAAGATATGTAAATAGTGTAAAATATAGTTGTTAATTAAAAGGGAGAACTCATTTCTGTGAAAGATATGTAAATAGTGTAAAATATAGTTGTTAATTAAAAGGGAGAACTCTTTTCTGTGAAAGATATGTAAATAGTGTAAAATATAGTTGTTAATTAAAAGGGAGAATTCTTTTCTGTGAAAGATATGTAAATAGTGTAAATATAGTTGTTAATTAAAAGGGAGAACTCATTTCTGTGAAAGATATGTAAATAGTGTACAATATAGTTGTTAATTAAAAGGAGAACTCGTTTCTGTTCCTCTACTTGTGCGTTGAAGTTGGGGGAGCGAAAGTCTGGCAGTAAGATTAAAATCGAGAGATGTCACCGACAATGGTTTTGGTTATTCTCTTCACTGTTTCTCCTCAAAGACAAAAGCATGGACGACAACTTTCTCAGCAACGTTGTGATGGAAAGTCCTGTAGTTAATGCATTCGCCAGCAGTCAGTTTTCACGCGATGTGGACAGCCTCCACCAAAGTGTTTTCGAGATGCCACGTCTGTCGTCTTTTCAGAGACGAACCTACCTCAGTGTAAATTCATACGAATTCTTCAAGTTAACTAACTGACAAACATGACATCATCGTGCAGCCACTGTTCTCAAAGCAGTGACCTACGTACACAACGTGACTTTTACTCTCTCCAGTTCCTTACTGGTTCGATGTCTTGTCCATCTTGGAGTTCTGGAGATGTCTGGCATTGTGTGGCTTCATGTCATTTCATGTCTTTCTATGACAACGTGACTGCAGAGGAACTTAGAAATGTGCAAAAACGACTTGTGCCCTGACCCATATTGTTCTGGGGTCTGCATGTACGCTCGGTTTGCCTCTCGATGCTAAATGTGTTGCCAGCTGGTAATGTTACTCTCTTTGACAAAAAAAGAGAAACTGGTCTGTGATCTGTTACAAAGCTCATTAAGTGCTTTATTTAACTCCAACCCCCCTTTTTTTGCCATCCTTTTCCACCGCCCACTTCACTGATGTTTTTTTGTTTTAATTAATAGCTTTTATTCCAAACTCAGAGAATATAAATCAGAGATAATTAATACAAATACAAATGCATATTTGATTAAGTACAACGAAACGATTAGACTTAATACATTAACAATTAATCACGGTTGTTGTACATCAAATCACATTTATGAACAAGAAAGTAGCTAAAAAAAAGGTATCTTCGATGCTGTACAACGAAATGCTTGGAGTAATTCATTAACAAGTTATAACTGTTGTTTGTACATCAAATTACATACATTTATGAACATTTATGAAGATATTAACTAGCAAAGACAAATAAGACACTTCACTGATTGTTAAACCTTTCTTACGTCTTTATATGGTTTCTTTATTTTTTATCATCATGACAAATACAAATTCTCGAATACTGATGTAAAAAGAGTCCCCAAACTGTGTAGACCTAGGCCTGCTAAAATCATGTCAACCAGTCAACACACCTCATACTTTCCTGATGGGACGGTCTAAATCGCTTCTCAACAAATCTTGTGTGAGGGCGGAGAGAGGCACTGGCTGATCTACATTGTTATTTCACATGGACTGAAAGCAAAGCAACCAACGAACAAAAACAGACCGGATCATGTGACACAACCCTGTCTCATTCCTCTGCACGCACTGTCAGGCTCAGTTGTTTTACCGTCATGTGAAGTGGTATGTAATTCTGTCTGGAAAGAGACCCTGGATTCTGATTAAAGCCCTAAGATATAATGTTTTCTTTTGTAACTTGAAAACATGAGCATAGAGAGGTAGAAAGCCGTGGTGAAGTTAAAAACAACAACAATATATAACGACTTCTTTTAAAGTAAATTTTAAAGAAAAAACTTTGTAACCGTGTAAGCATAGCAATTCCCCGATTTCTTCAGGCAAAAAGAGAAAAGAAAACATAATCCAAGAGACTATATTTCAGTCTCTTTTTAACTTCTTAGAATCCTGAACACTATCACTATAGCAACATTTTAATGGTCAGTTAAAGTTTTAAAGAAGATCTTGCTCTAACAAGCATTTGCACTCGCGCTAGTCCCTAATCGAATTCAGCAGTGTGTGTGTGTGTGTGTGTGTGTGTGTGTGTGTGTGTGTGTGTGAGAGAGAGAGAGAGAGAGAGAGAGAGACTAACGTGTGTGTGTGTGTGTGTGTGTGTGTGTGTGTGTGTGCGTGTGTGTGTACGTGCGTGCGTGAGTGCATGCGTGCGTGCGTGTGTGTGTGTGTGTGTGTGTGTGTGTGTGTGTGTGTGTGTGTGGTGTGGTGTGTGTGTGCGCGCGCGCTTGTGCATGTGTGTATGTGTGTATGTGTCTGTGATGTGAGTTAGTGCGCGTGCGTGTGTGTCTAATGTGTGTGGTGGGCGGGTTGTAATTAGCACGTACATGCACTCATTTGTGATGTTTTCCTCCAAGTCACGGACAAGCGTTCAATCTCGTCAAACGCTCCAGTTTAACTTTTTGTCACTATCGTCGCAGACTTTTTTGTTGTTGGTCTTTTCCTGTAGGGAAACGTAAGAATTTTGCGCCGCTGTTCACCCTTTGAAGTATGCCCTAGCCAATCTCCACGGCAATTGCTTTTGCACAATAACACTGATCAAATTTGTCCGGCCTGTGTATACATCTTTTTTGTTTTTTCACTTTAGATTGCATGCTCGTCTCTTCTATCACTTAGTGTGCCTTGTTTGTCGCTTCTCTTTCATCTCTGATGCTCGCGTCTTAGCACTAAAGGTGACAGTTTGTTCTGTTACTTCAACTGCTATATCTGTCTCTTCTATCATTTACTTGCGCAAGTGTCTCTTTCATGTGTGTGTGTGTGTGTGTGTGTGTGTGTGTGTGTGTGTGTGTGTGTGTGTGTGTGTGTGTGTGTGTGTGTGTGTGTGTTTTGCACTCCGCTTTCACTAATATCGCCATGTTGTCTGGAGGGGAGGGGATGGGACGGGGGGTGGTTAGAAATTGGGGAGGAAATGTAGTTGTTTGGTAGAGAGAGGTGGGGATAAGGGGTCGGGGGAAGGGGGAGGACGTTCAAGTAAGAGTAAGTACAACGAAAATCAGATCCCAACGGCAGACATCGAAGTAGCAATGCCAGTGTATAGTTTTAATGATAGCGACAAAGATTGAGTGATGTACTGAGAGCATTTTGTCTTGTAATCTGTTTGAAACAAATTAAAACAAATTCTGAAAAGAATTGTTAGTGATTTCGCAAGATGATATAGACAAACAGGTTACAAGACAAAACACTAGTCTTGTAACTGTCTTGTAACTGTTTGACCATATTGTCTTGCGGAATTACTAAAAAGATCTCTTTAAAATTAGATTGCTATGTTTTTCTCTACTGCGATTCGATTAGCAGGATTGTATATTACTGACATTTTCATGTTTGTTTTTTTTTCTGTTCAGTTCCTGAAAGTGACAGGTTTGCCTCATCTGTCCCTTCGCCTCTTCCAGTCTTTAATCTGTTTGTGCTTTTCTGTCAGTTAACTGTCACGTTTGTCTCTTCTGTTTCATGAATTCGTGTGTTTTATTCTTCTTTCACTTAGGCTGCTATGCTTGTCTCTTGTGTCTACTTAAATACTAATGTGTTTCTTCTGCAACTTGCCAGAGTTTGTCTATTCTGTCCTGCAAACTGCAATGTTTTTGTCACGTTTGTAACAACCATTTTCTGCTTTTCTATCTCTTCAACTGCCTTGTTTGTCTCTGTTGTAACTGACCTATGTTTGCCTCTTCTATTGCTTTAACTGCCATTTTGGTCTCTTTCAGGGATGAGGTGGCCGTGTTTGTCTCTTTCATCACCTAAGCCATCACGGTGATCTCATCTATTTCTTCACCTGTCTTGTTTTATATTTTCTTTCACTTCGATTACCTTTTTCATCTCTTCTGTCACTTAAAGGCCCATGTCTACTGCCTAGTTTATACGGACAGATCACTTCGACAGACACTAAAGAAGTTCGAGTCTGTATGGTGTGGCTGCTACCGTATTGTATTGTTGATGTTACCGATTGATATAGTCATTATATTCTCATCTGCCTGCCTCATAGGAGGAACAAAAACGATTCTTGTTGATCTTTTTATCTATCGGACATCAAACAGTTTGATGTCGTTATTTGTGACATTTTTGCGTGTCCTGCGTGTGTAATCTTTATGTTTACTGAGGCAAGCAGTGTAAAACTGGGGACGTGTTGCTAGTTTCTTCCTGTAAGCACTTCCCTGCTCTAAACCTGTGTTTGATCCCTGTCTGTGAGCTGTAAACCTGTGTTTGATCCCAGTCTGTGAGCTATAAACCTGTATTTGGTCCCTGTCTGTGAGCTGTAAACCTGTATTTGGTCCCTGTCTGTGAGCTGTAAACCTGTGTTTGATCCCAGTCTGTGAGCTATAAACCTGTATTTGGTCCCTGTCTGTGAGCTGTAAACCTGTATTTGGTCTCTGTCTGTGAGCTGCAAACCTTTGTTTGATCCCAGTCTGTGAGCTGTAAACCTGTATCTGGTCCCTGTCTGTGAGCTCTAAACCTGCACTTAATCCCAGTCTGTGAGCTGTAAACTTGTGTTTGATCCCAGTCTGTGAGCTGTAAACCTGTATCTGGTCCCTGTCTGTGAGCTGTAAACCTACATTTGATCCTTGTCTGTGAGCAGTAAACCT